>LNAS01000237.1:0-111095 GCA_001630605.1 Pseudogymnoascus pannorum | reverse complement strand
ACAACTATGAGCAACCTTGCTGGAGTGCTTGATAGCCAGGGCAAATATACTGAAGCAGAGACTATGAACCGGCAGGTACTCAAGCTTAGTGAAGAGGTGCTTGGAAAGATGCACCCAGAAACGCTCAAGAGTATTTACTGTCTTGCCTATCTACTTCAGAACCAAAGGCAGTATGAAGAAGCATCGATACTTTATGTAAGGGCTTGCACTGGCTATAAGTCATCGTTAGGCTCTGAACATCCAACCACGAAGGCATGTGTACACCATTACAATGCTATGCTTGATAATATTAAGGAGGTTAGTTAAATATAGTGGTACTTTGCGGCGCTGCTCGAGTAGGTAATTAAGATTAAACCATGGAAACTTCCTTCAAAGCTATCCTACTAATGTAATTTTGTATGACCGCACTTTTTTTCAGTACAATTCACAGGTATCTTATTGTCAAAGATTCAGGTTGTGGTTCACTACCACTAATCGCTGCGTTATTACAGTAGAAAGGTGAGGTGAATTGGTACCATCCAGATTGAGGTGCTACGTGGTTGCTTCCAGAAAGTTCGTTGATATGTTTTGAACCTAGCACTCTTGGAATTGTGCCATTTAATGGTAGAAAGCCGGGTTTTCAAGCTCGATCAAGTATTTATATTTCGAGGCTGATAGAAACAGGGAAGCTGGTTGTGCAAGCGACTGTAATGATGTAAACTGAAACTCTGCTGAAAACAGTGTGCAGCATTGAGATAGGAATGCGGATGACAATAGGGGTTGGGACATAGTGGCGGCGAGAATTATATGATATAGGTCTCTGAATTATATATGTATATATATGGCTAAATAAATGTTATCTTCCACACAGAGCTTCGGAAATATCTTAGATACAACTGTGGTAAGAAACTGCCGTTAATCCTTTATCCAATGAGGCTAGATCAAGAGCGCGAGCGGCAAAGGGTATTGCTTGGCGTGTCGTACCCATCCGATTCCGACTTGAGCCTTAAAAATAGCGCTATGCAAGACACTAGATGAACTTTGACCTTATCCCATCCTCACCAACTTCTCTCGACTCATACCAACATATACCTACCACATCCGCCTGGGTAGTAGCAACAGGACCTGATCAACACTTATCCTTCTCACAAAGGAAACAGAATCAAGCGGAAAGAAAAGGGTCTGCTCTCTTCGCCTAGACATTTCTCTTGATGTGCCTAACCACCCTGAAGTGAACCACTCCCCCTTCCCAGCAGCAGAAGAAGAAAAAGAAAACCCCCGGGCCGCAAGCACACACACCACCCCGCATCCCCCGTCGACAAACCATGTCCGAACTCGACGTTGAAGCCCTCCTGGACTCCACCGCTGCAACATCTACTGAACAAAATGGTAGTTCGAAGCCCCGGGACCACGATGACCGCCACCGCACCGAGCGCAACGAGCGTCGCGACCGCGACCGACTCCGCGAGCCCAGCCGCGACAGGAAACACCGCAACCGCAGCGCCGAGCTAGACGAGGACCTGAAGCAGCCGGGGAGTGAGCATGGCAGCGCACATGGAAGCCACAAGAGTAGGCGCAGGAGCAGGAGCCGCGATGCTGACAAACGTCACTCTCGTCGTCATAGGGATGCCGATAATGGCGATTACTACCGAGGTGGGGGACGGCCTCGATCGCGGTCTAGGTCGGCGGGACGGTACTATAGGCCCCGTGGGGGGGAGAGACGGGATCGCGATGAGAGGGATTCGCGTCGCGGGGGTGGGGAGGAGAGGAGGAGAAGTCGTAGCCCCAAGGGTGGTAAGGGTAGTCGTGATGGGACGCCTCCGCTGACGGAGGATGAGCGCGATAAACGCACTGTTTTTGTTCAGCAGCTGGCGGCTCGTTTGAGGTCAAAAGAACTGATTGCATTCTTCGAGAAGGTTGGCCCCGTCAAGGAGGCGCAGATCGTCAAAGACAGAGTTAGCGGCAGATCCAAGGGGTATGTTTTGTTTCATGCTTTTGTCAATTAATGTGTGAATGATTGCTAACTATTGGGCGCTTTAGTGTTGGATATGTCGAATTCAAGAATGAGGAGTCTGTTGCTGCTGCCATTCAGCTTACTGGCCAGAAACTCTTAGGCATCCCCATCATCGCACAGCTCACAGAAGCCGAGAAGAACCGTCAAGTCAGAACCGCTGAACCTGCCAGCAATAACCCGAACCAGATTCCATTCCACCGTCTTTATGTTGGTAATATCCATTTCAGCATCACTGAAGGCGATCTACAGAATGTTTTCGAACCCTTTGGAGAACTAGAGTTTGTACAGCTCCAGAAAGAAGATCAAGGTCGAAGCAGAGGTTACGGATTTGTCCAGTACGTTTCACAACCTTATCCCCTCCAGTCACCACAGAGTTAATCCGCTAACACCCCTACAGATTCCGCGATCCCCACCAGGCCCGTGAGGCGCTTGAGAAGATGAACGGGTTCGATCTCGCAGGTCGTCCCATCCGTGTTGGTCTTGGCAATGATAAGTTCACCCCTGAGTCCACTGCGAGCCTTCTACAGAGATTCCAGGGCCAGAGTCACCAGCAACAGTTCCAGGGCTCAGCTTTCTCTGGCGCAGGCGGTCGCGGCCCTCAGGCGAGCGGAGGCGGCGGCGGCGCATTCGACAGGGCTGGCGGCCGCGATAACGATAAGGGTGCTGGAGGTGCTAGCGCCCTTGATGACACCGATGTAGGGGGCGTCAACTTCAATAACTACAGCAGGGATGCCTTGATGAGAAAGCTGGCCCGAACCGATGAGCCCGCTCCGGCGACAAATGGGCGCGATGATAGACGCGAAGTGGCCAAGCCAAGAACAGAGGTTAAGCCTCTACCGATCAATGTTAACACTGCCAGTCGCTGCGTCGTTCTGAGGAACATGTTTGATCCCGCAGAGTAAGTTTTCTCCCCTTGTACTGTTCTGGTATATAAACAGATGACTAACACGACATAGGGAAACCGGTGAGAACTGGGAAAAAGAGCTCGAGGACGATGTCCGCGCCGAAGCTGAGGAGAAATATGGTCACGTCGTTCACATATCTCTAGATCCGAACTCGCAAGGCGACATCTACCTTAAATTCGACCGCGTCCAGGGCGGCGAGAACGCCATCCAAGGCCTCAACGGGAGGTATTTCGGCGGTCGCATGATCAGCGCTACGCCTGTTGTGGATGCTGTTTATAGCACCATGTTCTCGCGCACCAAGGCTATTTGATGAGCTTTTGCATCTAGTATGAGAGAGTTTAGAGTGAGCTAACAGTAGGTATTCTGAGTGATGGGTTTAGGGGCTGGAGTTGGAGGGGAGGTGAACAGCTGTTGCGGGTAATAACTCAAATAACAAGAAGATCATTGAGATTCATATTAATTGCCCTCTCGTGCTACAGTCCTTTACATATTGTTATCTTATAATCACCTGTATGTATATGCGTTGCCTAACTCGTGTATAGAGCCACAATACTGTCGATCCCAGCTCTGGACCTGTTGTGGGCGCCCGCCATCCCCCTTTTTAAAGATATCTAGCCGTGTTCTGTTTGTATTATTTCCCCTTTTCACTCCCCTATATATACAATTTCCACAAAAAAAGCGGCATAGGTTCACTTTCCAACTCCCACTTTTTTCTTCGAGTAGCGAACCAACGCCGCAGGATTCCGCCGACTTCGACGTTAAGCAACTTTCTTGGTTGTCATAAACAACCTCTTCCTTTTCTTTTTTGCTTCCAATCACTTTTCTTTCTTTCCTCCTTCTTAACTTTCTTTCAAGCTGGGGGTTTGTTCTTCATCTATCTCTTTTTTGAGGAACCAGGTTATCACTTTCTACTACACATTCTTTTTCAAGACAATATTTTCAGTGGATCAACGAGTGCACGCCATTGTACTTCACTGGACTTCCTCGTGAAGAAAGGATCGTGGTTGTTTCTGAACTGCCTGTTTATCAAACTTCATCTGGCAGCAGTTCATCTTCCTCTTCAAAGAATCATATTCCGTCAACCGCCTTCGCAAAAGTCTCACTCCCACCTCCCATCAAACCACCACACCACCCACCATGTCCCCCCCAACCTGCCACCCCCCCACCGACCCCGACACCCTCCTTGACACAACCTACCTAACAACCATCCTCTCCGACCAACTCCGCCTCCTCACAAACTGCATGGCCGAACGCGACCGCGCCTCCACAGAACGTGACCGCGCCTGCGAAGAGCGCGACGCCGCAACAGCCCAATGCGCAAAGTACTACCACGACATCCTCGCGCTGAACGAATCGATCGCTCGGCTAGAAGCGGAGGTGAAACAGCAGGAGGATGCGAAGAAGGAGAATGCGGAGAGGGTCAGGGAGATGGAGGCGCAGATTCATGTCCTGGGTCAGCAGGTCGCGGGGAAGAGAGCGGTGTGGTTTGAACATAATCCGCGTTCCGGGGGGCGCTCTACGGGTAAATCGGGGAGGGGAGTTGGAGTGGGTGCTAATAATACGAATAATCCGTTTTCGACGCCGACGAAGACGGGGACGATGGTCGTGAGGGGCAATGCGATGGGGACGCCTACGCCTACGCCTACGAGGATGGCGAAGACGGAGGAGGAGGCTAGGGCTGAGGCGTTGAAGGGGGGTCGGCCTATCTCCGCGAGGCTGTTGAGTCAGTTTGATAGTCTGCCTGTGAGTCCTGAGCACTGCGGGCCTGTGAGTACGGGGATGCCGTGTGGCCCTGCGAAACCGAGCGGTGGTGCGCTCGACACTTATGCGTCTACCGCGAGTCGGGTGATCGCTGCTTGCAACGGGGTGGCGCAGAATGGGATCGAGACGTTCCCTGCTACTAGCCTTATCCCATTTGAGAGCAATGAGGAGCTCATCCGAGGGTTCGTGGAGACGTTCGATGATGTGTACCTCATGGTTTGTGGGTGGGTGACTACGTATGCGGATCGGATTAATCCGATTGATGGGGAGGATATAGGGCGGTATCCGCGGTGCTGGGCGTATATGCTTAGTTGTCTTGGTCCCTTGGGGGAGAAGGATGCGGCGTTTGTGATTGGCAGTTTTCAGCGCGATACGGCGACGAGGAGGTGGTTTGTGATGAGGATGGTGGTGCAGTATATTCACCTGCATGTGTGGAGTTATACTACTTGGCTTGGGTATAGCGATGCTAGTGATGAGGATTTGAATCGCATTTGCAAGAAGCTTGCTGAGAAGGGTAGGTCTATCCAGTTCAGTTTACCAATCTCCTCCCCCTGTCCACCCCATTCACACGGCCTCCCCTGAGATTCAACTAACACACCCAGGCATCACACTCGACCAACGCGGCGAACTCCTCGCCGAGCGCTCTCTCTGCGTCTCCGCTATAATGGGCACCCAAGACTACCGCGCCTTCCGCAAATACATGATAGCGCAACACACCAAAAAGCTCCGCGACATCCTCCCCCTCGTCCTCAACCCCACTACCAACCGCGCCGACGCCGGCCGCGACCTCGCCGTCGTAGTAGCCAAAGCCTTTGACCTCTCCGCGCAGCTCTTCACGTGCGGCTGGACGTTCATAATCAGTATGCCTGAGGCAGGGGCGAAGTTTGCGAAGCCCAGTATGCGGGCGAGGAACTCGGAGGTTGATCCGTTGGATTTGCAGATGAGGGGGACGAGGATTAGGTTTGCGGTTACGCCGTTTGTGACGTTGAGGGATGATAGCGGGTTGGCGATTGTGACGAGGAATATTGATCGGTCGAGTGTGCTTATTGAGCAGTAGGTGGATGGTTAGGCGGTTGGGTGGTGGATTGGTAGATTGGCGTTGCGTTTGGTGAGGGGTGGTGGTGTTTACTGAGAATTATTAGATCGTCTCGTTGAGGGGAGAATGGTCGTCTTGTTATGGTCGTCTTTCTCTCTTCCTTGCTTTGCCATGAGATGGACATGTCCGCTCATAGGTCAGCAGTCCCTTCATCGTCGTAACTAGAGCTCTCACATCCTTTCGTGTGAAGTGTGCTTCCTGGATGCGCGGCATGTTCCTGGTGATTTTACCAGGCATTGGATGGTCGCCTCATTGAGCATTAGATCCGTCGTCTTCAAGAGCATTGGATGATCATCTTGTTTATGTGGTCTTTCTTGTGCATTAGACAGTCGTCTTCTTGGTCTTTGGGGCAGTTAGCTGAAAAGGAGGTCATCTTGCGTATACTGAAACCAAACAATTACCAAAATCAACGCATCATTGTTGCACCGGCCATATTGCTTCATGACCGAATGCCTTAGCTAGATGAATATAAAAGGATTTGATCCATAGATCGGATATGATTGACATGCAGGGAAATGTGAAATATAAAGCATTGAAGAGTACCGTGGGCGAGAGCGAGGGCTTGCATTCTCTTCCCCTGGTATGAGTGTGAGAGCCGGCTATTTTAAGCGCGGATTATGTAAACACTTTCACCAAGATCGGGGTGTAAATAGGGGGTTGTTGAAGCTATTCAGCAGAGGGTATTATTGTGGTACTGGAACCGTATATTTTGTTTGGCACTATGTGCACCTAGGACGGGGAAAGGCATTTACTCAGCGACCAGAACAGTATGGTTACTGAGCTACACAATCAGCGAATGAGTTGGTACACAATATCATATGCAATAGTATCGATATAACATCACAACTTCCCTTCTCTCAGCCCATCTCTGATACATTTTACACGCCACTCCTTAACGTAAGTCCCACACGACAAACCACGCACAGTCCACCCCTCAACCCTCCCATTCAACCATACCCTCTCCCCACCTAAACTTACCTCAATGAACTGCAGGATTATACGCCACCTTTGGCATAACCCCACTCCCACCCCCCGTCCTCCCCGCCTTCTCGTTGTGAAAAGCACTCGACTCCTCCGTACGACGGGGACGTGTATGAAGGGACGCAGAAGGTGTGCCGCGTGAGACGGTGCCTCGCGCGGAGGTATTACGGCCAACGTAGAGGGCAAAGTCCATCATTCTTTGCTGGGGGGTGGATGGCTGTTGGTTGGGCTCGAGGTCGCCTTCGTGGTGTGCGTAGGAGGGGTATTTATTGCCTCTGTTTCTGCCTCTGCCTTTCTTTCCGCTGGGGTTTTTGATAGGCTTGGGGGCGGCTTCGATTTGGCTCGGGAAATCGGAGGTGATGACGTGGCTGTGGCTGTGGCTGTTGAATGTTTGGCCTTGGAATGTGTACTTTGTGTTTGGGTTAGTGGTTTGGAGGGGGGATGTGACAAGGCGGCTTCTAGGTTAAATAGAGTGACGAACCTTGGATACTACAGATTCAACGACTGGTGCTGGATCTGTTGTAGCAACTATTGAGAGTGATGACATTTGTTCCTTGGGCGATGCCGAATATTTTAATGACTAATGCACAAAACATCTGTGAGAACTCGTAACGAAAAGGAGTCCGTATGTGAATGTCTTTTATAATAATAGGAGGAAACACGCCAAGGGGGACAGGCAGGCCGAAGCATATGCCAATGGAGCGACTCACATCGTCAGGGAACAGGGGCATGGTGCCTCTAAGGGGGACAGATTCATTGCGGGAATTGGGATCCCATTTATTAGTAGATGCCGGGTCTTGAAACGAGCTCTCTCTGAAGAAGGAATCCCTCGTGATATGGTTTGAAAAGTAGGGTCCTGGTTGTATTCGTGTACCATATCCCGACCCCATGAAGGAGGCCCGCTCCATCTTTTGATCAGCAGTGCCTCTATAAGTCGCTGACTTTT
This sequence comes from Pseudogymnoascus pannorum, assembly GCA_001630605.1. Classification (NCBI taxonomy): domain Eukaryota; kingdom Fungi; phylum Ascomycota; class Leotiomycetes; order Thelebolales; family Thelebolaceae; genus Pseudogymnoascus; species Pseudogymnoascus pannorum. The sequence goes on along the minus strand of LNAS01000237.1, from coordinate 103,413 downwards.
GATCTTCACCTCCTACATCTTGTGGAAATTGTGTGGGATTCATGGCGGATTCAAGGGCTAGTTTAAGAAGGTAGATGAAGAAGGGACGCTTTCCAGTGCAAATGAAGAAATGTAGAAACCTTTTGACTGTATTCTGTAGATGTAGAATAACTAGAGAAAAAGATGGCTCTACCTACAAAATCGGGCTCCTTGTTATCTTTAACTGTAGGCAATGGCCACTATGACTCCTGCTTCGCCTCACAGGCGCGCAGCCTAGCACAAGCCTTGTCGTCGCTGGTATCTGCGTTCATTGGATAGTGGTGCCTGGTATCTGCGAAACAAGGATGCAGCTGTCTATTCATCCTATGGTTAGGATTAGAGCGAGTTACACACACGTATTTCAGTGCAGACTGTCTGAGGTCCAGGTCATACTCAGCCTCGTTGCCTCTGATTTTCGTCGCACGAGTGCCTGTCGCATACGCAAACTAATCCCGTCCTGTGGAACAACATCCTACCTCATCCCATCTTCTGTAAAACTCACCGCCATGCTCGACGAATAATTTACATTGTATTACAACATAACCAGCCACAACCACCGCTGAAGGAACGGGTGGATGGATTGATATCACATTTACTAACCCCGACACCGTCGCACTCCGCTTTCCGCCCGCACATTTCACATGCAACCACGTGATCCCCGCCCGATACTGCCCGACCGATGATCCGTGGAGAAAGCACAATAAAGCTATCCTTGGCAAGTGCGGAGGCGGGAAAGCGGACGGCGCAAGTTGGCATCCCTGTCTGCGCCACACTCAAATCTTGGCAGAATGAGGGATAGTGAGGCAAGGGAGGGGGATAGGAATAGGGAATAAGCAAACAAAGAGGAAAGGGAGAAGGGAAATAGGGATAGCTGGATAGGGGAATAGGGGGGGTAGGAGAAAGATAGGGGGAAGATAGGGGGGAATAGGAGAGGGAAAAAGTGATAGATTATAGAACCTGTTTCTTACGATTTATCGAATAGAGTCGCTATTTTGTGTTGTGTCAGTTTTACGCAGTGGGGTATTCCGATGCATGTGATGTTGGACTATGTTATAAACAGTATAGTAATATAGTTAGTAGAGTTACTTAACAGTAGCCTGTATTTTTGTCCGCATGTACTACTGCATTGGTATTACCGTACATGCCAATGCTACTGTACTTTTTGAACTATTATCACTATTCTACACTAACACCTGCAGATCTTCACCCGAGGGTACATGGGATAACATGGGATAACATGGGATATATCCTGATTTAGAGTGGTTATATTAGAATATTGAATCAGTATTGCATCAGTATTGAATATCTTGTTTTGTCCCTGGACTCGTCACCTAAGACCAGGTAAGACCTGGCAGATAATAGAAGTTGTCAGTCACCACGTCAGTGTCTTAGCATCTTCTAACAACCCCCTTTAGCATCCTATCTATTCTAAAAACCCATCTACTCTAGTAGACATTTCCCCCCTATGCACCTCTAATACTACTAACTATACTTACAGCACTTTCTATACTTTCTATACTGTACTTTTAGCTACTGATCCCGTCAATCTATAGCCCTTTAAGCTTTTCGATACTTTTTACTACTAGCGTCCTTTCGGGTATTGTATTGTGTCCTCGTGCCATTATTACTCTGTAAATTGATAAACTGTACAATTCTTCTTCTTCTTAACTTCACTTCACTTCTACAACTTCATTTCTTCAACTCCGTATACCCCCACCACGTCGTCGCAATCTACGCCGTCACTTCAAATCGACCTTTTTCTTTCAGTGTCCACCGCGCGTACAGTCGCGATCTGGGCTCTAGGCTGGGCTTTTGCGGTCGGTAAGTACACTAAGTACCCTAGAGTACCTACCCACACTCCACCGTACCTGCGCAAGCTGACCCTGCGTCTCCACCCCGAAGATCTCGAACATTGGCTTGTGCACAGCCAGTATCTCACGGTACGTCGTTGTCGTAGTAGGATGATGATCCTCCGCAAAAAAAATCCCCACCTCCGCCATCCCCCACACCACTTCCCATTCCCATTCCCGTTCCTACAAACCTCCGCTCTCCCCCATTACAATGTCCTAAACATAAAGCCTCTTCTACTTCTGACACTCCCGTTTCTCCCAGCACGACCGAGCGACCGAGAGACCGATTCTACAAGTCCACACCCACCACCTGCGAATGCCCCAGAACAACCCATACCCACCAAACCACACGCCATGGCACCCCGCCGCAACCGCCTCCTCTTCATCGTCGTCCTCGCCGCCGTAGTAGGCATCCTCTACCTCACCTCCAGCTCCCGCGCCGCAGTCGGGACGAACGATTTCTACACGCGCACCCGCTCACGTCTCGAGTCCGACGGCAGCACCACCAGCGCTAGCGCCAGCACCAGCGGCGGAGATGGAGGGAGTTCGCTGGATAAAATCACGCCCCAGCGCGAGAAGGGCGGGGATGACGACGAGGTGGCTGAGGCGATGAGTAGGCGGCTTATGGATGCCGAGGTTGCGGCGAAGGAGATGGCTAATAAGAAGGCGCCTACGAGGGAGAGCGTTATGGGTGATGATGGGGGGAGTGTGGGGGATAAGGATCGTGGGAAGGTGAGGGGTGGGGAGGGGGAGGGTCAGAAGGTTGTCACGCCGCCGCCGGTGGTGAAGGATATTGTTAAGGATGGTGGGAAGAAGGATCGGAATGTGGCGGGGAGGAAGAAGTATCCTATTGATGAGGAGAAGGTCGAGAAACCCGAGGAGAAGGAGGTGGATGAGTCCGATGAGGCGGTTACGGCGGAGATGAATAGTATCCTCAAGATGTCTCCCAGTTCGTCCCTCCCCCCAAAGCCCGTACCAACAAAGAAATCCCCGCTAACAAACCAAACCCACAGTAATCATCTTCTCCAAATCCTACTGCGGCTTCTCGCGCAAAGCAAAATCAATCCTCCTAACAAAATACTCCATAACGCCCACCCCCTACGTCGTGGAACTCGACAAGCACCCTCTCGGCCCCGCGCTGCAGGCCCGTCTAGCGACCATGACGGGCCGAAAGACGGTGCCGAATGTGCTAGTTAAGGGGAAGAGTATTGGGGGTGGAGACGATGTGGTTGCGCTCGATGAGACGGGGGAGTTGGGGGCGAGGGTGGTGGAGTTGGGGGGGAAGGGGGTTAGTGTTGGGTTGAGGGTTGAGGGGGAGGTGTGAGGTGGGGTTGGGCCGCCCGAGTGAGGGTTGTCAGGTGTGGTTGGCTATGTGCATGGGATTCGGCGTTGAGGGAGGTTAATGGGAGGCGTTGTGGGAAAAGACGGGGCGTTTGGGCGTGATGGGCATTGTTGATTTTTTTCACGGCCATGAGGGATAATGGCGGGGGGTAGTAGTGTCTACATAGGATACAACCCCGACCCGATGTAAGGACGTTAACTACAGTAAGTCTGGAAAATGTAGCCAGCTTGTATAATAAATACTAGTCTGTTCACTTACTCTATGCTGGCGTGCAAGTTTACTGTGACGCTATGCTGCTGCATGCCGAGACACTGGTTTACTGCTACAGCTGTAATGGAACGGCGTGTGCGGTGAAAAAGAACATGGTGCATAAAAACACCACAACCATTAAAAAATCCCATTCCAAAAACCCTCTATATGCTACAAACAAAAAAAAAACGCATCACCCCTATCAGGCTCTGCTGTTGCGTCCGACAAACGCCCCAAAAACGGCAAGACACAGTAGGTAAGTAGACCCCGTACTGAGTTAACACCCCCTTCCAAAAAAGGACACGGTAGAATCGGACATGTACCCCTTTTCCCCCCTTACCCGGGCCCCGGCGGCACCCAAGACACAAACCCAGAATGGATGTAAGAGGTAACTAGCAATCTATACAGCTGAATACCCGCCTCTCGACCCGCTGCCCTGTATGGTGTTGAAGACCTGACGGGACCAATCTTTGATGAGGTAGGGGACGTCGCGGATCGTGTCGCCGTGGGGGAGGAGGTCCCATCCGCGGGCGCCGTAGCGGTTGTAGTTTAGCCAGGAGCCGAAGATGAGGTATGCTGCTATCGATAGGAAAGCGCTGTTGTTCGTTAGCCTCTATCCCCCAAACCAACAGATATTATATATGAAAATAAGGGGGGAGGGGGTAAAAAATGGGGGATAGACGAACATAATAATAAACCAAGTGAAGAACCCCCAGCTCCCCTTCTCAGCCCCAGGTCCACCCTCAACATTCTCACAAGCATACTTAGTCCTCCACTCCAGCGTCAGAACATCAACCTCCCCCTTCGCCCCCTCAGGTCCATACTTCTTAAACACCAACGGCTTCGTCGCCTTCGCCGTTCCATTCCCCCCTTCCCCACCCTCCTTCTCCTCCGCCCGTCTATAAACATCCAACACGCTCTCCTCCTCCTCCTCCGTCCCCTCCAGATCGGGATCACACAGGAACTCAACCACAGCGCGCTGCTTGCGCCCGTTGTACGACCCGCCGTGCAGCTCGACGCGGATCCCTTCGCGGGCTTGGTCGGCGGGGGAGGCGGCGGTGCGGAGGCGCGTGTATGAGGCGTCGAGGAGGGTGCCGCCGGGGAAGTTTTGAAGGTCCCCGGCTATGGGGATTACGCGGGAGATGGTGGTGGTTTTTTCGAGGGGGTTGATGAGCCGCTCTATTGCGCAGACTGGGGGGTGGGAGTTAGCTTCTAGGTTCTGGTGGTGTTTGTTGTGTCCGGTTGGGCCGGGAGGGGGGGGGGAGGGGAGAGAATGGGAGAAGGGGGAGCTGGTATGGGGAAAGGGGAGGGAAGGGGAGACAAACCTCGAGTAGGACCCGGACACCTCTCTTCCTTCTTCACATTACTATCCGGCACCAGCGGCCGACAGATATTAATCGTATAAGTGGTATTCAGCATCGACGGCGGCTGGTCCACACTGTGCATGACCGAGTGCGGCCCATCCAGCGCGCTGAGATCAAACGTATGTTTATCCGCCACCATCTTGGAGCAATCGATCGTCCCCAGCGCAGCCGCGTAGAGCGGGAACAGGAGAGAGAGGAGTGTCGGCATTGCGACGCTGTGGGGGAGCTGCATGCTGAGGGAGTGGGAGCTAGGCTCCGGCGGACGGGGCGGGTGGGTGCAGATGGGGTGCTGTGATGGGTTGGGTTGGGGGGTTGCTTTGGTTTTTGAGGCGGGATGGATGGTGAGGGGCGGGGTAAACGAGTGAGGTTGGTGAGCTCGTCGTCGTCGTCGCTGTCGCTGTAGTAGCTATACTTGGCCCAGCTTGGTCATGACGAGGTGGTCGCTCGCGTAACTGCTTCTTAAGGTTGCCAAGGAACGTCACTGGGGACCTGGACTTGGCGTCACGTGCTTGGTTTAATGTTTGATAATTTGGGGGTCCTGGGTGGATAGGGTTTTATTTTTGGGTAGGAGCTATTTGTTATCGGGCTTTTTATCCGGATTTTGTGGTTTGGTGGTGATGTCGGCGAGGGAGGGGGGATGACGAGGCACATGACGAACGGTGGGTGGTGTATTCACCATTTTGAGAAGAGATGCCTATATTGGCAGGGTCATATGTATTGTACGTACAACGGTGTATTGTTGTGGAGTGCCTACATCCCACTGGGCACAGATACAATAAATAAATAGTCTTTGCAAATATTGAGCGAATAACCCCACCGCGAGCTTGAGGGGGATATAATATATTAAAATATTACATACTATCGAGTATCGATCCGTCACACTCGGGTATATCCACCTCAACAGCGTGTGTCGGTGGTGCCTGTCTGTTAAGCTTGAACAGCGCGCAGTACCCTACAAACGCACAAGATGCTTACTCCTACTCTTCACATATCTCCATTACCGCCAGTGATACTCGCACTTGCACGATAGGGCTGACCCGACTGGTCTTACTTCCTTCCTTCCTACTCTATTTCTTCAACGACCCAAGGCTATCTATCAGTGGTGGTGGCTGTTCACCTCGTGGGAGTGGCTGTTCATGACTATTCCAATGGCAGTCACCACCTATCGTGGCTGAGAAAACCCCCATCCTTCCCTCCGCGACCCCGCTAACTCTCTTCACCGGTCCATTTACCAGCCGCCATGGTGCATTCCCACTCGTGGACTTCCTGCCATCTGCAGCAGGCATGACGTTTCCGACCTCACTATTCGTCAGGATTGTCAGGCATCATGCTCCAGGCTGTGCCATCCATGCTTAAAATGGGCATGCACGGTCGATTACCCAGCGTCTGGGTGGCCGTTCCGTCAGCCCTTCGTGCCCTCGGAGGGATTCATCGTGGCTCGACTGCAGCCAAAACTGGGCTTCCTTCAGGTACATAAGCTGACTGAGAGTCGTAGGTAGGTTGTTTCTATTCCTGGATTTTGTGATTCTTTCCTTCTTTCTCTCCACCGCGCGTCGCCAGTTTTCTTTACAGAGTCATAGTCTCTGGATATTGTTTCTATACGCTTTATTTCATCTGTTTGAGATACCTTTGAAGTGGCGCGCTGTTCCGTATATTCTTATTTGAAATTCGTGGCAAGGCTGCAGAGCTGAGGTACCGCCGGGAGAACATTGCATCGCATTGCGACAGACGACACTCAGCCGCAAGGCCAGCACAAGGGCGACATTTATTATTCGCAGAACGGCGACGTGTCTATTCAAGGCGACGGTTTAAGTTATTCAACAGACTTCGGAAAGATCGAGAGTCTGTGAGTCTGCGAGTTTTCGACCTACCAGTCCAAATCTATACATGCGACCACACTACCTACCTTCGAGGTTATGATGGACATGAGCTTCTAGAACGACGTGTCCCGACACCCCATCCAATACCCTCCACATACGAAAAGTGCCAGCACTATCGGTTTATTATAATCGGCTGCCAGTTCTTTAACTATGGCTATGCCCACTGGGGTTCCCAAGCAGCACGCTGCGGTATCAACGATACGGGATATGACCTTTACAAAAGCGCCGTTATACAAAAGAGCAGACGTATGTCCACAAAATTATTCGCTATGCCCGTCATCATTGAGTGGCGGATGCTGTCCTAGCGACCACTCGTGCGGCACCAGCAGCTGCTATGCGACAACACCTGCCCCGCTGTCTGTTTGCACAGAGCTTGGGTACCACGAATGTAGACTTGTTGACGGAGGTATGTACAATCCTTCTGTGAGATATAATCAATCCGAAGCTAATATCTCCCAGGTGGATGTTGTCTAGAAGGATATGCATGCGCGAGCAATAGCTGTATTCCAACCACGAGCTCCGCAATTAGCACGACATGCTCTACATCATCTTATCTCTGTCCCCTCGACTTAGGTGGTTGCTGCCACAGTGACTATGCCTGTGGCAAGGGATATTGTTACAAGACAACGTACCCAACAGTCCAAGTAACTATCCTTACAACGAGGACAGACTCAAAGGGCAGTGTTGCGACGGTAAATACTGTCATCAAGACCGCATATACTCCTTCAACTCAGCCCACATTAAGTCCTAGCCCAGTGGCTTCTGCGACAGTCAGCAGATTCACCCCAACTATCACCCCAATCGCCAAGGTGGCGTCAACACCTGGGTCATCATCTGGTCTCTCAAAGGGTGCTCTCGCTGGCATAATCGTGGGAGTAGTCGTAATCCTCATAGCCATCATCGCAACAGGCTGGTGCATATTAAGGCGCATCAATGCCGTAGCTAAATCTGAAGGCCACCGCACCTCCGGCTCCGGCTCAAACCGCACGCCCATGACCAAAAACCGCAATGGCGGCCTCAACGGCGGCCCCAGCTCGGGCCCAACCAAAGTCGACTTCGACAACATGTCCATCGATCCCCTAATGATGACTTCCTCCGCTACCGCCACACCCCGCCTCTCTCGCCCTACCCCAACCCATAACTCAAGCTACGACACCCAACACATCCAATCCCCCGCCATCTCTCCCCCCATCCCCACTCCCTATGCCTCCCCCATTGGAAACACACAAGGCTATGAAGCCGTTCCGCTAGGAGATGCACAGTACTTCGATACACAACACCACTCGAGCCAAGTCAGCCCCAGCGTCGTCTCGCCCTACTCGCCTGGGTACCCTACGTCGACATCATGGGGCGAGCCAGTTCTCGACCCAGCTTTGCGGGACCAGAATCTACGTTTTGGACGGATCAGCTCCCCGTCGACAGCGGTGGGTAATAGACACTGGTCGCAGATTAGTGATGTCAGTGCGCTCTCGGCTGGGAGTGGGCCGGAAGCTGGGATGGCGGAGCTGGATCCTAGGAATGGGCTGATGGAAATGGCGGAGTCTGAGGCGGCAGGAGCAGCAGCTGTGGCTGGGGCAGCGAACCGGTCAAGCGTGGGCAGCCGTAAGAGGACAAAGAGCTTCGATTTCATAGCCCACCGACGAAAACGCAGCAGCACCGGTTCCGGGGTATCACAGCTCCTCACACCACCTCTTCACGGCGGACAAAGCCCAATATTAGAGAATGAAGCCGAGACGGAGGAGGTGGCGAGTGGTGCGGAGTGGGAGCGCAGACATCGCGCTACGAGGAGCGATGAGGTGGGGGAGGGAGGTCAGATTGTGTATACGCATCAGGCGGAGAGGAATAGTTTACCTACGCCTATTGTGGCGAGGGGGAGGGGTGTGGGGGATGAGGCGTTGCCATCGCCCAGGGGGGTGATTAGGAAGCCTTTGGGTGGTGAGGGGGTTGCGGGTACGTAGTAAGAGGGCGGGAGGGTTGATGCGGGGGTAGATGGGAGTGTTTTTGTTATATGTGAGGGCGAGGTGAGCATACATCGGTTGGTGCGTTGTTGTTTTATATATTCTTGTTATGGGAAATAGGGAAGGGAACTGGAGAAAGGGGCATCTGAGCGAATGAGCGTATATACCAAACGGCGTTGGATGTGTGTGTAAGTACATCTGGATATTTTATATAGAACTATAAATGATTATATGCATCAAATTTACCACTTGTACTCTCTATTCCAAGCCTAAATGTCTTGGTAAGTTATCGACTTGACTTCGTTGATGACCTTGTCGGGGTACGGTGCAATTATTCCCCGACAGCGACTTGCACAGTACCATCCTTCCCAGCAACGCCACCATTGTCAAACCTGCGGTGTTCATGCCAGACTCTCTCACACTACTTTCCTTTTGAAACAACTCCCATTTCTTGGAACTTTTAAATGCAAATACCGTCATCATACCAAGGCAACACGGTGTAGCGTGCATAGTTCAGCCGCATGTTTTGAAACGAAAGATGGACGAAACATCGTTGATGCATGATTATAGAATTCCGGTGTTCAGAAGTGGTTACTTGCCGACTAGAGCGTTTCATGTCCTGTCGTGGGTGGTTATTATTTGAGACTAGGACAGCCTTGTGGAGTTTGCCAAGATAGGACGGATGTGTGGGAATATATATATATATATATTTGATGGTGTGTGTATTCTGAGGTATTTGAATGTTTTGCAGGGTGGTGAGGGTTGAGCTGACAGCTTTATAGAACTGGCGTTGCGTTATCGTCTTGTTACCAACAAGGTTGTTATAATACAGCTACCCTTCATGCAACAAGTTCAATGTTAATCTAGTTGGTAAGACTTGGTTTTGATCGAATTTAGAGGCCAAAGCAGTGCTGGGCCGGAAGCAACATCAGGCCAGGCAAATATGTCGCTCCCGTCTTACAAAGAGGCAGTCAAGCGCCTTGATCCACTGGACTTCGTCGCCGGGTATTTGACAACGCGTGATCTTCTCACATGCTGCCTTGTGGATAAAAACTTCAATGCCGTCTTTGCAAAGTATCTCTGGGAGAACCCTCTGCGCATCATAGGCAATGGTGCAAAACGCATCCCTTTTCACCTGGGTTGGTCTTCGTATTATCACACCTGCGGGCTTATATTAACCACACTCCAGAAAAATACCGCCTTCTCGGCAAGTCCATTAAATCTACAAGAGAATCCACAAAACGTCTAGTAGAAACAATAGACTTCCGCCAGCAATGGATTCCAAAAATGTACGCCCTACCCAAACACGTCAACCAGCGCGCCCTCACAATGGATGCGGGCTACTGGGACTCCCAACGCATCGTCTACAAATACCTCAACGGCCTACCAACTCACTTCTACCACGCCAAATTCCTCTACCTCGACGACATCGAGATTGAGTTCACCATCTCCTCCTCAAATCATTCCGCCTGCCGCCCCCTCCTCCTTAGTCTCCGCAACTGCCAAAATATCTCCACAATCCTCAGCCCCGCCTACGAAAACGACTCCCTAAATGAAGTAATCTACCTCGACGTCTCGCACACCGCCCTCCGAGACTCCTACAGCCACCCTGCCTACCCACCCACACAACTCATGCTCCCCTCCCTCCGCATCCTCAAACTCCAACACATCTCCCTCACCGATTCTGACCTCCGGGCCCTGCTAAATGCAAGCCCGCACCAGCTCCAACTCGCTAGTCTCGATGTGAGGGATAACAAACTCACCGATGGGGTTATCACCGATATAGAAGAGCACCTCGTTTGGCGTCTTGATCCTACATCCCCTCCTCCCTTCGCCACCGCCTCTCCGAGCATCTACCTCGAGTCTCCGCCCGCTTACAGCGAGCGACCCCGCGCGGAGGACGAGCAGCAGGAGACGTTTATCCGCGAGTCACCCTACCCTCCACCCGATGACCCAGAGTCCTTCACCCAGCGCGTGAGAGAGCACGCGAATCCGGGGGATATATTGCCCTATGCCGGCATAACAGCGCTCTACCTTTCCGGGAACGCGTTTACCTCCGACGGACTCCTGCGGTTGATAAAAACGAGTGATAGGTTCCAGGTTCTTGATCTCGATGTCCCTTTCAAGGAGACGAGGTACTCCGCATCCCTTCCTCCACCACCGGCCGCAGAACAGGACCAACAAAATCAGCCGCCGCACCCAGTAACAACAGCAACGCACCACCTCTCCCTCACACTTTCTCCCCGTCTCTCCAGCCTCCGCGTCCACTATTCACTAGTTACCCACTCCCCAGGCTACACACCAGACACAAACCCCCACCTCACATCCCTAACACTAACCTCCATCCCCCCCCTCTCCCCCTCCCCCCTTCTCGAGAGTCTAAAATCCTTCCTCCTCGCCGCAGCAGCACAAGAACGCGGTATTGCCCTCGCTCGCATAGGCGGAGGGGAGGGAGGAGGGCGGCGCGGCGTGAAGGTGCGGCCGGGGTTGAGACACCTGCGTCTTGAGCTTGGTGGTGCGGGGGTNGATGGGGAAAAAGAGGGGGTTGATGGTGAGGTGGGGAGAAAGGAGGGGAGGAACGAGAGGGTGGATGTTAGGGCTGAGTTGAGGAGGTGGAGGGGTGCGGAGGGGGGAGGGGAGAGGAGGTGGGGGGGACGGTTGGAGGTTGTTGTTAAGGGTGGGGAGGAGTAGGTTGGGGTGGGGATAATTTAGATGATTTTTAGGGGGAGGGATTAATGATGATGGCATGATTTAGATGATTGAATGAATAAATGATAATAACCTAGCTTGATTAATCAGTAAGGAGTTCCAAATGTATCTTCATCACGAGAAACGAATTCACAATCCACAATATACTCCAATTGTCATAAACTTGAATAATACCTTTATCTGGGTATCCGAACCACACTACGGTGTTAACAAAGTCATTATCATCCTTATAGTGACCATAGCAGCGCTTAAACCTAAGCCAACTATCCCCTCGGTTATATTCCCCTTCACAACCCTAACTTATAAGTCATAATAATAAGTCGGGCTCGGAACCCTATGGGTTCTTCGATTGGTCCTAGCCGTACCACGCGACATCCTCGGCCGTATCGCAGCTTGACACTTCGGACACGCCTTCATTAAACATCCCGGGCACTCTAGCAAATAATTCCAAGTATCATAACACTCCGGACATGGTGTACGTCCATGTACTTTGTCCCACCAGCCATCGTGACTGCAGGTTGATACAGAAGTATTTCCGGTGCTTGCTCCAGTTGCAAAGGAGCGCGCATAGCGTTCCCAGTGTTTGGCGTCATCATCGAGCTTCTTCTGCCACTTTCGGTCCTCTTCTTCCTGTCGTCTCTGTGCTGCTGCTCGCTGCTCTGCCCGTTGTGCTCTCAATTTCTCTGCTTCTTCCCGCTGTTTCTTCTCTCGCTGCTCCCGTTCCTGCTTTCGAATCCGTTCTATTCTCTCTCTCTCGACCCTCTGCTTCTCTCTCTCGACCCTCTCTCTCTCTTCCCTCGCCCTAGTTTCTCTGAGAGATATTCTATCTCGGATGGCTGTTATCTTTATAGTATCGGCCAGATTCGCAGCATCCATCTGCTCCTTCGCAATTCGTAACTGGTCTTCCTGTTTCTTTAAGTCTACCCTATTTGCCTCAAGCCACCTCTCTTTCATATCTTTCTCAAGTTTCCTCTCCTGCCTCCCCCTATCCTTACGCGCCTTTTCCTCCTCGGTGTCTTCCACCGTCTTGTATATCGGTGACAACAGCCATGTCCCCCAACTATTCTTCCGTGCCTCTACTTCTGCCTCAGCAGCCGCAATACTATCCAAATCCTTGATTTGTTGTTCCAACCGCCGAAGAACCCTCTGTATCTCGAAGATCGACGAGTCGAAGACACTCTTCTGGGTCATCCATCTTGAATTACGCTCTGCCTTCGACTTTTCAAGTGCAGCAATTTGTGCAGCTTCACTGAGTGCTCCTGGTTGCGAGCTCGAAGGAGGAGGGGGGCGAGGAGTCTGTGTACCCTGGGGAGAGGGGCGGGTTCGATTTATAGTAGGATAGATGCGGTCGTACTCTTTGCGTTTGATTTCATCCTCCAACGTCTCGTAGGCTCTTAAGAGCTTCAATGTTTGATCTTAGCCCTCTACAATTTCACTACAAGTTTGATATACCATACCAGTTGGAAAGCTTCTGTAGCATCATGGTTGGAATTCCGATCTGGATGAAGCTTTAGCGCTAGTCGTTTGTAGGACCGTTTGACTAGCTCCCGCGAAGCCGTCTGCCCCACTCCAAGGACCATATAATAATCCTCCGTGGTTGGTGCTGGCGCCATGTCTTAGCAAATGTATTCTCGGGGGTTTCTCACCCAATACGCGTTTGAAAAAGAAGAATCAACCTTGCTTTATTCTACAGCCTTATAGCAATAGTATTTACCCCTCTTAACTGTGACTGGAAGATGCAGAAAGTGTCTCACGTGAGTTAAGCGCCTCAGCGTTGGCGTGCGAGCTCAATGATAGGTAGGCTCATGCACAACCAACAAACCAACAAACCCTAAAAGATAAGGTAAGCTCATGCACATTGGGGACCAATAAATGCTAAGGCTGAAGGAGGTGCCATATATGCCCCTCCTCTTACCTGGCGTCACTTCTGGACTAGATTGTTTTTCCACCAAGTCTCTTCAAATCTTAGAGCTAGAATAGAACAGCTATCCTCCAGCGAAAAACGTCGCGATGAGTCTCAAACAATTTGACTCTGAATCTGTCTCCGACCCTGACAACTCCACCACTTACACGCCAACTACAACCTCCGATACCTTTACCGAAGATCCCCCAGAATATCATGACCAGTCTAGCGGTGCCCCTTCGCACGGTTTCACCTTCATTATCCGCTCTGTCTCGTCCGGGCAGGTAATTACGCTGCTAGACGGGCAGGTTGTGCTGGCCCCGCCAGGCGGCCCAGGCTCCATCCACTGGGCGTGTATAGAAACCGAAGGCTGGCTCGGTTTCCGGAACCGCATTTCGAATAGGTTTCTGTGTCACGATGGGAATGGGAGGCTGAAGTGCTCGGCAGAACAGCATCATAAATGGAGGCACTTTACTATCACTCCAGTGCCAAATGGTGGTTATATCATGCAGATGTTGGATTGGTGGACGCTCCGACCTATAGTGATTAACGAAGAAAAGGGGCTGCGGAAGCTAGGAAGGTCTGGGAATATGTTATCTGATGGAATAATCTGGGAATTTATAAGGGTTCAATAGGAAGAAAAATTAGTACATAAATTGCAACTATATATGTATATTGCAGAGTATCTATCAATTTATGATGTCGAGATATCATAGTACAGGTTTCGCTTGGAAGTCTGGTAAGTTAGGATGTTCATGTGCTATGGGTCCTAATTAACCTTAGTGTTTTTCTTCTTGATACCTGCTCTTGTTAGGGATGAACGGTCATACACCAGTGATATATCAATAACAGCCTTGTAGACTTGCTAATAATTTTTTTGATACTCTTAAAGCACAGCTTCGTCTCGTGACTTGCGTTTCTAGACTCAGGAACAGACGTTATTATTATAATACCACTAAAGAACGCCGGCAATGCATCATCAACCCCCCGCCTCCCCCAGACACGTCCAGCGCATCAATTCTTACACACTCCCCGCAGTAGCCCCCGCATACCTAACCCCTCTCTTCCCCATCTCCTTCCTTCCCACCGCTTCCTCAGGCCACACCCACCCTCTCGCCCTCTTCGCCTCTCTCTTCTCCGCCAATTGCGGCGCAGGCATCCATTCATCGCGCGGGAGACACTTCCTCCTCGTCCCCTCAGCAGGAGCTCCAATCTCGGACTTCCACCCCACCTGTCCCGCTAGCGGCGCATCACGCGCAAGCATGTGAAGGTAGAACAGTGCAAGGAGAGCAGTCATCTTAACCTCTCCATCCTGTGCCCCCTCACCGGTCTCAGCAAGCGGGATGCTAGCAACCTCGAGGTACCCAAAGTGCGGGGTGGCTTCGCCGCCATTGCGCACAACGACGAGTTCAATCTCGGTCATCAGGAAGCCGTAGCGGCACCCGTGCTCGCGCATGCAGCGGTGCAGGTGTGCAAGGCCGCGCAGGTAGGCGACGCGCTTGTGGTTGCCCTCGACGCGCATAGCCGAGTTCCAACGGTCGAAGGACTTGACGAGTCCGACAACGCGGCCGAGACCGCGGCCGAAGATGAGAGCTGAGGTGTCATCGGTATAGTTGCTTACGAAACTGGCATCCTGGGTGGAGGGGGGGGTAGGGGCGCGCATAAGGAGGTGGCGGCTGCCTTGGGCAACAGCGAGCGCGGAGTTGAGCTTGGCGGCATAGAAAGAGTTATAGATTGATGCGAGCTCCGCTTCGGTTTCCGGAAGTGCAGTACGTGGGGCGGAAGGGGTGGGGAGGGAAGAGGCAGGTAGGGTGACAGCAAGGAGGGCAGCGAGGCCAGGGATCGACGTGATGGTCGTGCTAGTGAAAGAGGTCCAGGGGCGGATCTGGCGGATGTCCCACCAGAAGTGCTTGGTGGCTGGGTCGCGAACGTGGATGTTGAGCTGGCGCACGAGCGACGGGGTTGGGTTTGGCGCAGTGAGGAATTCCTGCAGCGTCGTTGTTGGCTCGTCAGCTGGTGGGGCAGGAGCGAGCTCGAGCTCTTCGCAAAAGTCATCGAAGGAGATGGAGTTGCGCATTGGCGATGGCTCGCGAGGCGGCGCAGTATAGTACGGAGCGGGTACAAAAGTCTCGGTGCCAGCCGTGGACGAGATGTACGTCGGCATCTGCCGGTAGGTGGGGAAGCCGTACTTGCCGATGGTCTGGCCATCGAGGCTGCAGCTCAAGGCGCGGCGAAACTGGGCGTCGACGCTGCTGTTCATAGAGATGGGAGAGCACAGGGTGGAAGAGGAGCGGCTGTGCGAAGGTGTCGCAAGTGCAGTGGGCATGTACGAGATTGTCTCTGGGTTTGTGTAGCTGCGGCTGTGTCCGGGTTTCCAGGTGCCGGCAGTACCGTTCTTCTTGACGCGCTTGGCAGGTGACTCGATGGCCTGGTCTTGAGAGCGGATCTTGGGGAGAAGGAGCGGGCCATTTTGGCGGATAGGCGACTTGATGGGTGTAGCCAGCTGGTTGTTGGTGGTGTCAGGCGAGGACTCCTTGGAGTACATGGACATTTGGGAGGAGAGAGAATTAGCACGACGGTAAGCCGGCTGGTAGCTGGCCTCTTGGAAGGCGAGCTCGTAGGAGTAGTCAGGTGGGGTGGCAGGGCCGAAAGAGAAATTGTAGTCGAAAGACATATCGACGGCCATGTTGGAAGTGACGGGGGGTTGGATGTTGGGGTTGTTGGTGACAGCGACGTAATTAGACACTATCAATTAAGACAGGTGTAGATGGGTCTGATTCTGGAGCCAGCTCCTAGTAAATCAAGACAATCAAGTGTGATAAGTTTTTGGTATAATATAAAAACAAGGGACCAAGGAGATTCGTCGAGCGCAGCTCGTCCAAAGAAAAAATGAAAAAGGAGAGAAGAATCTGAAGAGTCGGAGAGTATTCTCTGTGAGGAGAGAAGTGAGAAGGAGAGAACCAACGAAAGGAATGGCCGGCGACCAGCTACTACTTATCCTCATGTCACGACGGAGCGCTCAGCGCCAGTCGCTCGCGCCAGTATGCAGGGATGATGGAGAGGAGCGCACGATGAAACGGCGGCGAGCATCGTCGACAACCATGAATACAGCATCAGATGGGTTTCTTGGTCGTCAACAGCAGACCCGGCGGGCCTCAGTAACCGCCTCCTGCATCCGTCGACTCCACACTGCAATAAAATGTATTCCCCACCACAGCGTCTCTGAGTCATATTTAGAATGCAGACTACCCCGAAAGTATGCATACTAGAACCCCTACCCCCCGCGTTCATCTGCACGGCGCCAAACGCCCTTCTTCACGGCGCGATCGCGGTGGGGAGGAGACCGCGGCGCGCCTCGCGAGACGTCGCGTCGCCCTATCGCAGCTTATCGGTGTTATCGCTATCGTAGCGCGAGTAAAAATAACCCTTGTGCCCTTACTGGTGTTCCACTGTGGAACTGTGGAGTGGAGTCCAAGGACTTGAGCGCATTAACAAATAACACAGGCGCTTCGCGAAACCGCTGACGCTGTCGCAAGGTCTTCTACCGCGACCCGCTGTGTTGCGAGATTGCTCAGGAGTGCTCGGCGCGTCGAGGGCGGCTGTGCACTTAGCACACATAGCATAGTGGTACTCCCCCCCAGCTGTGCTCCAGTACACGCTTGTGTCGGTGTCTGTGTGTTGTGTCCATGTCTGTGCTCCACATCGTCTCCAGGGCGGTTGACTGAAGGTCGGCGGTTGCGGGGGGCCGGCGCGTGTTTGGGACAGCGCGATGCCGGGGCGACGTTGTGGTTGGCTGGGTAAATGCACGCCAATGCCAGGTAGTGGGAGACGACGCGACGGTGACTCCCGACGTGGTGATGGCGCGTCAGTCTCGTGGGGAAGGGCGATGATGGAACGATTGGATGAGAAGATCGGGATGTTTACTGTGATCCTCAAGTAGTGTGCGGGTGTTTCGCGGGAGCCGTGTTTCATGTTTATGCTCGATTCATGATTTATCGTCGGCGCTGGTCTTTCGGCTTCAAATTTCTGGCTTCTGACTCAGAGACTAGATATGCACTGCAGGATGTCTGCATAGAGCTGCATAGAACAGCCTTAGTAAATGAACAGCTGTTCACCGCATACAGTAAGCATCTCCATGTTTTGCTCCACGGCATCTCGATATCCCATCTCCGCTCCTACCAGGTGCCTCGACAGTGAGGGATATCATCGTTTCTCCGACGGGCTTGCTGTGCCGTTTCTTACCAAGGAATGTAGCTCCATAGCTCAAGTTGCTCCATAGCTCCTGTGCCGCAGAGCTACGGGACTCGGCATCGAGGTATTGTGTTCGTATTTGTCATTGTATTTTTTGTGGACTATTGTTATTGTTATTGTTGATGTTGATGTTGACATCGGTGTTCATACCATTCCGATGCTCCTCATCACCCCCTCCGGATCGAATCCCGCATTCCCTCCCCCCCCCCGATACCTCTAAGCCACCCCCTTCCCCCCATGACCTGATGGCATGGCCTGGTGGCGACCTTTTCTCTGCCCTTCTGTTACCCCGGGCCATTGGGAAGGCCTCTCCTCCCTCCTTGCTCCCTCCCTGACGAACAACCTCATTGTTCCTTCCTTACAAAGAACAATATCATCGCCCTTTCCCCCATTACCAGGTTCTCGCGCCTCCCTCCTGCTAGTGATCTCATCGCCCTTTTTCCTTCAGAAGACATAGCGCGTTGCTCTTTTCTCCCAATGGGCAACCTCGCTCCTTCCTCCTACCGCTTTCTCATCGCTCTTTCCCCCAATAACGGGTGCCATCATTCCATACTCGACAGCCTCCCCCATCACTCCTTCCTCCCAAAAACAGCCTAATCGTTCCATTCTTCTATTGGCTAGCCACTCGTTCCTTCCCAAGTAAACAGCTCCCTCCTTCAGCATATGACCTCATCACTCTTCCCATCCAAGTAACAGCCTCATCCCATCATTGCTTCTCCCAATAAAAACACCAGCCCTCTTCTACCCCACTGCTCTGTAACACATTCTCGGCCTCCCCCCAACCTCTCCGGCCCTGAAACGCACCCATATAATACACCGTCGTCATGTGCATCATCATCGTCGCCGGTGCCCGAGGTGCGCGGCCCGACCTGAGATGCGGCCGCGGAAGTCGGATGCGGTCGCAGCTTTGGGGGAATATAATGTGCTGCGCCTCAGTCGGTGACGAGGAAGTGTGTTTTGGGTTTTCTGGTTTGTGGGTTGATCGTGGGGTTTGGATTTGAGGGGATTCGTTAGGTGGGTAAGGGTGGGGGGGGGGTGGGGTTGTGATGTGTAGAAGGGTGAGAAAGGAGGCTATATAGAATACGACCCCCTTTGTATTTATTTGTTGGCGTAGCAGTTAGACGGTAAATAATGTAGTGCGTACCTTGACTTGGGTAATAATAAGAAAGGTTCCTGGTAAATAATTTGATTGAGGTAGGCTTCATATAAATAATATTGTCGTTATATTATTTCCTGCCGCCCAAAGAATAAAACACAATAGCCACCTCCACCATCCATAGCCTTCTCACAACCAAGATAGTAAAAAATAACATCAAAACTAAACAGACCAATAAATTGATTTTTAGTAATAGTGATAATTATGGTAAGCATTCCATGATTAATACCGAACTGGACGTGGGCATACTCTATCTATATTATTTTTGCCGTGCCGATAACAAAACAAAAAGCAAAGCTGGATGCCCCCTTTCTTTCCCACCCCACCCAAACCCCTTCTAAACAATACTATCCCGTTTTACATTATCACATATATATTATCGCATATCCCATCCCATCATTAACCTCTCTTTCTGCCTTGGGTATCATAATTCTCTCGCTCCATCCAACACCTTCGTCTTCGCCCATCACAAATCTCCCTCACATTCCCCTCCCCATCTCTTGCTTCATCCTCGCCTGCTCACAAATAGCCTTAACATCTCCTCTCTCATCCTCCCAATCCCCCTTCTTGCCCAACCCACCCAACCGCGCCAACGCCTCTGCCGCCCCCTCCGCATACGCCGTCCGCTTCCGCTCCGCATCTGGCTTACAATGCAGCAGTAAATGGGCCTTCAGGTTATCCTTCCGGTTCTCCTGGAACCGCTTAGGGCAGAATGGGCAACCGACGTCGCGAGGTTGCGTGTGCGTCAGCATGTGTCGCTTCAAATGCTCCTGGCGTTTGAATTTCTGCCCTTTGCTCTTGCAGTCAGATTGAGTGCACTCGAAGTGCCCAGCAGGGACTTTAGTGGCTTCGTAGCCGTGGTCGGACATGACGATTGTTGGGCTTTGGGATGGGTGCTTGCGGGCGCGGCGGTGGTCGCGGCGACGGCGCATGTTGGAAGGGGGAGGGAGGGCTGGAGCAGAGGGGTAGTTGTTATAGGATTGGGGGCCGGAGTGAGATGGGTGCGAGGTAGCTTGGACGGGTGACATATAGTAGCGGTGTTGATCATCGTAGGGATTGTAACTATCTAGGGGAGGGGGTGTTGGTCGTGAAGGATCGAAGCAAGTTTGGCCTGGGCTCACGTAGTGTTGGTCTGGAAGAAAAGCCGGAGACCCGATGGGCAATGGAAGTGGAGCGCTGCGGGGAGGGTTAGCAGCGAATCGTAGTGAATGAATTGACGGTCCCGATTGGGGTTCACAGTGTGGTGGCTTACTGAAGTTCATAAGTCATCTGATCTTGGCTAGCCATACTTCTATGGAAAGAGTCCGGATACATCAAGGATGGCTCTCCCATGTTGAGCGTATGGTTAGTGGTAACGAAGGATTGATGGCTGACAGAGCTGGTGAATATTGGACCCGGCGAAGTCGAGAAGCCGTCCCTGTCGTAATTGCCAAAGAAGTCGCTCCGCGACGGCGACGGAGTAGGCACGTCCCAGGACGTCGTCGAATCGCCAGAGCTATATGAGTCGAAGGATACGGCGTTGGATAGTGACTGGTTTGAATTGTTGTGGTGCGCGTAGGGACCTCCTTGATTCATGTGGTCATTCATGGGGCTGATTGCCATAATGAATGAGGCGGCAGGGAGTATCGGGGGGTACTGACAACAGTCTAGAGAGTCACATTAGCAACATGTACGTCGCCGCGAGCGCTGCATCTCGGTGATAAACATACGAATCGGAGAGGTAGACAGGAGACACAGCAGCGGGAACGTTGAGGGGCGTGCCAGGGATATCTCTCAAAGGATAGTGGTTGGAAGAAGAGCGTCTGGGGAAAGATTTGGAATGAGAAGGAGCAGATGAGAACTCATTTATACATTGCAGCGAGAAGGACCGGAAGGGCCATACAAATCATGCCGTGCTGGAACTAACCAAATTAGATGCAGACTTACGGATTGGGCCAGGTATGTCTGGTTGATGGCTGGAATTGAACACTCTGCGTGTTGTACGCCCTTCTCTGAAACCTCGTGGTGGTTGGGGGACAGTGCGGAAATCCCTCCTCCTCTCCTATTTGGGAGTGAAGAGCAAGGAATGCAAGCTTAGTCGTCTAGTTGGGATAGGTAAAAACTCTTGGGAATGCTGCTGGTTTCCATAAAAAGCTTGNGGGGGGGGGGGGGGTCTTTTAAGTTACGGATTGAAGCCCCTCGCATCAAAACGGCGCCGCGGCACTGTCATCCACGCAGTTTCGAAGGTTCAGATGTTCTAGCGGCCATTAGGGTGGGCCTTGCGCTGGTTGGAAGATGGAGTGGATCTAAATCGAGCGGCAGTGTTAGGGCTGGGGGAGATTAAGAATGATATATCATCAACCAAAGTTTCAGAGTGACTAACGGCGCCTGAATAGGCTGTTGTTGGAAAGAGCACAATGGCGCTGTAACCACATCACACTCAGCTACGCATGTGCCCGGCATCTTGTAGCTTTCCTATCGGGCCAGGTGTGCCGTTTCGACCTGTCCAAAGGTATGGTGTGAGTGTCTTGAAATCGAGAATCACGTATGCCGTTGGCGTCCGGATAATCAATTCCGATACCATGTTTTCTCTATGCAGTTACCCTCCTCTCTCCATAGAATCCTCGCTGCATGCCCTGTCAACTCTAGGCTGCATCGAGGGCATGGATGACATGGCGTGCATGGCCAGGCTGAGAAGAAACACCCGTTCCAGCAATCCTAACCATTTCTGGGGTTCGAGTATGGTACAGTTTATCATTTCGTCTGGGATGTTGGCTCCAAGGCTGTATGGGGAGACGGCGTCATAATTGGATGTACCTTTTGAGGCTATGATAGCCGCTGGTCTCAGTCTAAGCAACGAATGATAGAACCCTGGAACTAATCTGCTGGGTCTCCGAATGTTCGGTGTAGCCGCGTCTTGCCTGTTTTGGAACGGTCTGTCATATTTCTGTGCAACAATCGAATATTGTGATATTAGAGCGTCTCAACGCTGCACGTAACTCCAGCACGACCAACAACCAGAGAGCGAACTCGGTCTTCGTTGGGGAACATAGTTTTGTACCAGACTTGGGTTTTGTGATGCATCTGATGTGCAGATCTAGCAACAAAGGCCCCGCATCGCATCTGGCAGCGGCCACCAGCCAAAAGGCACAACTTAGGATGAGATTGCTCCAATAATGGATGAGCATTCCGAGGTGCTTGGGGGCCGATGTAGCGGAACGATGCGATTGGAAGCCCGAAAGAGACCAGCCTCCAGAAAGGTACCAGAAGCCAACAACATTCTGACCACGAGTGGCCTAGATCTGGTCACTTTTTGCCTTTAGGACGGGATCGTAGATCGCTTAGCGCGACTGGCACCGTAGAGTAGGGGTCAAGAGTGACTCTAGTGGTTTCCCGGCGGACTGGTTGAGTCTTGATCACATTCTGTGGTGCGACAGGAAGGTGGTAAGACATGAGATGATCTAGACAGAAGAGGCTACTTGTGTTGTACAATATAGTGCCATACTGTACACACAGTGGTAGAGGATCCGTACGGAGAGCCAAACTGGCCCCCGAGACAGGTCATTTTTGGTTCGAGTACACTTGAGGCATGTATGGATGTACTCCATCTAGATACACCACCGACGTAATATATGCACTTTAAGGGATTGGACCTATGCCACGATGTAAGCACAACGAAGTAAATAAATACATTGTAGTAAATACCTCGTAGGGTCACGACATGAACGAGTTGGGAAAGCGCATTGGTGGGGGTTGACAAGTTGACGGCTTGATGCATTTGGTGGGGACCAGGACCCCCATAACCAACATCTGCGCTGTCTTAATGTGTATGGCTGGCTGATGTTTCTGGTATGCACTCCAATATGCAGTAGTATCATAACGTGCAACCGCCACTGGGATAGCCCGCCCTCTCTCTATCCCCTTATCTGTGTAATCAGCGCGCGTTTAAAGTGTGTGAATGAGTGATACCCTACTCAACACGCATACTGGTTCACAGTGAGTTGTGACCAGTGTTGTTTCTTTAGATGCGCTTGAATTGTGCTGTGATATACTGTACGTACTGTCAAGTACAATACGATCACTCTTAGACTTCTTCGGTTCTAGTTCCATAAAACTAACATGTCACCTTGGATCGCCGGTCACCGCGATGTTTAGGCCATTGAGGCTGGAGACGCACCAGGGAATGGAGCGGGCAACTGGACACGGTCATCCAAGCGTTTAATAGGATTGACAAGGCAACAGATAGTCAATTTTGAGCGGGCAAGATAAATGGGCGTGTATGGTTCGGCTCGGGATCGGCTGCATGCTAGACATTTACTACGGCTTCAGCGGTAAAGCCTTCCCCTCTTCTGGTCCTTGACCGCTGTTCACAATGCGGGTATTTATGGCGCTTTGGTAACGGTAGCGTCTATACTATGTGTGGACATTGTGTTTGCTTTTTTGAAGCGACCAACAACAAACATGGGACTTCCAGCCTTGTAGCAACCTCAACGCATGACGGTGAAGGTATACGCTCAGAGTCTGAGACTATCCATTCCACACAATGCTCAAGCAGACAATACTTGTGTCTCGGCTTCGGCTTCGCCACTCCCTTGAATCTTTGTAATGGTATCTAAGACCGGCTAGGGAGCACTTGTTTGAACAATTTGACCCGCGCTATGCACTAGAATTCACGGTGCGGATTTTCGGCTTCTGCTTCTCCAAAAAAAAAAAAAAGAACGCGAAGGAAGCATGCCTAACCTAGAGACTTGATAGCCTTCGACATACTGTGCCGATAAGCGTTCGACTTCTTGTCACTTTGCTATTGAGTGGATTCTCGACCTTCCGCGCGGTTGCTTCAGGCGCCTTTACCCCAGCTATCCCCCAGGTTGCAGCCACGAACCGAGCCCACTATTGCCATATGCAGGGTTCCGTGATCAACCCATTGATCCCTGCACAGGGATCCACACACCCGACGCAATCCCTGTCCTGTACCATACGTCGTACATACTGTCTCCTTGTCTCCTGCGGTCTGCACATTTATCACTTTGGGGGAACAAAATGGATGGCAGACTTTTCATAGGGTCCATGCACCGGTTTCCATGCCCTTCCCTGTCAACCATTCTGGCGGGACCTGGTTTCATTGTCAACAATTTGTCTGTTCGGGTCTGCTGACACGACTTTCTTGTGTCACAATGCGTCCTCAGGTGGAATGCGCGACGCATGGCGTTCTCCACGACCAGAGTACAGCCGTATTGGACGGTGGCTGCAGTGAAGTTCTGGTGATCTAAACGGTTGATCCCGAAAACGCCACTACTGGTTTGCTATACTCGATGGGCGCGGCTAATGAAAATTCTGATCTGGTTCGGTGTGTAAAGTATGTCGTGTTTGCTGGTCGACTGACACAGTAACTCGCGCAGTGCCTCGCTTCTCACATTCCTGTGTCCCCTCCATTGCGACCAGCAATGGCCAGCTAGCTGCCCCTGAGACATCTGCTCGATTTATCAAGACACTGTGCAGTACAAACCACGTATCCACCACGCTGCCCCCATAATAGAGCTAGTCAGGCAAGGAAAACCTCCTGGAGATTGGGAATCACGCAAAGGAAAGCTGGTGAAGAGGTAATTAGTGCATCCTTCCATTTGGTTGTAATACTGGTTTCACTCAGTACATAGAGAACCCTGCACCCCCCCCCCCGACTTTGCTTTTGAGACCTGGGATCCAGATTGAATCTTGGGGCCCAGACAGTTCAGCAGTACATTCACAGACAGAACATGAGACGAAACACAACACCACGAGTCAGTCTATTTAGCTTCCAGCAGAAATTCCACGAGGAAGCTCAATGTTCTGCGGTTTTCATGTGAGGGGGATTTGCCGACATAGTCTTTTGCCATTGGTGCTGAAATAATCTAGCTTCTGGGTGGAATGGCCTGAAACCGTGAGTGAAAGTCGTCTACTATTCTTGCATCAAGCCACCATCGTCGATCTCATCGGCAAAAGCATCTGCCATTTCCTCCTCCGTTGCTTCAAGACCTTCCGAACTCCTGAACTTCTCGTTCTTGGCCTCGGCTGTGGTATGATCGTCAGTAAACATAGCCACATATACAAATCCCTCAAAACTGGATCGCAGGGACAGGCAAGGAAGAACTTACTTTTCGCCTCGATCCTCATGTTATCCTCCACCTCACAATCCTGCAGAACTGAATCACCCCCCACGACCGAGCGACGGCCAAGAATACATCCGGAGATCTTGCATCCCTTTCCTACTACTGCGCCCTCCATTAACACACATCGGAACAGCTTCGCGCCCTCCCCGATTTGACAGTTGGCCCCGATAACACATTCCTTGACAGCCGAACGCTCCTCGACCGTCACATTGTCAGCTAGTAGGCAGTCCTGGCGTGTTACCGTGCAGCGACCTGCGATACCCCCCGGGTACGCAACTTTGCTTGTGTGGGCGAGCGGTGACGCTTCTTGGCGTCCGACTTGATCGATCGCCTCCAATTTGGCGAGTTGCAGCGAGATCATGAGAAGGAGTGGTGCAGTATCCACGCGACGGACCACGGGGGCGCCAGGTGTGCCGTATGGCTGGGACTTGTGGATGTATGCAAGAAATGGCGGTACGATTAGAGGATCGGTGGGCGAAGTCTCGGCGGTGCTGTTGTCTTGGGCTTCAATTTGAGGGCTTTGCTCGGTGGCGGAGATAGTGATGCTTGACTTGAGAGTCTCGACCCTAGATACTGATGTAGTACTTAAAGCGGCGATGTCTATATCTTCCTTTGACTCCTCATCCCTCTCAAGCGCTTCCTCATCATTCTTCGGGCTTTCGCCGTGGAAGATATCGCGCAGCCCGAGCCTCTCTGCGAAGCCATTCTGCCAGGTTGCTTTAGCCCACCAGCCAATGACATCCTCGCTAAGGTTGTCCATGTCATCGTTCTTGTTGATCATATCTAGGACCCAAGCCGGGAATATGTAGATGTGTGCGTCGCGATGCGTTGTGAGCATCCGAACATTGCCATGCTTTTCGATCAAACTTTGCCGCACAGGCAACATGTTTTTCATCTCAACAGTGTCGTTTAGTGTGTCCGTTGGAAACGACAATACAACTTTCGACGTGTCGCGTAGCAGAGAGTTTTGGTGGGGTGGTACCGGGCCTTGTTCGATAGGTGCCGTGGCCAGGAAATCGGTCTCTTCTCCTTTCACTCCCAGTTCTCCCTTTGGTACTTCAATCTTCGTTTCGTACCAAACACCCAGTCCACCTCTCCTTCCTCCCTTTTCGCCACCAATTGCCATTTTTGGTCCCTTAAACTCATCTCCTCCGCCGGTGGCGCCACCTAGGCCTGCTTCCCTGATCATCCATGTCTCAAGAAGGGCCTCCCCGCCTAGTTCACAGACGAGATCACAAGGCAGGACAATGAAGTCGCCTTTGATTTCTTTAAGGACCTCTGGTAAGCGGAAAATCTGTGCGGTTCCCGTGGTCTGATCCAAGTCGACTGGTGCAATTAGATCCGGCTTTGGTGAAGGTAAAGCTGTGAGATGTGGGTTGGTATTTAATGCTGCTTGGATTGCCGGTGCAGATGTTGGAGGTGCAACGAGGTGGATTTCTATGCAGCAGTTAGTATAGTGCCATATAAGTGTCCTCAGATATTCCTCTGTTCTTCGGGGCCATTCCCCACACACCGACTGGCGTCTAAGGCATTGAGGAAAGACAACGGCAATAGTCACTATAGATCACGTGCAACGCACACAATAATATAGATCATTGCGCAATGAACGAGCTATAGATGTAGAAGCACGAAAGAAAATAGATAAGATAGAGTATAAAAAGAATTCCATACTTGTGATTCCCATGCGGTAGCAGAAGTCCAGGGGGTACCAGACCATGGGCCGATTCGCGATCGGCAGAAGGGCTTTTGGCGATTCCTCTGGCTTGGAGGTGAAGGTATCGAACGAAACTCCCGGTCCGCAAAGGATTACGGCCTGGAAGCCAGGCGTAGGCATCGAGAGGGCATGAGGCATTGTACCGGGGTCCTATTCAAGAAGTCGACTTCTAATGTTGAGTAGGCTAACAAGCACGGTCCCCTCTGGCCTGCTTTGAACAGCTTAAACGTCCGCCTGAACAGAAAAATGTGTTATAACCTTCAAATTTTCCAGTTTCACCGTCAAAAATCAGGTTTGGTTTATGTCGTGGTATGGTCGTCGAGTGCTATGACCCGTGAGTCAATCTGATATCGAATCGCTGAGCTTCAAAAATTTGGAACCTTGTATCACGTGCAAACCCGACGCTGGGTGTCAAATGCCCATAGCAACGACTCTTGGACTGGCATTGTAGCCGCAGCCCGTTTTATTGTGCTATCAAATATTATTCTAACAAATCACATTATCTCAGTAATGAACCATAAAGAATAATTAATCGCGCCCAATTTTTTTGTAATTATACAGTCAGTATTCCTACTTCTTCTCATGATCGCATTGTTGTGTACAGTAGAGTACAGTAAGCCGGGGCTAAAGGATTCACTAGCGCGGCTGTTGNCCCCCCCCCCCCCCCCCTCTCTCCCAGTTGTTGCGCCAAACACCAATCTTGAACCTATACCATTATTTTTCTTGTAAATTTTAGTTTGTGCAAGCAGATGAGCATAGCGGTACACCCAAATGCCGCCTCACGATGGTTACGATCGCCCATCGCGGCGGAATAGAGGCCCGGTCGGACATTGGATGCCCCTGATTTTGACCGTAGCCGTCGCGACGATTGGATTCGCGACGTGGGTTTGGAGCGAGAGGGACGACGACGACGAAGATAAAGACGACTACCGAAGACGCAGAGATGGACGCAGAGATGATTATCGCGACCCGCAAGGGCCTCCTCCAACATACACCGACCCACGATCCGGAGAGCAAGGTTACAGCGCACCTCCAAGACAAGTCGATGAGCCGTCGAGCTATGTAGCTCGCGCATTAAAGCGTACGCCCAGCCCACAGCAATTCCTCGAGGGTGCCAGTCGAA
Source organism: Pseudogymnoascus pannorum (assembly GCA_001630605.1). Classification (NCBI taxonomy): domain Eukaryota; kingdom Fungi; phylum Ascomycota; class Leotiomycetes; order Thelebolales; family Thelebolaceae; genus Pseudogymnoascus; species Pseudogymnoascus pannorum. The sequence continues at coordinate 75,771 of LNAS01000237.1, read as the reverse complement.
CTGTCTCAGCCGGCATAACCGCAGCTGGCGCCGCGGTTGGAAACGCTCTGTCGTCGATCAGAGAGGAGGACAAGAACGCTTATAAGGATCACAAAACCTGGTCTGAGGAAGCTGAGGCGCGGGGAGCAGGAGCTGGCCCGACCATTTCATCAGTACAAACCAAATCGGTCGCGGGAGCTGGAAAGGGGTCGTCCAACAGTGGAAAGAAGACCAAGGTCGCTGTTGTCGTGTCTGCTGATGCGGATTTGGACGGTGTCGATGATGGACTAGACTACAGTCAAACGCATGCAGTAAGTACACAGTCTACAGGAGCTAAAATACGTATATATTAGTGTCTAACACCATTACAGTCTATTCTGTCATACCTGCCACACAGCACCGACTTCTCAAAAATCCAGCTCTTTGTTCTAATCTTCTCGCCTGATCTTAAGCACCACCCTCTCGATGCTCCCGCAGCTAAGCCTGTGGGGTCTCTTAGCTCCTCTTTCTCCAACATCGACCACCCCGATCAGGCTCTGACACCTGCCGAGGAAGGTGACAAGGCCACGTATGATATATCCCTTCCCATTCAAGTAACCCTACTAACATCAGCTTAGTGTGCTCGACCCAGACACACCTGCATTCAACGCGCTGTGGACAGAGGCCGAAGATGTTGTCGAAAAGAAGACGATGATTTTCCCATTCACAACACAAGGCGGACATGTTCATATCCTCCGCCACCTTGCCCCCGATGTCATCTACTTGCAGGAGGCATTGAGTGGAAAGGAAGGAGATGTGATCACACACCTCCAAACCTGGTTACGTGGCGATGTTGTGGTCGTTGTGGGAGGGGACCATGGTGCTGGCGGCCTCGCCGATAGTGAATCGGAAGCGGAGCAAGCTAAGCCAGAGCAGAAGGTAGAGAAATGGTGGGAGAAGGAGGAGCGTGTCGGAAGGGGCCGTCACGTCTTTGTCGTGGAAAACCTTCGTGTTGGAGATGACTGGTCAAGACGGATTGAAGGCAAGGACTGAATTGAAACTGTTATGTTTGTATGATATTTAGCCATAGCAAGGCAGCATTTCTCTGACAATGGAATTTGGGCGCATGGGAAGCTATCGAAATAAACTGTAGCTTACAGTTGGTTTCGGACAATAGTAGTTGAATTACTTCAGTCGAAATATCTGAAGTAGAGGTAGTTAGTTATAGTAGCTTATACCAGTTATAGTCATAGTCATGAAAATCACGTGGGGATTTGGACTTAGTTGCAGCTCGCCTTCGTTTCAGACTTGGCTGTGGATACAACAAGGTACATGCGTTCATCAACCTCATCCCGAAGTTCTGCCTCGTCCCCATGACCTCAATCAGTGTAGACGCGACGGAAGAACACATTGAATAGACGACGACAACGAGGACAGCGACAGCGACAGCGGTCGCCGCAGGCCTGCTAATGCAAGATGAGTAAAATCAAGCGCCCTGAAAAGATGCATTCATCTTCAGGCGCAAATGGCGTTGCGACCTCGGTGTCCACCTCGCCATCAATTCCGACAAAGAAGCCGCCGCCAATTCTTCCACCGACGTCGGCTATGAATAATTCTGGGGCAAATGGTGTATCTCGAACTCCTGCGCGACCTCGTCGTGATGCGCCGCCTCAAGTGCTGGGCCGCGGCCAGAGGACGACGAGTTCTGGTTTGAGGTCGGCCAGTTTGATTCCAGACATTCAAACAGTCCAAACCGCCCAGCCTCCGCCTTACAGTATGGACTTCTATCACGCGTATAATAAGAATATTATATTAACACTGTCTAGTTCGATCCGATAGGTATATCTTGAAGAAATATCGTGGATGCCCCGCGTCTCTCATTGTCCATTTGCACCCAACACATTTCCGATTTGACCAGCAGGATGGCACGTTCTCCTACAAGTCCCCAATGAAGATTTTCATTGAGCATCTAAGATCCGGGACGGTGCCGCAGGATTTGTTAGAGTACTTCAACATGTGGAACACCACTTTCTACGAAGGTACGTAGAGGTGACATATTATCTGGCACATGGCTGACTTTCCTAGGATGTTTGATAGTCGAGGTCCATGATCACAAATCCATTGCAACCGCACGGGAATCCTCCCAAAATTCATCTAGCAGTGATAAGACGGAGCCGATGTCGATTCATAATTCCAATGCATACCTTACGCCGTCTCCATGGGTCCCTTATCCAAAAGAAAATCTCGCCGTGTTGACAAAGACAGTTGTTCCCCCAGGAGTGCCTGCGGAATCAGAAAAGGGAAAAACTGCTGAAGATAAAGACAAGGAGAATATGCCGGCTCCAGGGCAGTCGTCTGATAGCCAGAGAAGTAGGGCCAATGCGAAAAAGGCAAAAATATCCACCATGGTTCTCCATCCGACGCCTATGTCAACTTATGTTGACCTTGCGATCAAAGCGGCCACTCCTGTTTCAAATCAATCTCAGGGGCGCCGAGAATCGCATCAAGATGCCAACGGAATGGCTCCTCCACAGACCCCAATTTTGGCAGGGTCTTCCAGCGCAAGTGTAGGTATGGATCCGCCTCCTGCTAAGAGACAAAAGCGCGAAAAGATGGAGATAGATTCGAAGAATATATACCCAATTGAGTCGAGCATAACCCTAGCAACAACAGCGCCACTGTTCTTGGAACCCGTCGAGAGTGCAGCAGCCTCGGCAGCATTGCTGGAAGCCCTTGCTCATCCAGATCACACATTCCCAGTGCCTTCTCCCAAATCTCGCAAGAAGACCGTTGCGGAGATGGCTGCAGAGGAATCTGCTGCCGCTGATGAGGAGCAGTACATGCTTATTTTGGACGAGCGGTTTAGCAATGGCGCAGCTGGAGGGGTAACAGCAGCTGATGGGGACAGTAAAGTGGGCGGGGCTTCCTTTGAGCCTCGATTCGAAAGATTCAAGGCCATTGAAAGCATTAAGCTTCAAGTGGTGGAAAATAAGAAACGGGAAAAGCTTCTGCAAGCTGAAGCCGCTAAGAAGCAACAGCAAGAGTCAGAAGCGAGGGAAAAGGCGAAGCAAGAAGCAAGCAGGCGCGAGCAGGACGAAGCCACCCGTATGCAGACACAATTACGTATACAACAGCAGCAGCAGCAGCAAAATCTCCGTCAACAAGAAAACCACCGCCGCCAAATGGCTGCCCAGCAAGCACAAAACCAACAGGCGGCTATGAAAGGGATGCAAGGCGCCGGGCCTCATGGGCATCCAACCCCTACCATGGGTTTGCCGAATGCTGCCAGTGGCATGACAACACAGCAGCAAAGATTCTTGCAGCAACAGCAGTTGTCTCAGGCGCCGACATCCTCCCCAATTGTTCAGAATGCTACTCCTCACAATGCCTCGTCCCCTATGACGGCTGGAAATATCGATGGCCAGATGCGGCATTCCACGTCGAGTCTTGGCGGCAGCCCCCCACGCCCAGGATCTGTTGTTCCACAGAACCCACAAATGACTCCAGTAGTGGCTCATGCTATGAGGGCCCAAGGAAGTCAGCAGAGCCATGGTGGGACTCCTCGTATCTCTCAAGGAACTCCAAATATGTCTCAAGAGGCATTAAGGCAGACTCCTCGGATGAGCCAGACGAGCCCAATGCCAGGACACATGGTCCAGGTTCCACAAATGGGTGGTGGTGCTCACATGACGCCCAATCAAATTATGAACACGCAAATGCAGCAAGCCCAAATCATCGCGCAACAGCAGCAGCAGCAGCAACGTCTTCGCCAGCAAGCAGCACAGCAAGCTATGAACTCTTCCCCTATGAATGGTCAGCAGATGTCACCTCAGCAGATGGCTTTGCAACAGCAGATAGCGCAGCATCAGATGCAGCAAGGCAACCCTGCGATGATGGGTGGTAACCAGATGGCCATAAACTACAACGCTCAGATGAGGGCCATGGCTGCAGTTCAAGCGCAGAATTCTATGCAACCAAATGGACAAGGTTTTATGGGACGCGGGGGTGCAATGACTCCTCAAATGATCCAACAGGCACAGCACCAGGCGGCGCTGCAAGCACAGCAGCAGCAGCAGCAGCAGGGGCAAATGCAGCAAGGTCAACCAAATATAGTCCAGCAGCGGATCCAGGCTATGGCACGCCAGATTTATCAATCCCAGATAACGAACTTCATGTCACAGTACCCTGGAGGCCAAGCACCACCCGAAGCGCTGAACAATTTCAAGCAGCAATGCCAACTATCAGCCAGGCAAAAAATCGGACAGCAGGTCATGATACAGCAACAACAGCAGGCGGCTATGAGGCAACAGCAGCAGCAACAGGGGCACATGATGTCTGGCCAACAGCACCCTGGCATGGTCCAGGGGATGAATATGGGCATGAATATGGGGATGCAAGGAAACATGAATATGAACGGGAATATGAATGGGAATATGAACGGGCCCGGGATGCAAAGGCCGTCAGGGATGTAATTTTGCCAGCAGCAACAGCATTCATTGGGAGGAGTTTTTCGGTCCTTTTTTTTCGAAGGCAGATACCATGGGTATAGGTTTGGTTGGTTGGGGCGTTTTGTTAATCATGGGTGTAAGTTCACAAGCATTTCAACGAGTTTACAGGCGAGGATAGGTTGCCATGGTGGCAGCCTAGCCATGCGGTGTAAGTTATTGCCACTTTGGCTGTGGCTGGGTTTAGTAGCGATGCATAATGAGGACAAGCGAAATGACTCGAATTCAAGAGGCCATCGATTGTATATATAAGAGAATTCAAGACATAGTTCATTCTGGGTTTCCCTTGTGGAAATGAGAGTTCTAAGTAATGTAAATATCATGGTATTTCTTTTATATTCTAACAGTCGTTTCGTTGGTTGTCGACATTGAATGACCGCCATCCATAACTCATCAACTCTTTCCAAACGCCCCTTACATACCAATATTTCCTCTCTTACCACCCCTCTTAGCCCTGTTAAGATGTCCCTGCAACACCCTCTTCGTCTGCACTAAGCTCCTCTTCTGCTTATACTTCGCCTTCCCTAGCGTCATCATGAAGTTCTTCTTCCGCGACTTCTCCTTATTCGTCGTACTCTTGCCATCCGCCTCATTCTTCGCCCGACGCAATGCCTTCGTCGACTTATGCTCGCCTCTCTCGCCCTTGCCCTCGCGCGCCATCGCAATCTTCTCCTCACGGGTGTTCTTCCGCAGCTTCGAGAAACCCTCGATCTGATCCGCTGTCAGGGGATCATCAGCATGGCGTGCGAGCGCCTCCTTCTGCCGTTGAGTTAGACCCTTCTTTCCGGTGATTTTGTTGACCTCGGCTTCGAGGCGGAGCTCTTGGAGCTTAGCTAGATCAGCGGGGGTGAGAATCTTCGTTGTGGCCAGTAGTGAGATCTTGGATTCGAGCTCTTTGTCTGCTTTACTGGCACCATCGGCTGGCTCCTTATCCTCGGCGTCGGCGGGGGTATCGGCGAATTTGACTTTCTTTGCAGGGGGCTTCTTGCCGTCTTCATCTTCACTGTCGCTGATTTCGATCTCGGCGTCGCTATCGACGTTGATCCAACCGCCAGAGTCAGTACTAGCGTTGGACTGGGCGTCCCATGCATTCCAATCGTCGTCCTCCTCCTCTTCCTCGTCTGTGCCTAATTCTTCAGGTAGACCAGCCTCAACACGCTTTCTCTTGCGCTCATTTGCCTTCCACTCTTCCAGTAGCTCAAGGCCTTCAATACCACCAACTTCCTCCTCTCCGTATCTCCTTTCTTTACGTTCGCCACTTCGGATACCCATCGTAGCCTCCTTTCCTCTGTCTCTCTTTTGGAGCAGATCAGCACCGACCTCTCTGTAGAGCGACAGCAGACCCTTCGCTGCCATCATAGTTCCCTTGTCCTTACTCTTCCTGTACATTACCAAATCCTGCAGAAGAGTGTCGCCAATTGCCAGCGGCTGACGAACACAGATCTCACGGATGGCATTGAGACCAGCTGCTGCTACCTCAGAAGCGGCAGCCTCGGAGACGAACTCGTTGGCGATCTTTTGGACAAGCGGCTCTAGGGCATCAGGGGGGACCAGGTTGTGTGTTGCTTGGGCGAGAGATGCGAGGAACGACGTTACTGATGGCTGTCGTGGCGTGAGGTATTTGGTGAAGTAGGAGTATAAGGAAATGACTGTGAGCTTGTGAAGACCAACGAGGCGGGAGACAAGCTGGAGGACTAGAAGCTTCTGCTCCAAGTTAAGCTTGGACTTGCCATTTTGGAGATGTTTCGAAAATAGCGTCTCCGCAAACCCTTGGGGATCGTGAAGTAAGTGGAGGGCCGAGAAATTAAGTGGGTGGGGCGCCTTCTTTTTGCGCTCTTGACGTCTAACTTTGTCGACGGCTTTCTCCAAACCCTTCACCTTCTTTTTCGACTTCTTATTAATTCCAACCTGATGCTTCAACTTTCCAATGCTGATATTTTCGTGGTCACTCTCCTCATCCTCCATTTCCTCTCGCTCCTTATCACCACCCAAGAAAAATCTGACACCACCGCCAACAACCTTTTCATTGTCCGCTAAACTGGCCTCCTTCATAATTTCAACGGCTTTGGAGTCGGTCCATATTTGGCGTTTCCATAATTCTCTCGTGATTTTGACAGCCCAGATTCCCTTTGACGAGGCCCGGTCAGAGGTGAGAAGGTTGTACAGAACGGTCTGTATCGTCCGGTTCAGCTTATGGTTTGTCGTTTTCGCATTCGAGGTTCGTAACTCGGACAGAATCTTAGAAAATAGTAGAGCTCTGAGAGTTTTACTAGGTGTGGTGACTAAGATGGGAAAGAGGATGTTGAGAAGTCCAATCGAGTCGACGATTTCCTTCCGACGGAGGAGAACTAGAGCGCCAACCACCTTTTCGCGCAACTCGGTTTCAAGCACCGCATGATGTGTCGTCAGGATATTATTGAGGTCATCTGGGAAGCTAGCCGTGTCTTCGCGGTAGCAATCGGCGACATGCGACACAAAATCGATCAGGTCGCGGAAGGAAACGATTCCTGCTGATGTGGCTGTCGTTGGCGATGCCATGTAAATATCTCTCTGAGTTTGATACTGTCCATATTGATTGAGAAAATCTTCTTGGTATGATCTGGAGCATGTTAGTTTACTGGTGTTGAGCGCCGGCGGCGACGTTGGTTCATGGGCACCTACTTGGGGTCCCTTCGAATCTTGTATTGTAAACTCGGGCTACAAATGGTTAGTTACGCTAGTTAAAGATTATTAAAATATGTGTGAAAGCATACAGATCTGCGTCGACCTTTTCTAAGGCGCCAACTCTCTTTTTGACCATAATGAGCGTTGTGGGAACGGAAATTCGTTCGATTGATTTTGGGTATTTGCTATCAGTCGGTCTCGAGATATTCTCCAGAATATTTCTGCTATCGATTATGCTTGTTACTAGTGCGGTCTTATCTCGGCATAGCGTGTAAACTATTTCCAGCCTTGTCAGCCTCGCCGATTCCCCCACCGTCAAATTTCAGCCTCGTCGATGGCACAAGTCGATTGCGACGGGTTGCTACCAAGCAACTTGTGATGGCAACGAGATGAGTTTTCACTGCGAAGATTAACCTGCGATAAATTCAGTGTTGTAGCTTTCGTCGGTTTAATTCTATGGGAATTTGTCTATAATAGGCCGAGTTTTAGTTTAGCTCTCACCGAAGCTATGGGTATCACACAACGCCATCGGCTTAAAATCTTACTGTACACGAGATATCCGCTAGAAGCTGGACCTCCTTGACCTCCATGATGCATAATTCACCGTAGTTCCATTTCCTCCATCCATTCGGGCTCCACTAGAGTAGCAGTCCTATCAACTAGGGGCCTTGACCCAGTTCCCTTCTTCTCCTTTGTTGCCCATTCCTCCAAGCCAGCCAGGTTTCTACCTGTCTTTTCATCACGGGCATATATCCTTAAACCCCTGACATGTGTGTCTTTGCCATTCTGGTGATTCTCCACAACCTTGACTTGAACGAGAAATGCTCTCAGCGTGTTCCCATCGGGGCCACCACCAACACCATCCAGCGGTACGTTGATCCAGCCTTTAGGCTGTGTAAACTCCAACGATGAAAATGGGATTAAATCGTGATATCCAGTGCCAGCAAGTAATGTGATTCGTGTTGGGGTGTAAGACTCGTCCGCTTCGAAGTCGAGGAAGATTCGTATGGACAAAATCGATACCAGGCGGGAAAAGTGGATGTTTAGATGATGTGGCTGTGGACCGTCGGACCTATTCATTCCAATTAGTAATTGCTTGTCAAAGAGAATAATGTCTACATACTGCCAGTATAGAGATGTGTCGTCGTCTCGCAAGGCTTCTACGCCCGACCCAGGTTTGCATGTCGATACAGTCCACGAAGCCAGGTTTCCGATCTCTTTCAGGCCCGTTGGGTCAAATACGGAGTCAACTTCGACTGGCACTGGAGAAACACAAGCCGTCAGTATTCGGGTTTTGAGTTAACGGTATAACAGCATACGAACTTCCATTATGCATAGCGACTGGAGCAACATCAATCGCCATTTCCCCGTCATCATCTTCTGCCCGGCTATCCACGCTTTCCACGCCATCCTCCTCCTCCTCCTCTTCTACAGACTCTTCGTCTCCCTCTTCACTCCCATTATCTTGGTCTTCAGCCCCTTCGTTATCTTCGCTATCTTCATTCGCTTGCTCGTTGTCTCCGTTTGCGGCGGGGTTCACGCTGGGCGAGTCCTGGTGTCGCGTCCGAGGATCCTGCCCCGGAGTCCTCGTACCCGTCGATGGGGTGACATTGGCCAGACGTGTTCCGCGCGTGGCTGGATGTCTAGTATTATATGCCTGAAGTGAGGCTGGCGGTGTTGCTGGCATCATGGGAGGTTGGCGCTATGTTTGGCGCGTCCCCGCCGTATAGTGAGGGGAGAGATCTCGAGATGCAAGGTTTCAAGATGCTGCCGTGCGAGTGGATAATCGCACACACGCGCCTTGTAAGCTACAGTAGCGGCGGGAAAGTTACGCTTGGTGTTCTGGGTGGGCAGTGCATGAGACCTTGTGCTTAGTGATACCGTTAGTGTACCTGAATAAATGTACGGAGTAGTTGGTGCGCTATATCCCATGACGTCGGGGGTTCGGCGAGACAATGTGGGGTATGTCTGCGCATCATCAGCCTCCTTCACTATACTGTCTAAGCCTCACTGGCCACGCGCTTGGGACGCATGGCGATTAGTTATTACAGTTTATTCAGGTCTAGGCTCCCTATCGGTAATCACAAATACTATTTGATTTGTATTTCCCCCTGTATCAAATTTATATAACTCGGCCGTACCGGCTGCAACATAAAACTATATTCCCAACCTCAAAATCAGTGATACCGGAGTAATTAACAGATGGCGGCCGTTGTTCTCATGGCCATCGTGGTCCTACCAATGCTAGGCTACAAAAAATATCAGAAGTAATGCTCACATTAAGTCTAGTATCTCTATGATGAAACAGGAGCTGACCATACCCACCAGGCACAAAGCTCGCAAGGCTATGAAGGAGGAGTTGCGTACGGAGTCCGAACCGCACCAAGCAGGACATCAAGGAGTACGGGAGCGGTCTGGAGATCATCCGCCTTCGTATGACGATACGTTTGGCTCTCATCCGTCTCCGCCATATTCACCGAATAGGCCGCCAGGCTACATACAGCATACTTCTGGCAGCCACGGGCTACCAGTCGGGCATCTCCCTCGGTCATATTTACCACCGACTGCTGTAGCTCTATAGCGAGATAGGAAGAGAAATAAGAGGGGCAAAAATATGTTGGATGGGGAGTTAGGATTATGTGCTGGCAACAAAGCCAATATGACAACCTGTTTGAACATCATTTGGTCGAATAAACAGCTCAACTTTTATGAGCTGCCTGTTAATGATTTTACGAGCTTAGAAATTAGTATTACCTGAATATAAAACCAATAAAAATAACACTTATAATAGGGTTGTGCGAGAAAGTGGGGGAAGGAAACATTTATGCTTATATTTCCCCATCACCACCCGCCCAATGCTGCATGTTTGCCCTGTTTGCCTTAAACTATCCCCAAGAAACACTACCTCGAATACCCCCAACTCTGCCCCTCCAAGCCATCACCCCGCCACACACCTCAAAATGATGCAGAGACGAATGGTACATACCTTCCCCCCTCGTCTCCTGACAATAAGCCTCTCGACTAACACAATCTCAGCTCTCGAAGGAAGACGAGGCGGCAACGGGGGCCGACGAGATCGAAGTGCGCCGCGAGGACCAGGACAAGATCAACAAGTTCAGCCGGCTGCACCAGCGTGAGATAAACCTGGAGGATGAGCTGAAGGCGAAACACGTATGTGTGGTCCATTTTGAGAGCTCTTTTGGGGGAGAGGGGATGCTAATACGAGTTTGCGCTGCAGAAGGAGAAGGAGGATTTGGAGGATATCTCGAATGAGCTTGAGCTTGCGGATGATGAGGACATGATACCGTACGTCCTTCGCTACTTTTCCTCTACCTGAACTAGGATCCTATTTACCATCCCACATGTTGCTCATGCGATATCGGACTGAACTAACGTGCGCGATAGCTACCAAATTGGCGACTCCTTTATCTCGCTCCCCCTCCCGGAAGTGCAGGAGCTCCTCGCTACCAACTCAACAAGGATAGAAGAGGAAGTGTCAGTGTTAGAAGAGAAGCTGGGGACGATCAAGGAGGGGATGCAAGAGCTGAAGGTTGAGCTGTATGCTAGGTTTGGACGGAGCATCAACCTTGAGACATAGAGCACGTGGGGGGAATACAAAATATATATCCAAGTTCAACATATGCGGTTATGTTGGGGCGTGGTACACTCGTCATTACGTTGTCTACAGTGTGCCGTGAGTAATGTCGGAGGCAAGTTGCAAGGGAGTTTCGAATCGCAATTCAAAAAGTGTGTTTCTGGCATGCTAGCCTACCAAGTCCAATACCCTCAAAGCTAATTAACATAACCTTCATTACTACTATGCCATTACGCCACATTGCAAACCTTTCTCCCATGCTGAACCTTCATCATTTAATCGCTGGTAGCTCCTTATCGAGGTAGACCTTAGTAAAACGCTGTGAATTCTGTGCTTTATGGCCCGAGTCAACTTGTTGAGTAGCCTTCGTCTGGAACCCAGGAGACAGGCTTGTGCCAGGTTCCATCCCATGTAACGCAATAGCATCCGTAGAACCCCCATTCTTCGAGATGTTTGTCATGTTTATATTATTGCTCGGCCTCCGGCCATGGAACGGGGTGTGTTCTAGTATTTTGGATGCGTTGTGTGACGATGAGTTTCCAACGAGTCGTTTAAATAATACCCTCAGAGGTGGTATGGCACTGCAGATAACAAGAAGGTTCGTCTCAACGTATGTCCATATCCAAAGATCATGGCTCAGCCCTAGCTCTATGTCAGCGTATGTAAAAAAGAAAGCGGACTAAACTAGGAATTTATCACAGGCAAGGGATGCTTACAGGTCACATCATACGACTGATAAAGGATATGATACACGAGGACGGATCTCACGATACCGCAGATGCAGACACTACCAGTATGTCAGCTGCGTGTCACTAAAAGGGTGGGGGAAGCTACTGACATGAATCCAACGCCGAAGATCGCCCCAAGTCCGTATTTGTCTCTTTTTGGCATCTGTAGTTGTAGGAAGAGAAACATCGGCAGCATAGCAGCCAAAAAGTCCGTCACCACGCTTATGCATGCGTTACTTATTGGCACTGAACCCTCGTAAAAACAATGGAACTTCTCCGTGTACGGATCAGGATATGAGAATTGCAGCCAGTATGAGCTTACCGGCAGGCACTGGAAAATCATCAGAAAAACGAAGGCGATACCATATATGGCTTGGGCGGCGATGGCGGCATTGACGACATAAAGGAGTCCCGGTCTTGAAACTCCCACAATGACTCGTTTGTATAAAAGCACGGCCGAGAGTTTGCTGAAAGTGGTGGAAATAACAAATCTAGGCAAAAAAATCAGACTCAATACTATTTCAAAAGTGGGTAGATAGGTGGTATTGAAGTGTTAACTACATACAGAAGCTGAACAATCCAACTATGCTACGGCAACGATCTTGTCAATATGGCGTAAAATGGGGTATAACAGAGGGTACAAGTGTTTCACTAACATATTGTCTGCCAGCTATCTCGTCGATTGGCACATCCCAGATGTGTCTAAACCAACGGAACTTGGTCTCAGCTATATTCTCATCAGTAAGCAAAACCCGGGGCAATTGTTAATTTAGGGCCTTACTGAGTATTAAAAGTCCAGCAATTCCAACTGTGGGAATCTATCAAGTTTTCCATTAGTGTCCGGAGATTATCTTATGTGCCAGACCATCGATCCATGGAGTGATACAGAAGGCACCTACTATGCAAAGGACCAGCATCACATCGTCGGCTCCGAATTGTCGTTGATACCCTATCCGCACCCATACTCGAGCAACAATGGCAGCTACCGATAGAATGGTGCATATTATAGTAATGACGAGCAATTCGTTGCCTTTGGCTTCAGGGTCAATATAATTTGGCTTCGGCCACTCCAGAATCACATCTTTTGGTGGATGGAATCCGCCAGGCATATTGAAAATGAACCACAGTAGAGAAAGATGGAAAATAAAACACACGCGTGACAGCGACCAAGAGGCATCTCCGAGCACAGATGATGATCAAGTCTTAATATACAACCTTGCAGCCCGGGCCCCTTTCCGTGCATCGCGGAATGGGAAGCTACGCCTTTCCCTTCTTGATGTCAGCTACATGCGGGATGCATGATTCTGGGGTGCATGGCAAGTGTTTCATGACCTTCAAGAGGAACGTCAATCACTCCTACCGATACGGACGTAAGAAACCAACCAATGTGTCGTCCGAGAAGAGAGTCTAGCTCGTTGTGGCGTGTGCTAGCTGGAACCAATGGCAGGACGGGACAGCTAGGGGGGGGATCCGTGCAAAAGAAGCAGGGGCGTGCAGGAACTACGGTTTCTCCACGTGGAACAAGGGGTCTGGAATAAGACAGCTATTTATTCATGCGATTTGACATGGAACAAGGGGCTTGGAAGAGGGTGATGGTTTCCAGGAATTACCTTGCCATGTTCGTCTATTACGTCACAGTAGCTTGGTGAGAAGGGCCTTTTTCGCTTTAAAGGAAAGCATGCGGCAGAGAAAGAGAACATAAGGGGGTTAAGCTGACGACATAGGGGGAATAATGGGACGGGTTGGAAGGCGTGGATGTAGGATTGTGGCGAAGAGATAGCAACAGGCACACACTCAAACTGCTCCAGCAGTTTTAGTCACAGTGGCTGGAGTAAGACGGCAGAAGAACGCCGAGGCTCACCCCAAAAAAGCACAGGAATAATAATAAGTACCTTGTAAACTATCGAGATGGCACCGCCGATCTTCTGCGCACGCTATCATTCGTCCTTGCTTTATCTTTGGCGGTCTCCATCTGCAACATCAACAAATGAAGGCTGTGGTTACCAAGCGATGCGGGAGCGGGGTAACTAGTATGACATCTGTTCTGGGAAGCTAGGAACGTGCCCTGACTCCCCGGAAAATGCACTAGATTCTCATGTATGGTCTTATTTTTTGCACAAACGTGGAACGGACCCAGGGAACTCAATTGACGGCAGCAATAAGTTCCGAGCCCTGCATTAAATACATTAAACATCAATCTAAAATCCCCAATAGATCCCAAGCCCCACATCTATGTCCTTCTTCGTCCCCCCGCCGCCAAGACGAACTCCACGCCATATATCTATGCAAACAACACAGCTAAAATCCCAATAGCAGCCGGCAAACTCTGAATAAAGAAGATCTTCGGCTTCGCAGTCAACCCTCCAAAAATCCCCGCAACAGCTACCAGCCCCAAGAAGAAGACCTCAATCTGCTGAGCAAACTCTGGAACAGGGTGTAGTAATCCCCACACGAGTCCAGCGGCCAGGAAACCGTTGTAGAGGCCCTGGTTGGCAGCTAGGGCTTTGGTTTTCTCAGCGAAGTCAGGCTTGAGGCCGAAGGCTTTGAGGCCGCGGGGTGTGGTCCAGAGGAACATCTCAAGGACGAGGATGTAGACGTGGAGTAGGGCCACGAAGGCTACCACGACGGAGGATAACAACGCCATTGTGAGCTTGTAGGGGTCGTGGTGATGGTAGTGAAGTCGTTTAAGGATAAGTAGCTTTTAGGGTTTTCGAATCTCAATTTGGATTTAATTTAGATATGAGATCAGTCGTTGAGATCGTCGAATATTTTAAAAGTCTAGAATCATTCTGTCACTGTTGGAGTGAATACGAAACAGCCGAGGCTTATATCACGTGTAATAAGCTTATACTGAGTGAGCACGCCTTGGATTAGTTCTCCATTCCATGGTACAGTAAATGTCTTCTATAGGAAAGCAAATGAATGTTAATTGATATCTTAATAACATCTATGTATCATATCTATACGTAGTTTATAATCAATAAAAAGAATATAGTAGTCTTGTGTGTCATGGTATACATTTACTACTTCTAACATGCTCAGATAGCTGCTTCGCGGCATGGTGATTATTTACTACTTCTATAACTCGTCCTTATATGCTTTCCGCTCCTTCTCCTCCTTCTCTTCCTTAAGTCTCACAGCCTCCAAAATCTCCTCCTCGGTCGGCATATCAAAAGCTTGAGCCTCACCAGTCCCCTCCGGCGCCCCAGTAGACGTGGACTTGCTCTTCTTTGACTTCTTCGTCTTCGAAGTCTTGGGCTTCTTGGATTTTGAGGTCTTGCTAGTGTAAGCAGGCTTAACCGGCTCGGGACCCTTCATGCCCTTCATGACCAATTCCATCCCTGCTTGGCTGATCTCGTTCGCCTTCTTAGCCATCTCCTTCACGAGGAGAACGGGGTCGTCAGTGACCTTGAGTGCCTCTTGCTCAGCGAGCTTCTTCTCGAACCACTCAGATATCGCTTTGTGAAGGGCCTCCAACACATCGAGATCCTCTTGGGTGAACGACGTCGGTGGTACTGTTGGCAATGGGGCCTCTGAAGATTCAGTCTTAGTTTCAGCCTCAGTCGAAGTGTTATCTTCTTCAGTTCCATCAGTTTCAGTTTCAGTCGATGGCTCAGCTGTAGTCGATGATTCGGATGAGGTCTCAGACGGAGTCGGTCTTAATGCAACCGATGACAGAAAGTCGGCCTGCTCGACAATCTTTTCTTTCACTAAGTTGATCACTGACTGAGCGTTCTCCAAGGCTTCCTTGAGGCCCTTGACCTGTTCCGGTCGCTTCGCCGCTTCATCCTTGCGACGCTCGACTGGGTTGACGATGGCCTTCAGTTCTCCCAGTTTGGCTTTCAGGACCTCACGGGTAGATGATGTACCTTCTTCATACAGCCAGTCGCCGATAGTCTCGGCGAGCTCGCTCAGTGGCTTGCGCTCAGCCTCAGTCGACGCTCCAATAAAGGAATCGTCGGTCAACAGGTCACGAACGCGATAGGTATAGCCCTCCAGTTGGTTGAGCGCTTCTTCCTGCAGCTTCCGTGCGTGGTCCGAATCATCGAAGGCAACTAACCTTTCCTTCTTGTTGAATAGGACCTCTGCTGGCAGTGATGGGTATCCCTTCTTCTCAAGCTCGAAGGCCAAAGGAATTGCAACTAGGCGTTTCTTGGGCTTGTTATCAGCGGCAGCCGAAGAAGCGGATGCAGCTGAAGATGTGGAAGATTTTTTGCCTGTAGAAGTTTTGGTGGAGGTAGTCTCAGTGGACGTTTCGGCGTCTGACACGATTTCCGCGTCTTCGAAAATATCTTGGTCACTCTTCTTTGAGCCAAAGCCGAATAGGCCCTTAACACCATCCACAACGCCTCCTGCTCCCGCATCTTCGTCAACCTCGCACTGTGCGGTAGCTCCGGTAATCTCTAATTCGCCGTTCAACACATTCAGGCGAACGCCAAACTTGGTAACGATGTCAGTGGCGGCACACCCACGCCCCTCCTTCAGCTCTGTAACAGTTGCTGTGAGGTTCTTGGTTGCTAGCTTCACGAGCTCTCTCTCTCCCGAGAATGTACCTTCTCCAGCATTATCGATATTCTGGTAGAAATGAACATCGAAATCTTCCAAGTTCTGGAAAGAGACTACTTTCTCAGCGCCAAGGTGCGACTGGGGGGTGTACAGGCGCTGCTTTTGGAGTTTGAGATTGATGTTCGTCCATTGCATGCTGACAGCGTATCCTGCAACTTCGTATGTCCTGATGTCCTTGACACGGAAGCTAGGGCTAAGTCCGGCGCCTCTGAATGCGGCACCGAGAACGGCTGATTCATCTGAGTTGACATTGCTTCTCAGCTTGTCGGACTTGCCTACTAAGAGTTCCAATTCCTTCTGGACGAAGGGAGTGCGAGTGGCACCACCGTGGAGAATGATGGAATCAATATCAGACAGTTCGAGCTTAGCCCTTTCGAGGGCCATCTTAATCGTAGGTGCTACCCTATCAGCGTGTGTGGAGGCAAGCTTCTCAAACTCAGTACGTGATAGCTTGTATTTGAAGTCAATATCGTCATAAAGACCCTCAAAGCTCGTTTGACTCTCCGCATTTGCGCTTAGCACTTGTCTTAGCTTCTCAGCTTGTTTCCATAACATCGCAGTGGCGCGGCCTTGGCGGTGTACAGACTCTGCTGAAATCGATGCGGCCTTTGCCTTTTTCGACTCAACAAATTGGGCCACAATATCGTTTACAATTATTTCGTTAAGGGCATCGCCACCAAGGGTCCTATCCCATCCAGTTCCAAGAACTTCAATTTCTTGGATGGTTTTGTTAGACTTCCTGCCGTCCTTGATTATTCGGCCTTGGAACTTCATGATCGTAGTTTTGGTCGAGCCCGCTCCCATGTCGAACACCAAGTGGCGTTCTGGTTGTGCACCGTCCGTGACGGTTGGGAATGTGCGAGTTGTTGCGTAATTAAGTCCAACAGCAAGTCCATCACTGATAAGGGACAGAATGCGAAGGCCTGCCAAATCTGCGGCAAGCTCGATAGCTCTCTTCTCCTCCGCATCGAAATATGGTGGGACCGTAATAACTACATCCCTGATGGAGCTACCCTTGCCTGCCATATCCTCGGCATTCCTCTTTATGCTTTGCAATTCCATTGCTAATAGCTCTTCGACCATCCAAGGATCCTGCTCGGTTGTAAAAGCCTCGCTTCGGAATTGGCAAGTGCCCCTGGTCTTCTCTTCTTCAATGACCAGGGCTGGGTAACGCGCAGAGTACTCTACGACTCTGGGGTCGCTGACCGGCAGACCAAGGATAGCTTTGAGGTTCGGGTAGACGTCACCAGGAAATCTAGCTGACAATGCGTTCGCATCCGATCCGTAGAGTCGCTCGGGGTATGAGCCTTCCGGCGCATTTTTGATAGGCTTAAAGGTGACGGCGGAGAGCTCCTTGCGTCGTGCATCTTTTGTTAAGACAATGTCGAGAGGAATGCCGGGCTTAACAAGCGCAGCCTTGATATACTCAGTGCCGAAGTCGATGCCAACAACCGCATTTGCCGCCAATGCGGTAGATGCGAATATCCAAAACAGGCATAATATCGCAGAGAGATTCGGAAAGGCCATGCCAGAGGAGCGGCGCGAGGCTAACGCCATGATTGTTGGAGGTGGGGGGTTGGCAAACTGGTGGGTGAGTGAAGCTGCCGTGGCAATGACGGGGCGGTGTATATGTAGTTTTTTACCAGCTATGACATGTGGTCTTTCGACAACTGGCTTCTAGCAGTTTTATTTGGTGTTAAATATCAGACCCGCTCGAGGGATATGTATCCTCGTTGAGGAAATAAAGTCTATAAAGAGGACACTTTGTCACTTTGTCACCTTTGGGGTTGGCATTTGGTAAATTTATGTAAGCGACACAGTGGTAGCCTTGCATTGATCGACCGCATGTGGGATTTATGTATCACGCCTTTTGGTATTTGTCTCAGAGATACCAAACTAAACCAACATCAAGAAACAATATTCAATATTCTCCCAAGGTTGCAGATGGAACTCAATCACTCACTGATTATTACAGTCAATATCCGACCAGCTTTGGTTGAACATACGGCCAAATCAGTAAGTACACGTATCGTTCACAACCAGCCCCGCCACCCTCCAACACGTTTCAATGCATAGCTAGGGAGGCTGGTGGTTTCTCGGCGAGTCTCATATTAAGCCTTCTATGAAATATATACCTTCTACGTCTGCCCGGCCCTTTGCTAGCTGTGGCCTCAATGGTAAGGAAAGAACACGTATGGTGCATTCATGTCTCCATGTCGCCAGTTTGTTGACGTCTGATAAATGGGAAGGCTGAAAGCTATGTTTGGTACACCGCTACACACAGCTAAATGCCCCTCACCGCCGTTCTTTGTTTGGTTTTTCAGGGTTCGGCAGAAAATATATATAATCACCAAGGTTGAGTGGGGCAGCGCAAGGCTACTACTCGGATTTGCGGTTGATGCGCCCTGTACAATACTAACTTTCTCATGTTTATGTTCACGTTCATATTCATCTCCGTCTTTCGTTATTCGTCCTTTAAGTAGTCAGATTATCCCTTACTTGTTATTTACTGTACATACCGTTACGATCTGCGATTACCATTTGCTTAGTTCTTCACTTCCGACTATTTTAGGAAGGTGATTGGACTTTCAACCACCAGCATCAAGTCTGCCTGCCCCTCCATAAACAGACACCCCAAGATACACTCATTCTCATATACCTAAATATATTGGCAGAAAGCTCTCATAATGTCGTCGGACATCCAAATCACGCTCCAGCGGCCACTTAACCTGGACAAGTACGACCGCAGCGTCCCAGCTGCTGACCAAGAACACAATATCCCCAAGTCATTCCTTGACTGCATGGCAGTGAGAGAAGAGGTCTTCGTCGAAGGCCAAAATATTCCGCTTCTCTTAGAAGGCGATTCTGACGATTGTCGGTCTTATCACTGGGTTGCGTATGCAACTGCTGAAGACGCTACTCGTTTTCCAGTCGGGAATCTTCGCCTGGTTCCATTCCCGCACGAGGCACACCCATTACCTGGGTCATCTTTCGACTTGCCAGAAAATGTTACCAGCAATCAGCTGAAAGCAGAGCCGAAGCCGTGGATTGTAGACAGAGCTACGACTTTCCATGATGGAAGGGAAGCCTACGTCAAGCTTGGGCGGATGGCTGTCATCGAGGAATATAGAGGAAAGGGTGTTGCTGGTCAGCTTGTAAGGTCTGCCATCGATTTCACCAGGAAGAATCCGACAGCTTTCAATATGCCTGGTGCGGTAGATGAATCAGGCGCCGAGTTAACGGAAGATATGACGGCTTGGAACGGCTTGATTTGCATACACGCGCAAGAGTATGTTGCGAATGCATGGGCGAAGTGGGGGTTCGTGGAAGACGAGAAGATGGGGAAATGGACAGAAGCTGGTATTCCTCATGTCGGCATGTTCTTGCGTGTTGACTTGTCTGCTTCGCCATCGGAACCATAGGAGTCATCACATATTGGAAGCGAGCAACGGTCTGCCACGAAATTAGAAGTGAACATACGGTTATAGAAAGGTGCCATCGGAATGACAATAAATATTTAATAGAATCTTATTCCTTCTTTTTTATCATTATTAGGTCATGTGCCTGTTATTATGTTCAGTGGTTGGTGTTGGTTGGTTGCCTGGCTGGTTGCCTGGATGTGATACAATCCCAACCTAGGCGTGCAAATATAAACCCACCCCTTACCCCTATCACGATAAATATTAAGGACATAAAACACACTCTCTTTCTCTCGAAATAAAGACTGTGATCTTGAAACCCGTGGTTTACTTGTCGGTCTAGAGATGAGTTCGTCCCTTTCTAAAATTTGCCTAGTGTTGCTGGCTTAGACCAGCTGAGGCACCCTTTAAGACCTATTATGGTAATTTGATAAAGAACCGCTAAATAACAATGGTAGAATAAACCCCAGAGAAAGCAATTGACGCTTAGCCCCAAACCATATACAAGCTGTTGTTGACTCAAGCTTGCCTTTTTTCTCGGCCAAACCTTTCATCACATATCCAAAGACTGTGCTCCATATTCACCCCCCAACAGAGACTCACTCACTCCTTCAAACGCTACCTCGTCTCCTCATTCATTACCTGCAGACAATTCTACATTGCACACTGCCCGATCTCTTTCATCCACCAAGACATTCCTCACTCACACTCAAACAAAGGATCCTCAAGTCACACATCACACAGCTATGTCTCAAGTCGTCACATACACTCTTAGCATAACTATATTTACAACCATGGCTTCACTTACGACATCTATACTAAGCAGATCTCACACATGGCACACCGCTGCTTCTGTCACAGCTTTCATCATTTCAACCCTCCTTACTCCAGTCTCACCCGGGCAATCCATTACCTACGCCGTAACTCTTTTAACATACACCCACCTCATATACCGCCTCCGCACCTACCTCACACCCTCTCCCCCTCGTCAACGCCGCCTTATCCACCTGCACAAACGCCCCGTCCCCCCACCCCCAAAAATGTCCACCACCACTCCCTACTACCAGCTCCAACGACCCCTCCTCTGCACCCACTCCACCTGCCGGGCCGCCACCTCCTTGCTCTCCTCACCCTCCCAAAACCGCCGCCCGGATGGAGAATCCCCCTTCATACGCGAACAATGGGCGCTCGCCGCCCCCGGAATCCCAAAACCGGATATGGAAGAGGTCTTAACATCTCTCTCCGTGACGCCCGCGCACCACTACGAGTGTTTCGTCCGCTGGGCGAGGGAGAGCTGGGAGGGTCTGCCGGGGAATGTGTGGGTGGTTGTTTGGGCGTTGGTTTCTGTGCTGGTTGTTATGCCTGTGAAGGCTGTTGCGAAATTCTTGGGTGCGGTGGATTGGCAGAGGGTGTATGTGGTTGCTGGGATGCTGGTTTGGGTTTGGTATACTAGTGGTGATGCGGTGGAGAGGGTGGAGAGGGCACCGGCGCCGAGGTATGAGAGGGTGGTTTCGTATTACCTCGTTCCGGAGGTGAGGGGTTGGTGTGAGTATTCGTTCCAAGATTGCAATGGTTGGATATTAACTATGTATAGCTCGTCAATAGCAGGCCAGCCTGTTGACTTCGTCTGGGAAATGAAGCCGTGATGGTATCTGCGTGGTTATAGATGAGTTGGAAAGTTGAATACAGATGCTCGGGGCCTTTTTGGTTTTCTGTTCCGCATTCGTAACGTTTGCCTATGCAAAGGGTCATGGGGTTCTCAAGTCATATAAATGCCCTGGGTGGCCGGTTAGTTCGAATTATTCAAATTCGCAAGGTTGTATACAGGATCGATGCATAGACGTTAGCATTCGACATGATATTGCACAAATACAAGAGAGTTCTGCGCGCATCAAAGATAAATATGGGATGTAAAAAATTAATCATATGAGTACACGTAAACCGAAGTAAACCCTAGGAATCAGTACATGGCAACCCCCGAATGTCTAAACGCTTAGATGCCCAAAGAAAACTCAACGCCAACATCAATGTCGCGTGCTGCATTCACGTTAGCTATATTCCTAAAAGAGGGGGGTGGGAGGAGTTGACATACCCATCTTAACAACCTTCGAGAACTGGACGGACTTCTCAGCCGCGCTCTGGAGATCATCGATAGAGAAGATCTTCAGTCCGGACTCGTTGATCAAAGTGTGTGCAGCCTCCATGTTTGTGCCCTGTAACCTGGCAATGATTGGGATCCTGAGGTCCATGCTCTCGACAGTGCTGATCAAGCCCTTGGCAATGGCATCGCACCTGACGATACCACCGAAGATGTTGACGAAGATAGCAGTGACCTTGGGGTCGCTGGTGATGAGGGTGAAAGCCTCCTTAATGGCGGCGGGGGTGGCACCACCACCAACATCAAGGAAGTTGGCTGGCTCACCACCGTTAAGCTTGATGATGTCCATGGTGGCCATGGCAAGACCGGCACCGTTGACAAGGCATCCGATGTCACCACCAAGCTTGATGAAGTTCAATCCCGACTCTGCAGCACGGACCTCGTCGGCGTCCTCCTGAGTGGTATCGCGCCAGCTGAAGACTTCCTTTTGGCGGAAGTCGGCGTTATCATCGAATCCGAGCTTGGCATCCATGGCAAGAACCTGGTGGTCGCTGGTCTCGGAAAGGGGGTTGATCTCAATCTGCGTGGCATCCTTCTCCATGAAGACCTTGTAAAGCTTCTGGATGGTATCCCTCGCCTCCTCGATGCACTGCTCGCTGAATCCAAGGTCCACAGCGATCTTGCGTGCCATCTCATCAGTGACACCGGTGTGGATATCAACGTGGGTGGTGGTGATGGCCTCCGGGGTCTCCTTGGCAACAGTCTCGATATCCATGCCGCCCTGCGACGAGGATACGATGACTGGGCCTTGGGAAGCTCTGTCCATAAGAATAGCCAGGTAGAACTCACGGCGAGCGAACTTGCGCTCACAGATGTATACCGAGTTGCACATACGGCCCTGTGCACCTGTCTGCTTTGTCACCAGCTTGTGTCCGATCATCTGATCCGCGAACATCTTGGCCTCGGTGGGAGAGTAGATGACGCGGACACCACCTTTCAGTCCGTTATCGAAGGTGCCCTTTCCACGGCCACCAGCGAGGACTTGTGCCTTGATGACCATGTCGTCGCCGCCAATCTTCTTCGCGATAGCTTCGGCCTCTGCGGCATTTTTGGCGACGGATCCTTGAGGGACACCAATGCCGTACTGCGGCTATTAGCATCCATTGATTCAAGCACTCAGTTCGGGGCAGTGCATACTTGTCTAAGGAGGTCTGCGGATAGGTACTCGTGAATGCTCAGGGCTCTGGTTTGTTGCGAGGCTCCAATTGCTCTGTAAGGAGTCGGGAACTGAAATTTGGGTCAATTACGTGTAAACAAGGCCATAATAGGGGGAAAAGAGTCGTACTTTGGCAGCCTTGATGGCCGAGGCCAACGGCCCTCTGCGAGCGATTCTGAACATATTGACAAACGGTATACTCAACGTTGCCAAATTAAGAAATGGAAGGCTTGGAGCATCAATATATTCTTCGTATGTACAGTTTGGGCAACTACAGCTTCCTGTAACGCTAGCGTTCCCGAATAGCCAGCCGCCAATCACTTCCCGGAATACAACGGGTGTGATATCACGTGATGATAGGAACAATTGATCGTAATCCGATCCCAGAAATCCAAAAAGTTGGAGGGTTCAAAATAATTTACAGTTTCTCACATTTAGCAGCAATGGCGCCCAACACGAAAGAAAAGCTGCCGGTAGCCGCAAACCTGGAGGATATTCAGGCGCGCATTGATCTAGCTATTGCAAGACAGGATGCAATTGTCAAGAGCTGGGTCGACAAATTCGACACAAGTAAATGTGCTCCCTCGAAGACGAAGGAAGAGATCGAGGCATGGGACGCGGAGCTTTTCAACCCTATGCCTTCCAACCTAGGACTCGGCGCCCCGATTCCCAAAGAATATCTTAACGGCGACATCAACCGGAAAGACATCAGCAGCAATGGCAAACTACGAAGTCTCATGATGGGGAAAAAAGCCGGTCTGCAGGCCGCTAAGCCCCGCGATGCGGAAGAAAAAGCTAGCAGTATGAAGCGAGGACTTAAGGAAGATACAAGTGATGAAGAAGAAGGCCGGTCCAATCTTGGGAAGTCAAAGAAGGCCAAGCGCGAAGTTGCGAAGGCAGCTGCGCTCAAAACCATGGCGGCCAAAGTTGTAAAACAGACGAAACCACTTCCCCTCCAGCAGAAGACTGCAACGCCCAGTGCGGTTCAGGCTGCGGGCGACAGCGACGACGAAGATAGCCGTGCTACATCTCACGCACCTAAAGCCGACTCCAAGCCCAAGATCATAAAGCAGACCGAAACGCCTTCTTCGACTCCATCTACCTCTGAAGCACCAAATATACCAGCGCCAGCTGAGAAGAAGCTCCCAGTGAAACTAGATACCCCAGCTGTGGCCGCTGTGAATCCTCCACTATCCGCTGAGGCGGAAGCAAGGAGAGAGAAGAACCGCATGAAGAAGGCGAAGCAGAAGGAGAGGAAGAGGAAAGAGAAGGAACTGGCACTGGCGGCTGCAGGTGCCGTCAAGAGTGATGCTTGAGAGGAATAACCTCATAGTTTGGAAATATGTCAGACGAGCTAGGCCAAGCTTACTGTTTGAAGGGATAGGGCGTATAGCTCGATTCGATGACTAGACTGTTCCAACGTATCATTACAGTTGTAGCTTAGAGCAAACCTGGCGTTTGAGGGGGTTGTAAAGTATAGCACATAACACGTATAAGCAAGCAATTATTAGACGTTATCCAGCCAGCAGAATTCCCATTTAGGCTCGCTCACTCAGTCAGGGAGCATAACAGACAAGGTGTGCCAATTATATCCCACCCGTTGATTGTATACTAAAAGTTCCCCATGCAACACCTATCATTCACAGTAAATAACATCTTACTGGTAATTTTTTTTCCCCTCTCATCCAAGCCAATGGGGTTATCAAAATGATTTCGTGTATATCGACAAAGAAAAATGATGCAAATCCGGATAACCCAATATCCAAGGCACAAAAAAAGCGGTTTCCAATATGTACCTCCGGGGTAAAATGATGTGACGCCAGGTGGTGATACTGGACGTACCACTCCTTCCTAATGTAAATAAATGATATTGAACTGTGCGAAACTACTCGTTAATACGCGCAGCGCGGACAGGATACAAATATCACTGCAGCCGTTTTCTCTTTCGATCCTCTTCCTCTCGCAGCCCCTCGTCGTGCTCTTCCTCACGCTCGGCTGTTTCTGCGGGGTTCAAGATATGCGCCATACTTCCCCTCCGCGTAGGAGGTCCGGAGTTGTCCTTGAAGAGTCCAGAAGACCCGAATCCAGGGCCTCCAAACTTATCTCCCCTCGAGGCTCCCCATGACCATGCACCTAGGCTTTCAGGGGCACCGCTGTTGGTGCCACTGCTGTTGCCAAAAGGTGGCGTTGAGGGCCGCGATACGTTGGCGTTGTTTTGCGTGGCTCCTTGTATCGAGTATGAGGAGAAGCTCTCGCGGATGCGCTGATCCTCACTTGGGTCGGCCAGTGGTCGCTTGGGTGACGATGGCCAGTGGGGCCCTTGCTGCTCCGGATTATAAGGAGGTTGGTTGGGCCATGTGTGGACTCGGATGTCCGCTGAGGTGTGTCGGCGAGGGAGGTCTGTGGGTGGCGTTGTAACCGCAATTAGAGGGTGCGGTGCCGCCGCTGGCGGTGGAGCAACTTGGTAGCGCAATGAGCTTGGCGACGAAGCAGTAGTTCCAGCCCCGATTGACCCAAACCTTCGAGGGGTGATGGATAGGTGCGAAGGCACGGGTCTAAATGCACCGGGCCTTGAAGGCTGTACCATTGGAGGTTGGCGCCGGTGGTCGTCTTGCGCCAGCTGGCGTGGAGAAACAGGGGCGTTGTCAAGAGATAGGTTTGAGAAATATTGCCGCGAGCTTGAATATGGGGGTTCTAATGGCTCATCAAGGCCCCTCAAGACTTCCGTCTGGCGCTGGATCTCGGCTTGCATGTCCATAACTGAATTTCTAATTAGCAAATATTTCCCGCTGAGGAAACATTGACTTACTACTGCGATGAGCATTCGGGTCGTTTGGCACGGTGCTCTGCACTATACGTGACATCTCATGGTTCACCTGAAAATGAGAGATTAGTATGTACAACCCCAACGATTGGCTTGGTCATACCTGAAGTGATCGAGTCAAGGCTTCAACCAAGACTTGGTTCCTCGCATATAGTGACTGGGCGCCTTCATCACTTCGCATGAGCCTCGCGTGCATGTCATACAGACCATTCTCTAGGTGAGCCAGCCTTGACTCTGTGGAATCCATTGGCGGTTGTATTGGCTCTGCGGGAGTTCCCGGGTGAGAATAAGGCGGCGGCTTGACCGAAGAATATGAGTCTCGATGCACAAGGGCATGCCGCGATGCCCGCCTTTTGATTTCTCGAAGGCCAACGAGATCACCACGCTTAAAATTTCCATTTCCATGTTTAAATTCCCACAGTGGTGATTCTGGCGAGCCAGTGTGGAAGACATCGCTCACTAATAACCATCAGCAACGAACAACAGTTTTAGTAATGCATTACCGACCCTTGTGGAATCCGTACATGTTCAATTGCCGGACAAAAGACGAAATATTGGTATGTTTGAAGTATTGCCTACAGGAATCAGTATATAAAATCGTTTGCCACAGTAATTGAAACGTACGAAAGAACTTTAGAGAAGTCGTTAGATGGAGACATGACGAAGCTCTCATCTGAATTGGACCAGGATATAAGATGTGATATGCTTGGATCCTCAAGCATACTAAGTAATCGTCAGTACTGTGTAAATACAGCATATAGGTCATGGAAACGCACTTGTAAAGCTTATGAATAAAGGCAGTCTGTTGAACCTTTGGCTGTGGCGCACTTCCCTGGGTTGCCGCTCCTGTGCCGGGGCTTTGCACATTTCCATTCTGCGCCTGCTCTCCCATGGTGCTTGTCTGCTCATGTGTACCGTTTGCGCCACGGTCAGGGCTTGTGCGAGCCGGTGGAGGGCCCATCGTTGGTGCAGCTGGAGATGTTACCACCATAGGGTCGCCAGGTAATTGCGGGGAACTTTGGGCAGCGGGAGTTTGTATAATCGGGACTGTTCTTTCGGCGGACGAGACCTCTGTGTTGTTCATCGCCGAGCTCTGTTGCGCGCTCTCATCTTGCGAGCTCATTGTTCATACACCTTCAACGTGTGTCAGTATGTCTCGAGTTTTGAGTTTGAATTGGGGGGGGAGGTTTGCGCCACCACCAGCAAAGGCTGAGGGTGAGTTGTGTTTCAATTTTCAGGGTGTTGGAAGATATACCTCATTGCTCCCGGGGCAGAAGAACCTAGGGCGGTTGGTTGAGAGAAGCAGAAAGCTCGTTTTGTGTCGGATTGAAGCTTGAGATGCTGGTTCCCGAACCGTGGACCGGGGGTTAAGTCAACGTATGTTGCGCCGCCGGAAGCTCAGCCTCGCATATGGTTGGCGCAAAGAGTTGTTGTAGTCTAGTGAAGCCCCTCCAGCCGTTAAGTGGAGAATCAATCGATTGGGGCGAGCGGTAATGGCTTGAAGCGTACGGCAACGAGATATTAATGTTTGATGTTTGATGCTTTGGTGTTGGTGGAAGGAGAGGGAGAGATTATTAGAGACGGGGTTCTTCTCTTTGGGGTACTTTGATAGATCTTTGGGGGAGCGCATCTGTACAGTACATACAATACGGTACGGTACAAATACAGAATGCACGGATGTGGTACAGTACTCGAGTAGAGTACAGTAAATAGTAGAATAAAGTGTGCGGAGTACCGCAAGTACATACAATAATTGTATGTAGAGCATGTACAGAAAGAGGAGAAAGTCGTTTGGTGGGATGGGGATTGTGTGTCCACAGCGGCTGTGGTTGTAGTGCGCGCGCCTTTCTCCTCAATTTACTTTTTACACTCCGGGTACCGTGGTACATACGTTTCTGTGCAACAATGGTGTCTTGGAGCCGTGGTTTTGATGTAGATAGTACCTTTAACTTTAGGGCCAAGCGAGAGAAAAGAAGGGGAGGGGGGAGGGTAGGGGGGTAGGGGGAGAAACCCCGGGGGTCAATACAGTACCTAAGTGCAGTTTAGTCTAGTGCTGAAGAAGAAGGAACCGTGGCAGGTCTGACAAGGTCTGTTACTGTCGTACTCATATGCTCTATACTCTACTTACTCCTTATACTGTATGCTCTACTGTATGGTAGGTAGCATGAACCTGCTTGAACATGCCTGACTTGCTGTATTCTACTTTTATCATATCATGTCATGCTATGCTATGCTCTGCTACGGAAAAAATATGCCATGAAAAGCCATAAATGGTATGCGAAATGCAGGTACATGTATAGAAAAGGAGTCCAATATGTCTCAGAGAAGGGAGGGGATATGATATATTTCGACTGATCGTGGCTAGCTGTCCGAGATAGTACTCGGAAAATGCAGCTGGAGAATTGGCGGTAACAGGCCTGTCCTCCTGTCTCTCCAGTGTTACTGGCCTCTTTCTCCTGGGTTCGTCGTAGGTAGCGTAAGCCCGCGGAGTGCAGATGCAGCCCAGGTGCATCACAGGATGGAGATGAAATGTTGGGGATGCACCGTTCACACGTTCGCAAGTCCACACTACTGTAACTTACGAGTCATGGAAGCCGAGACCCTTTCCTCCGCAGCTGCCCCTCTTCAAGCTCCGGTGTGACACAAGTCTGGAAGAAGCTTCCCTACGTCAATTAGAGTAGGTGTCCCCCTTTTATGATCAGCTCCTGCCATGCTATGGTGTTATCGTGTGTGTCCCACAATACCGTGCTGTAGGTGGCACTCGAGTTTTGTAGCAGTCGTGGCCGCAACGATCGCATTGATCGCAGCGGTCCCAGTGGTCCCAGTGGTCATGGTAGTACGGGGCGAACTTTCTCCTGTTGCACAGGTACTACTTGAATGTCAGTATATTGCTACTCTAACTGGACAATTCAAAGTCAGCTATGAGTGCCTCCCATCGAATCTATCATATCTTACACAGATAGAGTAGACACATATGCTCTCACACAAACACACACAGACATAACTTTGTGTACTTTTCAGTACGAGTACTCTGCTCTCAGTGATCTCGGATTCCCAACTGCAATTAGACGGTTGATCCAGTAATTGTGTCTTGTTGGCTCACAAAGGCAGTCTGCATTATTGAGTTAAATGACTGATGATGATCTCGGGAGTGGATGATCTTATGGAGTGCGGTTTACTTACCTGCATCCCTACCTCTCCGCCTAAAGTGTTCACTGTTCCCGGTTGCTTACAGAGCTTTGAATACAATTACCCCTGTGTGGCTCCCCCAGTGGCTCTCCGGGGGCTCCCTTGCATCCCCCACCAGCGTCCCCCAGCCGGCATCAGAATTTGTATACCTACCAAATAGTCAGCACAGTCCTCTTCCTTTTCTTTTAGGGAAACTCACACAAAAAGGACGCATACGAGTGCAACGAGGTCATCATAAGATTAAACCTATAATATGTAAACAGTTCGGAGCTTGGGCGTTGTACTGCCTCGTTTTGCAGTTTGTACAGTACTTCATACATGTATGCACTTCGGAGGCTCGTCTGGGTACAAGAGCAGCTTTTGGAAACAGTAGGGTCCACCAATCCAAGTCAATGCAAGTCATGTGACATGACAGCGGCTGGGAATTGCATCAGTTGGGATTTCTTCACTTATTTCATCCAATTCATATGTAAGTATGTATGAGACACACATATAAAACCGCATAGTATGATCGCATAGCAGTAGTAGTTAACAGACTTAATTTTCGTCCCAAGTTTATGCACTCTCACTCTCACAGTCTCATAATACGTAAATGCTCACAGTACACTTTACAGTACGTCGACTTGGGAATCCGAGTACTACAGGTGCCGTTAACGACCAATGTGGACAAACACTGACGCCTTACGCCTCCATCGTCAAATGTCGCACTACCTTGCGGGTCCCTCTTCATTGAAGCTTCTGGCTAGTACACATCTTTCTTCACGGCTACAGCCGCCGTGGACTTCTGGCTATATATATGTATAAGAATTTTTGTATACCGCATATGACATCTTGATCCAAAGTTGTATATGAGCCCAAGGCAGGCCTGCTTGTCTGCCTGCCTGCCTGCCTGCCTATAAGTGTACCTTATCGAGGATCCATCACAAGACATGTGCAGTGAGCTGTACACGTAAGATAGCGTGTTGCTGCCTTGCCATTTTCTCTTTCTTTCATGGCTTCAACTCAAAAGGTCTAACTCGCAAGCTTTACCTCCTGACATATGAACAAACTCGAACCAAGTCGCCGACACGAAACGTGAAACTTCTGTGATCAAGATCTCGGGGTCAGCCTTGTAACCAACCTCCACCTCGTATGCAGGACTTCTCTTTCATGCTAGGGAGCTCAGTGTCCTTCAGCAACGATGGCAAACCTGGCAGAGGTTTTCAATCAGATAAAACGTGAAGATGGATCTCTAGATGTGGTGAGAAGAAGATTAGAGTGAGTCAATCCCAACTGAGGTGGTACAGATACCCCGCGCTTGTTACAATCGTGGGTCTCATACCTCCAGTTCCCACTTGGATTCATAATATCGTGCTATGTTATTACTGTCACTACATAGAGACATTCACTTACTGTTAGTTAGGTTAGATGGCCTGCTTCGTGCCTTGTTGCCGGATGAAATACGCCTCGCGAAGGATATTCTCTCAGGCACAACCTTTGTTTCTGATATTATCTCGCGCTTCCCCATTGAAATCTTACTCATTATTTTGAGGAATATTGAGGACCTTTCCGACTTTAAAAACATGCGAATGGTGTCGAAGACATGGCAAAGGATGTGGACACTCGAGCCCGTTTGTGACAAACTGATGAAAACATATTTCCGCACATTTCGCAAAGGGGCATATCAACAGCTTTCACAAGATGAAAAGTGCGGCGCTTGCGTCCTCCTTACAGAACGGCTTCAGTCCATGAAAAACGGTCAATACGAATCAATGAAGATCTACAATTACTCGGAACTCGGCAGCTTCAACGGAGAAATCCCAACACGCTTCCTGACCCGTCAATACAGGAATGGCAGGGTTGCTTGGGGCGTTGAATCCACTGTTAAGGTATTTTCCTTGCGAACTGGGACTGTAAAGGAGTACATGACTCCTGCACGAACAGATGTTCATAGGTGGATCATGTCTGATGATATCTTGATCATCATGGAGGAGAACGGCAGGTAAGATACCCATATTCCATATTTGTGTGTTCTGGCGCTCGATCACTCAATACAGCAATCAATACTCCAGTGACTCACGAATAGAGCCAGGGAGATAAATCCTATCAGCCTAAATACCATTATTAATATTATATAGTGCCCCGAAGCTATATGCCTATTATCTAAGCAGAACACACGACGATAGTCTTCATTGCGTCACAATCCCTAGCCCCATATCACAAATCGCTCCGACTCAGCACCAACGTGTTGGTATTGTTACAGAAGGTGGCGAGATATTTTTCTGGGATGTTTCCACCGGTCGAGTGAAGCAAGCAGGGTATACAGTCAATCCAATACCAAAACACAAAGGGCGACTTGAGGTTAAAATCCTCGTACCGCCTGGTGCCTCAGATACACTATACGTCTGCACCATGGCCAAAATAAAAAAGGGGCAGGGAGAAGACAACCATACAGTTGTGAAACTGGTAATGCAGAAATATTGCGATGGTAGACTAGTTAAAACTGTGCCCATATCGTTTCCCCAGCAAGGGTTAGAGCGTGCACCTTACATATTGCACGTTTCCATCCAAGAAATCGACGATAGTGGTACTTTCAACATTTGCCAACTCCCGCTCGATTTTCCATCAACCTGGACGGATCTCGGTTGCGACCATCGGTGGCACAAGCAGAAACGGTCGGGAGACAACCAGAGGCAACTCATATTGCAGGTTACATATAATATTTATGACGACAAGTTTTCTACAAACTTTTATCACCTACCTAGCGGGCAGAAGCATTTCGACGACGTCACCTTTACCAGCCCAAGCAGCACTGTTGGCAACGACCGGGAAGCTTACCGCTATCACTTTTGGGCGTCTAATATCTACTTACCACTTACCGGAATTAAGAATTCCAGCGCGTTGCCCCTTGATTCTCCGTCGAGAATCCCTATTAAACACGCACTTCTCTTAGCCGTTAAGTCCTGCGACCAGATACGAGGAACTCCAACAGATATCAACTACATGGGAGGCTATGGACCTAAGAGTTCGCAGAAGAAAATGTGGACGTCAAAGGGGAGGTATTCGAACTTCGACCTTGGAGTTTCACATTGCCTTGTTGGCCCGATCGAACTATCCCAGAAGTCAATGATACCTGACAGGTCAATAACCGTGGCCGACAACCTCTCAAGAGAGGTGATGGGAGATGGATCATTTCTTATATTCTTTGGTGACTACGATTTCGTCGTGTGGAACTTCAACGAAAGTATTATTCTTCCAGATTCCGATTAACATACCAGGAGCCTGATGGTATTCCTGTAGCACAAGAGCCCGGATGTGGACTATCGCCAGTTTTAGCAGCAGTTGTGCTAAGCAATAGTAAGTTCCCATATATGTGGCGATGACCATATTTTGGTCTGTGGCTATCATCCTAACCGCCTTACCAGGGGCGCAATAAGAGGATGGATATTACGAATTAGTTGAGGGTCTCTTGTATTTTCCCCTGACCCTCTCCTAAAACCACCAGACTACACAATTATATTGGCAATATGCAATCACATCTTGGATGGCCTCGGTGCTCCCATGAATGAGGGTCGTATTTTCTTACTAGTAATGAGATGGAGGTTGGAGAATGTATCCTATCAAACTGTCGTGATAGATGGGGCATTGTGTGGGATATGGCGCGATATCATCAAAAAAGGATTGGGTATCAAACACCACCATGGCATGGGTTTATGAATTTATGGTTTACTGTTGCGGTCTGAAAATTTGACAAAACGACATAATCTATCTTTATACCTAATTTTCAATCTTCAGGGCCAAACGAATAGCAGGAATGTTGTGTGAATTACTTTTTGGTCATCTACCAGATTCAATTAGTCAGAACAATGTATGTCCTTCGATTAGTGATGAGCGTTTTGGCCCACAAGTTGAAGTGTGTGACGCACCATCCAGGTCCTCGGCCGCGACCTGTCCCGCCATCCCGCCCCGCCATTATGCCAAATCCCCTGGAGCACACCTTATCTCCACCTGTCGGTTCGTCGGGTTAATGCATATTCCATGGCATTAACGTAACGCCGGGTTAATGATAAATATATATTCCATAGCGGTTGTGACCCCGCACCTCTCGACTTATTCCGAATTTAAGTCGTTATCAAGGACTCTCTCCCAAAAGATTTCCCTTTATTTATTCTTCGTTCCTGTAACAGTTCCTGATCTTTTTTTTCCAATCCATCCTACGATATACTAATCATCATGACACGAGTACTTCTCACAGGTGAGCAGATAGCATCTATCATAAGTGGCATTGGCACCCCGCTAACCCCACCAAGGTGGCAGCGGCTTCATCGCTGCCCACGTTCTGGAGTCTCTTCTTACCCGTGGCCACTCCGTTGTAACAACTGTTCGCTCCCAGGAGAAAGCCGACAAGATCAAGCAGGCATACCCTGATCTGGGCAAGGACAAGCTTGACTTTGCTATCGTCGAGGACATTGCTCAGGAAGGTGCATTCGACAAAGCTGTTATCTCCGACCCGCCTTTTGAGAGTGTAATCCACACTGCGTCTCCGGTAAGTTGCAGGCCGTGTGCCGTTTTATCCGCCTGCTTAACATCCTGTAGTTCCACTTCAACATCACAGATACCAAGAAGGACCTTCTTGACCCCGCCATCCTAGGAACAACAGGTGAGTTCAGAACCCCGTATTACCATGCGTCGGGAACTAAACCCCGCCAATAGGCATTCTAAAGGCCATTAAGAAGAGTGCCCCAACAGTCAAGCATGTTGTTATCACGTCATCTTTTGCTGCGATTCTCAATGGAAGCAAGATTCCCAACTGGCCCGAGCACACCTATACTGAGGAGGACTGGAACCCGATAACAGAAGAGCAAGCCCTTACAAACCCAGCTGAGGGTTACCGAGGTATGACATTCTCGTGATGTTCCGAGGGTTAACGCAGCTAATAAATTCACAGCCAGCAAGACATTCGCCGAGAGAGCTGCATGGGATTTCGTCCGTGATGAGAAGCCCAACTTCGCAATCAGCACTGTCAACCCCCCCATGGTCTTCGGACCAGTCGTCCACTACCTCAACTCCCTGGATTCCCTGAACACATCCAACCAGAGAATCCGTGATTTCGCCCAGGGCAAGGCAAAGAATGGTCTGCCTAACTCCGGTATCTACCTGTGGATCGACGTCCGTGACCTGGCTCTCATCCACGTGAGGCAGATTGAGGTCCCAGAGGCACAGGGCAAGCGTTTCTTCGCTACCGCCGGCTACTTCTCGAACAAGGAGATCGCAGATGCTATTAGGAATAACTTCCCCGAGTACAAAGACAACCTACCTGCTGCGGATGCACCAGGCGATGGCGACTACCCCAACGGTTCCACTGAGTCCCTGCACAAGTATGATAACAGCCGTGTCGTTAAGACGCTTGATATCAAGTTCAGGACTATCGAGGAGAGCGTTGTGGACCTGGTTAAGTCGCTGAAGGCCGTTGGTCTGTAAGTGTACGACATACGCGGGGCTGTTAGATCCGCAACGGGTATCCTATAATAATGGCTAAATTGATTTTCGACCATATTCAGACAATTTACAACAAATGAGACAACCACCAAAAGCCGGCTTTAAAATGACAATTCTTTATACACGAAATAGTGATAGATATTATAATGATCAGACCAATACTATTATACCATTTCGATATAAATACTCCGGATAGCTATTCCTTGCGTAGAAAGTACCAGGTACGACAAGCTACCACGTCGGGCCTAGTGTGCTACCTTGTCCCTTGAGCTCCGCCGCCGCGTGACGTAGATCCCGCCACAACCTTGGACCCATCCAGGCTTTACTTTAACAAAGCTCCTGACCCCAATAATCCAATCTCCCCAGCTCGACCAGTATATTTATCGACAATCAACGATTCCGAGTCCTGGTTGCCCAACCTTCCATCTCCGAAAACCCCCATCTCGAAACCCCTATCACAAGCCATCACACCATCCCAACCCGCAGCACGAGCTCCCCAAGCTCTCAGGCGGCTCCAAACTCCCCCCAAAGCCCGAGCTCGAACCTCACGTCCCCCCTCTTCAAACCCTCCCACCACACTCACCACAACCACCACCCCCAATGTCATCCTGGGACTACATCGCCAAGTTGGTCTGCATCGGTGACTCCGGCACCGGCAAATCCTCCCTTGTCATCCGCCTCTGCGAAGGCCGCTTCTCCCCCCACCACGACGTAACAATCGGCGTCGAATTCGGCTCTCGAATCGTCCCCGTCGGCCCACCAAACTACATCGCCCCTCCCAAACCCATCCTTTCCAGCCAAACCCCCAGCTCCTCCCCCTCCGACGCCCTCTCCTCCGATGCCGCCGCGGACCCCACCCCCGAACCCCCCGGCCTCCCGACACCACCCGTCACGAACCAGAAGTCAAAACCAGTAGCGCAGAAACACATGAAGCTCAGCCTCTGGGACACCGCGGGGCAGGAAACCTACAAATCCGTAACGCGGTCGTACTTCCGCGGCGCCTCGGGCGCCCTCCTCGTCTTCGACATCTCTCGCCGCCCTACATTCGCACACGTGCAGGACTGGCTCGCTGACCTACGCGCGATAGCCGAGACGGACATCGTAGTCGTGTTGGTGGGGAACAAATCCGACTTAGCGGCTGGGGAGGAGAATAAGCGTGAAGTGACGGTTGCGGAGGCGGAGGAGTGGGCGGGGAGGAATGGGGTGCTGGAGTATGTGGAGACGAGTGCGAAGAGTGGGGAGGGGGTGGAGAAGGCGTTTGNGCCGGGGGCGGGGCAGCAGGGGAGAGTTAAGTTTGGGGGGGATGTGAATAAGGCCACGGCAGGGGGTTGCTGTTGATAGCGGTTTGATGGGATAAGGGGATGTAATGGGATAGGGGGTAGGAGGGATGAATGGGATTAGTTGTGGAAGAGTTTGCTGTATACCGGCGTTTTTCATATTCTGGTTGGAAGCATAAGATACTCCCGGATCGCATTTGGTTATACGATTCATATTAGGAATTTTAATAAAAAGCCCGCAGAGAAGAAGAACGCTAAGCTTTTTTGCATTTTGTTTATGTACTATTAATTGCATTATCGCCCCTGATAAATAGATTACATGAGGCTTCTGCCATACAGAGGCCCTACAAAATCGTACATCTATCCCTATCCTATCCCACACACGACCAACCCGCCGAGAACAAAACAAAGGAAAAATACAGCTGATGAGTGAGATTTTTTATTCGCATGTGCCAACCAACCCCTTACGCTCCGACCCAGATGGCCATCCTTAATCATTCGTTTCAATCGTCCAGACTATTCCCCCGTTGAACGGAGAAAATCGTCTAATCGCTAACCCTCCACTTCTCGAACCACTTGAGGTACCTGTATTGGCGGTTGGGCCCGACCATTCCCCAGGAGATGGGGATGAACAGGATGTAGAGGCCGATGACCGCGGAGTAAAGGATGCCGTATACGGCGAATTGGATTTCCTTTGATTTTCTCCTAAGGATCCAATCGGCGCAGAAACCAAAGGTGAGGATGGCGAAGTACAGCGCGGGGTAGTAGTGGTGGACATAGGTGACTCTTGCCATCGCAACGAATGGGAAGTAGTGGAGGAACCATCCAATGACTGGGTAAATACCAGCGTAGTGGATTTGGTCAATCTCGGACTGGTTGAGATCGACGAAGCCGCGCTGCCAGCGGATGAGATACCATAGGACAATAAGTCCAAGGAGAGCGAGAGAGGCGGTAGAACCCCAGTAAACAAGTGGGTTACCGAGGAGGAAGTACTTGACGATGGAATCGTCCCAGCCACACATACGGAGGCCGACGTTTAGGATAGGCCATTGCCAGAATTGCGAGGCAAGGTCATCCTGCTTGTCAGGATCGGGCACAAGCGCGTTGTTGGAAGTTGCCATTGCGACGTTGAGATGGATGAAGTCTTGGAAGAAAGGCGATTTGTATGCATTGGCATCAGCAGCAGGTACTATTAGTCGTTGTTAGTCAAATCCACGCTGTAAATATAGGGGATAACTTACGCTTATCATTCCAGTGAGCCTCCACGTTCCAGTGGGTGAAAGTGTCCTTGGGGTTGTTGGCCTTGGTGCATGTGACCTCAATCTGCTTGAAACCCCACTGAGGCAGGTTAACATTGCCGGCACGGAGGTAACATCCTAGAGAAGTATGCCTAAGTCTGAATGCGGTGGTCAGGGTCCTGATCTTGGACTTGTCACTGTAGGAGGAGACATCCTTGACGACCTCAATGGTGAAGTGGTCCTTGTCATCACCAACGGTGGTGTTGCCGTAACACGAGACCTCCTTATCAACCTTGGTGATCGGGGCAGAGACGTCGTGCGAGTGGAGGTTGCGGCCGGTTTGCGAGTGAATCAGACGGAGAACATCACCGTGGGAAACGAACTTTGGTGGTGCTGTCGCATCGAACTCTGGCTCCCCACGGTTGGGGTAGAAGAACCACTCGTTGTTGGCATCCTTGTGGTGGTAGCAGGTGATCTGTTGTTGTCCGGAGCCCTCTGGGTATGTCTGGATGTGAGAGTGAAGAAGTCCACCACCGTATCCCATGTTCTTGATGGTTGCGCGGGATCCGTAGGCAACCTCGAGAGGGCTGTCCTTCCCGACCTCCGTACCGCGAAGGTTAGCCTGGAAGAGGGAGCTCATCTGAGCATCTCCTGGGCCGCTGTTCTCGAGGATAGTGAAGTGAGCCGCGAATGACAGCATGTAGATGATGAATGGAAGAATAATCAACCCAACGACTCTGGTGCCAACGTGGGCAGCCATTTCAACCTTGGGCATCTTGTAGTTTCCGAACTTGTTCCAGAGATCCTCAATGGTGTAGAGTCCGACGAGGGCAGTGCCAAAGAGTCCAACCCACTTAACACTGCACACGCATCCGATGCTCAGACCAGTCAATCCAAGCCATGTGAACCACTCGAGGCTGAAGCTCTGGTCCTGAAGTCTATGGAATCTGGCCCAGCAAAGAACAGTCGTGAAGGTGAAGCACAGCAGCATAGAGTCGAGAAGAATGAATCTGCTGATAGTCGTGTAGGAGTTTTCGCAGAGAACCATAAGAGTGACGAACCAGACAGCTGGTCGCTTGAAGTTGAGCTCCCTGGCAGTGTAGTAGGCCAGAGGGATACAGACGGCACCGAAGAAGGCATTGAACGCACGCATGAACGTGTAGTTCAACTCCTCGGGGTATCTCTCTCCAGACTTAAATTCGAACGAGCCATTGTATCCAGCCAAGTATCCCGAGAGCCCTACGAGCATCTTTCCTAGAGGGGGGTGGACATCGAAGTAGAATTCGCGTTTGAGGTAATGCGAGCCAAACTTTCCGAAACTGTAACACCGTTAGGAATTGTTCCTCCATCTATGGAGATATATCTTACTGAGCTTCATCCCAAGTAACGATTGGCGACAGGCCAATCTTATATAACCGTGTGAGAAATGCCAACAACGTGAAGAGGACCGGCGCGATGATGAATTCCCACTCGTCCAGGGTTTGCAGCAAGCTAGGTGAGCTCTAACGGAATCCAGACACATTAGCTATCAATCCCAAAGCAATGAGGACCTGAGTAGGCGTCGGGAGCAGCTCACCTTTACATTTTGGCGTTTCTTGTTGTCAACCTCATCTAGGCCCTGGGATGACCCGGAGACCGCTGATCCCCCAGGAGGAGCTCGGCGACGGGCCGCCTGGGCATCTTGCTCAATGCCCGAGGCAACGACTGCATTTCTAGAAGCCATGCTACGATGCGTGTGTTGATTAGAAACGCAAGAGCAGTCCTTTCCACTTCAACCCCCTTTCCTTGTTTAAAATGTCGCGTAGAAACAAGGCTTGCGCGTCTAGGCTCAGCCGTCGGCTACAAGAGAGACGCGAGAGTGGACACGGGTTTAAAATAGAATATTAAACGAAAGTAGTGAAGTGTAAAAAAAAACCTGCCTCTAAAGACAAATGGATCTTTAGATAGCAGCAGCGAGCATCGTTTCGTGGGCTGGGGAAGGGGAGGGGAGACAGGTTCGACTCCTTGGAATCTTCAAATACGGTGTTGGGCGGGACGCAGCTTGAGGGTACACTTTTTGCGGCTGACTATTCTAGCCTAGTGCATCTGCCAGGTGTCTTCAATTTCCACGCACGCACAGTCAAAATGCAACAATAATAGCTAGCTATACGAGAATATCGATATTTGAATATAACCAAAGCTCATCAGGGCTAGTTTGCGACTTTTATGATATAGCGTATAGGATGCGGCTCTAACTAGAGAATATCCAATGTTTCTGTTTTACATTTGTGCAGCATAACTAATTGTACACGACGTCTCCTATTCGGGATCACGGCTTCCGCGTCTTACATGAAGTGATCCAGATAAGGGGCGATCGTAGGTAAAGTGAGGAACTCTACAACATACTACAAAATAGCGAACTCCAACATATCGATTGGCTACAAGATGTCGAAATGCATAGTTGGGTGGCTTAGCGATGCTCATAGCGACAACAATCCAATATATCAAACACAAGGCTCAACTTCGAAAAGGAGCTGTCTGATGATTTCATCCATATGAGATTACTAAAAAAGGATTAACTGAAAATCGAAGCATGGCAGAAAGCAATTCACAGGATAAAATTACTACTGATGGTGACACTATCCTTGTCATAGGACCCGACGAGGCTCGACTATGCGTCCAGTCCTGCCTCCTCGAAGCCGCTTCGAAGGTCTTCAAAGCAATGTTCGGGCCTCACTTTAAAGAAGGACAACGCTCTGATCTAAATGGTTCAAAGAAGGAGATTCCGTTGCCTGAAGATGACGCGGGTGCCATGACTATCATATGTGCCGTGATTCACTACCGTAACGACATAGTACCAGAACGGTTGTCTTCAAGCGAGGTACTACAGATCGTGGTCGTAGCTGATAAATACGACTGCAAAGTTGCTATTAAGTATGCGACTCGTCACTGGCTTGATCATCGGAAAGTTGTGAGCTTGAAGGAGCAGATGGAGCTCATGACTGCTGCGTATCTACTCGGCCACGCACAAGCCTTTTCAGAAATCACATATGCGATGATGATGGGGCACGTTGGTTCATACCTTCCGTTTGCACAGGACCAGATCGATTTCGGCGTGCCTTGGGAGATTTTCTGTAGGTAATATTGAATGCATGCAGCAGTCTTTCGTTAATACAGATACAAGATTTACTCGAAGCAAAACGCGGCTCAATACACGCACAGCTGGACGGCATTCTATCAGTAGAGTATGAACCCGATTGCTCGTGCGATTTTAAAAGCAGATCTGCCTACAGTTATCTGGGTCAACTTAGTAAGAAGGGATTACTCCCGTCTCCATACCTTGATCGCGAGACTGCTTTAAACCGCATCAAGAAGGCTGAACAAATGGGGCCTCCAAGTGAAATTAAATCCAATACAGCATGCGAGAATTATCGTTGGCATAGGTCATCATACTCTCAGCAGTCGATGCTGACGGACTTGGAAAAATTAAAAGATGGCAAAGGCCTCTGCCTCCACTGTATATCTGGGGGAAACCCGGTTTATAGTGAGAAGCCATGTAGTATTGAGCATTAGCTATTAAGCGTCTCACCATTTCGCCAATATCACCGTTGGCCGTTTCTTCAGTGTTACTACATGCTCAACTTAATTGAAATTTATCATGGCATCCTATACAATAATTCTACCCCCATTTCTATGTGTGATATATCCCATCTACTTACTCTTCATCCTGGTCTAAAGGTTTGTATTTACTGTTGGCGCCTCCCCGAGAGCTTGAACCGCCGCCGGTGGCTCCTG
Source organism: Pseudogymnoascus pannorum (assembly GCA_001630605.1). Taxonomy (NCBI): domain Eukaryota; kingdom Fungi; phylum Ascomycota; class Leotiomycetes; order Thelebolales; family Thelebolaceae; genus Pseudogymnoascus; species Pseudogymnoascus pannorum. Next base: position 35,242 of record LNAS01000237.1, on the reverse strand, counting down.
TAACCATTCGGGAGATCCATCCTCCAACTCCCTCGCCGCGGCCTCTGTCGGCGGAGTATCGTGGAACGCCGTTTCTAATATCGACATTCGGTGGATCAATGTCTAGGCCCGGAATAGCCATGGATGGACCTAGCCCATTTTCCACGGAGGTTGCCCCAACCCCACGTCGCAGATCCATCGATGGCACGGGAGAACCGCGTCCCATCAAAGAGCCAGTCTCTGCCCTTGCTGATGGAGTTGGCATGGCGGATGTGGCATCACCGAAAAGCAAGTTCATGTCTTCCAAACGAACCCCACGTGTCTCGGGGTAAATAAAGTAAACTGTATGAAACGTATTAGTGCTGAGGCAGCTAGCTGGGTCATAATTGAGGACAACTTACCAACAACGAAACTGGTGACGCAGAAAAACGCATGCATAAGATACAGCCTCCACCCGATTGTCTCTTGAAGTACTGGGGTAATTTCCCCAACGATGAAGTTGAAAAACCAGTTGGTTGCCGTCGACAAACTAGCGCCCTTCGAGCGGATGCTAAGAGGCAAAATCTCGGGTGGGTAGAGCCATGGGATGGGGCCCCACGAGAATCCAAAAGCCGCATTATAGATCATGACAAATACGACCACTAAAGTTGGTGTTGCTTTTATATCCAAATGTAGGAAATATGCAATGGCAGATAGCGACAGCGCCATCATGATAGCACCGCTTAATAAGATCGGCCGCCTTCCAAGTCGATCAACCAGGTACCATGGCGGGATGGTGGAGAGGAAATAGGTAATGCCGTTGATGCCAGTCATCAAGATGGCTTTTCGCCCTATCCAACCGGCGGATATGAAGACCAGAGGCGCATAGTATGATATGACATTGATCCCATTTAGCTGAGCCAATGCTTGCGCAGACATAGCGATGAAGACACGGGCGCGGTATCTCTTGAACATCTCCATATATGATCTTTCACCTTCCTGGCGCTGAATGAGGACATTCATTTTGATTTCACGGAATTCTTCCCTCGCCTTGAGATTATGGATATCTCCCTCTCCGTAGAGGTTAGCTATGACAACCATTCCTTCCTCGTCGTGATCGTTATCAAGTAGCCATCTGTGATGCTTGTTAGTCCCTGGTATTCAAATAAAGGGTAGGAGTAGGTACCGAGGTGATTCGACAATAACCAAGCTTCCAATAGCGAGTAGACCACCCATTATACACTGCATGGACAATGGTACACGCCAAGAGTAGTCGCTATCGATAAAACTGCAGAAGTAATCGACCCAAACTGATGTGGCATATCCAATGATGTTTCCCGAAAACTCGATACAGGCCAGCTTGCCTCTGTTGTGTGGAGGTGAAATCTCAGACTGATAGACCGGGACAATAGTTGAAAGCATGCCAACTCCCACTCCTGCTATGATTCTACCCAACATCATCAAGGCCATAGTCGTCGCGAACGTCTGGAGGGCCCCTCCAATGAACTACACCAGGTATTAGTTCTGCTGAATAGACTAGAGTTACAAAGCGGCATGGACTCAACAACCCCTTGGATCATCACCTCTTGCAGTGGTTTCGGCAAGGATGCTGTCCGGCATTAGACTAGAGCCAGACTTACAAATATCAGACTCCCATATAAAATCGTTCTCCTTCGGCCGATAATATCACCAAGACGGCCAACAACAAGTGACGATATGAAAGCTCCGACTTCTAAAATAGCAACCATGGTCCCAATCTCAGCCGCATTGGGCTTATGGAAATAGTCTAGAAAAATAGGACCTCTATGCAGCCCATCAGTACTGAGTATGACTGACATATAGACAAGAACTTACGTGATGATACCGGACATGACTCCCTGATCGTACCCAAAAAGAAACACGCCCAATGATACAAAAACGCTTGTGAAATACCTAGCATAACATCAGTATGATAGTACAGCCTTAAGCTGCGGATATCTTACACCAGTGGCTTGCCGGTCAAGCCGTGCATCTGACGCTCTCCCCCCGACATCATGGTTGCTAAAGCTTGTTCAGCGCGAGATATCTTCCTTGGTGGTGGTGTCGGGATCTTGATATCCTCCTTAACGAAGCCACGGTGAGGTTGCTTATCTTCGTGCTCGGAGTCTAGTCGATACCGCACTCTTCTATCTCCTCGATTTCGTCTCCTGGAATGTCGGCCGTGATCCCCGTCAAAGTCTCCGAGTTGCCGTCGTAAGGGGTCGTCTTCGCCTGTCCCCTGTTCACCTAGGTCGCCAGTGTCACTCCAGTCTGAGAATTCAGAGCCAGCCGATTCGGATCGCGGAGAGGCAGAGAACCCGCTCTGCTTCTCGTCGTCGTACGGGGGCGAGTCAGACCGGTATTGCTCTTGCGATCGGGTTGCTGCCGAGGGCAAGTTTCGGAGGGGTATATTGGCCGGACGGCGGGTGTTGCTTGAGGAGGTAATCGTGAAGGTTGTGGAGCTGATGGCGGCAGCCCCTCCCAGTGGATATGGGCCTAACTAAGAGGAAGACAACGTGGAGTCGGTGCGCACGATACCCGTGACGAGCTCGTTTAGAAGGTGGTTGCGAAGGAAAGCCGGAAGGACTACTGTACGAATGAGTAGTATTCAAGGGATCTGTTGGTAGATTATCGTCGGTGAGTAAGTCAGGTGGTTGCTTAGAGTGCCGTGTTGGGGCGAAGGTTGGAAGTTGTTACCTTAGTTGCAACCCCCAGAACTGTCACAATGGGGGAAGAGTGGAGCTTGGCGTGGAGACGATCTACACATGTAGCGCCGTAAAGAGTAGGGAAGGAGAGGCGAAGTGGCAATCGTGGGGTACTCCTGGACAGAAGTAGCGAATGAGAAGGCAGATACTAATCCATACAGTAATATATTGAAGATGGAGGGAGATTCATGAAGAGAACGGGGGGAGAAGGGGGTAAGGCGAAGACAAGGCAAGGAAAGCCAAGGGAAAATTGTAAGGCTGCGAACAGCGTTCACGTGGTTTGATTGGGCTGGATATTCTAGAAGAATACCATAAATAAAAGGCTTTCAATAAACTGTAGGAAGGAAGAATGGGCACACGACGCGTTTGTGGCTGTGGATATTATTGTCAAGGTGTCTCCATACTGATCCTCTATCCTGCGCCTCTGACGTCTTCAAAAGCGTGGTCTTCAACACCAGCCGCGCGGGCTAGCACAGGGGTTGGGGAAGATGACGAAGTCACGATGCCGGATGTCTTATCTTTACCGACTTTGCTATCACCACGTGCAGTGTAACGTTTCCAAAACAGAACGGAGGATGGAGGGAAAGATTCTCCGAGATAATCGGGAGAAACAAGGTACAAGGTACAAAGGTCCCTTTAGCGTCCGAAGAAACCAAAATATCCTTGGCATATTTTGCCGAGACAAGGCATGTGAATATGAATATTGATGCAAATCCGACATTGCTGGTAATGATTTCCACTACTATACTCTTACTACAGTAGTACGTATGGGTTAGTGAGATGGCAACAATGGCGACGGTGACGGTGACGGGTGATGATAGCGATAGCTAATATTAGCTGATAATGGCTGATGATGGCTTATGGAGAACAGTAACAGTCTCCATACTACGTACACTTCGCTGCTCCATAACTGCACGATTGCACGATAAACATAATCCGATTGCGATGTGATTGCCGTGTGCCACACTGCACGGTAATATCCAGTACTCTCCAGTGCTATTGGATTGGCGCTGGTGCTAGAGTCGAGTAGTATTTTCCTACAGGCTTTATGGCCTTTCACGGGTCTTCGCTTTGCCCAGACATTCGAGACCCTTGTGGGTTTTAATTCGACAAATCCCCCCAATCCCCCAATTAGCGAATCATATAGCCCATACGTGTATTTTCCAGCATCGTCGTAGGCGCGTGAAACCGAAGCGAGAGTAAAGCTCATTTTACTTTGTCTATGCATAGAGTATGCGTATCTCCCGCATAACCGCATAGCTGTCTGTATGCACAGTGGAAACTAGAGTAAGTAGAGTACTGGCAAAGTGGAGGTTCGGTATGCACGATATGTCGGTATGTTGTGCCTCAACAGTCTTACCCAAAAGACAAGATGGATATCCATCCAGTAAGTCCCGTAGGGCCGATAAACGAAGATGCAAACCAAGGTTCAAGTTGGTAAATTTAGCAATTTTTTCACTGGCACCGGCACTGCCCCAGTTTCCCTGCCCGCCCTGCCTTGATTCCTTCCACTACCCGGCCACCTACGCCAGCCAGCTACGTAACTCATGTAAGATTGTGTGCATTGTGCTGTACAGTACAGTAAGTACTGCAGCCAGAGTACACTACAGCCAGTGGTTCAGCCCTCTATAGGTGTTGTCTGTCCATCCTCCCTGCGCATAATGTATTGCGACAGACAAAACCTGCATCTCTTCAATCATCTTAATTGCTTCAATTTGCAATCTACTCGAGCACAATATAAAGAAAGAGAGAAAAAAAAAGACACCCGCGAGCAGCTTTTAGTCTTTAATTATTCATAATCCTTTGTTGCCCGTGACCTGTATTCAGGAACCCGAGTCAGAAACCTAGCCTGTCAGAAACCGCGACCACGCTTGTCTCGTTTAAAAAAGGCTGGTAACCTCAGAAACGACGGGCACCAGGAACTACATTTTCAGGGGACACTTACTTCACCTTCCCGCACTTCAACCCTGAATTGATCAACCTCCAAAACCCTCACTGCTCTTCCGTAGCGAATAGAGATCAATCTGTTCTCCTCCGCTTCGGAATCATCGACTTCAACTCGTTGCTGACCTCGTCATCGCGGTACATTGGGGAAAGAAGGGACGGAGAAAGGATACCTCTTGGCGGTCAATCGCGACGGACAACGCATCGCGAAAAGGGCAGAAGCGACACCGCCTGCTCTGCATTTAGACTCGAGTCTCCGAGAAAAGGACGCGCCTCGCGCAAATCGCAGTAATGGGCTCAACGCAGTTTGGAAACTTCCATGTACGATCAACCCGAGAGCCTACGGTTCTTTGAGACCTTGGCTATGCGACACCGAGGAAATAACAGGCTAACCATCCGTGAATAGAACTTCTGTCGGGATTCGACGCTTCCTGTTTGCAATGTACGTGTAACTCCTCTTGCCGTCCCGGCTCCGAGTGCGATACAGAGACTAACGGTTGTAATAGCTTCTCTCCCCAACACATGATCAGAAGGGATTCGGAGGATGTGAATTGAAGGGAATCAACCTTCCAGACGGGAAACAGCTCGGCAATATTGGTCAGTCGTACAGATTCCGCTTGTACGGGCATTATACTGACCCATTACAGGTTCTATAATAATTTGTGGCCTGGCTATTCTAGTGAGCGGTTACTTACTATGGAGGTCCGAAAGGAAGCAAGCTGCCGTCGGCCGAAGGTATGAAAACTTGTGTCTCACACTGCCACATCCATGTACTAACTAAATCACAGGGAGATGCAGCTGTTTTTGCTAGGTTATATTCTCATTGAGATCTGCGAAATCTTCACAGTTGGAGTGTTCCCTCTAGACGCCAATGTCCGAGTGGTGCGTTCCCAATATTCTCTTTAAAAGCTTGACATACTGATACTTTTCCAGGCCTTCACTGGTATACACTTGGGTATGATCGTTGCGACGACCTGGATTCTCATGCTCAATGCTGCCGTTGGATATCAAATCATTGATGACGGCACTCCCATGTCCATTGGTCTCGTCGTTGGCTCGGCAGTCGTTCTCTTTATCGGCACAGGCTACATCGCTCTCGACACTGGCTTCCAATGGACCGGCCATTTCGACAGCAGCCTAACCGGTAACAATCGCAACATCGGACTTTACGTTCTCTATCAACTCGCACCCATCATCTTCCTAGCAGTTTTCTTCGTTTTGGAATCCATTCTTGTCCTGAGAGTTCTTGGCGAGAGGAAGCCAATGATCTACCTCGGAGCCGGAGCACTATTCTTCATTCTTGGACAAATCTTCAACTACGTCGTGAGCACCCACATCTGTCATGGAACCAGCGGCAAGATTGACGGAGCTCTCTTCGAGACGCTATTCACCCTGCTGTCTGTTGTCACCATCTGGTACTTTTGGTCGAGCATCACCGAGGACGACTGGCCAATGCCACCGGTTAACTATCCTTAAAGAAGAAGACGAACAATTATACCTTAATCTGGCATCTGGCATTCGAGGAGTTTTTGGTGTGTGGGACGGGTGGTGTTTTGTACAAAGAGAGTTTAACGGTTCGACGAAAATCCATGGAGGCGGATATAATTCAATTCGCGGGTGGGGAGGAGGAGCAACGCGCGAACACAACATAGGTAACTAATATGCCTTATATATCAATATGTTGATGTGTCGAGCTAGGGGATAGAGGGTCCTGTCATGCCTGAGGGATATTGGGACGATACTCTTGGGGCTTTGTTTTAAGGGGGGAAGGTGGTCAGCTAGTGGCCAGGTTTATATACCCTTCGTAGCATATATGGGAAGAATGAAGCAATGATTTTATAATAGAGTTATATCATATGAGGGTCGGTTTAGCCCATTGAAGGTGATCTGAATTTGGCATCTTGTATGGTAGTGATGTTAGCCTTGTATTTGGCAATATGGGCGCCTGGAATGCCAATTGCAAGTAACCTCTAGACAAATCTAAAATGAGAAATATATAAAAGACGTTAGATATGCAGCGACCATCATTACCTCCAAAATGAACCCTGTCCTGACATGGTCGATTTCGTGGCGGCGGCTAGTCCCATATTTTAACATTTACCTTCCGCCTCGCCCACAAGGCTACCGCCCTCCAACCTAAACCCATCACTTCCTCTTCGATCTTAACAACCCACAACCGACCACAACCACTACCCCATCCCCCTGCTCAAATCAAGCATCTATTGCAGTCTACCTACCCTCCCACCAGCACATGCCCCCTCCCCCTCCACACCACCCATGGCAGACTCAGACGGCGAATATGTCGGCGACCTCTCAGACGATGATCTCCCCACCTCTGCCCCCAGCGGCACAGGACGGCATGCGACTCGCTCGACCGGGCCGGTGAAGGGACCTGAGGCGGCGCCGGGGGGGAAGAAGGATGGGAAGCAGGGGAGGAGAAGGGCGGCGTGGGAGGATATACAGAGGAGTTGGGACACCGTTGTTGAAGGAGCGGATGGGAGTTTGAGTTCTACTGTTGAGGGGTTGCTGGAGGCTGGAAAGAGGCAGAGGTATGCTCCCTTTTATATTATCACCGCACATTGAGAGATTGAGAAAGAATAAAGCTAACTCACCCCCTACAGGCTCCTCCGCGACACAACACCCCTCCAACGAGGCATCATCCGCCACCTAGTCCTAATCCTCGACCTCTCCTTCGCCATGACCGAAAAAGACCTCCGCCCAACCCGCTACCTCCTCACCCTCCGCTACGCAACCTCCTTCATCACCGAATTCTTTGAGCAGAACCCCATCTCCCAGCTCGGGATCCTAGGCATGCGCGACGGGCTCGCAAAACCAATCAGTCCCCTTTCCGGCACGCCAACAGTGCACCTAAGCGCCCTTGGAAAACTAAGGGGGCAAGACCCGCAGGGCAGTCCCTCCCTCCAAAATGCCCTAGAGATGGCGAGGGCATCCCTCTTCCACGCCCCCAGCCACGGAACGCGCGAAGTCCTCATCATCTCCGGCGCCCTCCTCAGCTCCGACCCAGGCGACATCCACACCACCATCTCCTCCCTCGCCAGCGACCGCATCCGCGTCTCCGCCATCGGCCTAGCGGCCCAAGTCGCCATCCTGTCCGAGATCTGCGCAAAGACAAAGGGCGACTACAACGTCGCCATGCACGAGGAGCACTTCCGCACCCTCTTCATGGGCGTCACTACCCCGCCCCCCACGCGCGCAAAGGAGCAGAATCAATCTAGTCTCCTTATGATGGGGTTCCCGTCGCGCACGGTAGCCAAGGCGCCCACGCTGTGCGCGTGCCATAGTAAGCTCACGAGGGGCGGGTACATGTGTTCGCGGTGCGGGAGTAAAGTTTGTGCCCTGCCCGCCGAGTGTCCGGCGTGTGGGCTGACACTGATATTGAGTACGCATCTTGCGCGGTCTTATCATCATCTTTTTCCGCTGAGGAATTGGAGGGAGGTGTCGTGGGGGGAGGCGGCGGGGAGGGGGGGGGAGGGCTGCTTTGCTTGTGGGGCGGCGTTTCATAAGCCGCCCGCGAGGTTGTTAGATGGGAGTGGGGGAAAGGGGGAGGGAGGGGGGAGGAGGGAGGCGATGATGAAGGCTGTTAGTGAGTCGGGGAGGTATGCGTGTGAGGTTTGTGGGGAGCATTTTTGTATTGATTGTGATGTTTTTGCGCATGAGGTTGTGCATAATTGCCCGGGGTGTCAGAGTGATACTAGGGCTGGGAGAAGGGGGGTGACGGGGGGAAGAGGGGGTGGTGGCGGCGGCGGCGGTGCAGTGAAGGGAGGGATAGGGAAGGGGAAAGAGGCAGAGGGGGATCTGTATGCTGCGTCGCCGAAGAGGATGGAGATTGATTGATTAGATTGGGTAAATGGAATCAAATAATGGGGGCAGACAATATGGGGGATGGGAGTTGGATAGGCTAAAAGCACGTCTTTGGGAATGGAACGGGAAGGGGGGGTTGCATATATCCCGGCGCATATACACGATACGCTCGATTCGGGTGATTAGAAATTGGAGTCAATCTATTAGTCAGTTGGTCAGTTGGGAAGTCAGTTGGGAAGTCAGCAGCCATGTCTGCAGGGCAGTGAAGTCATAGATCTATAGATCTAGCTGCGGAGGAGTATGTGTATGTATGTATATACACTAATAATCTAGAATGAGAAGGGTGTTCTGTATACAAATACCATATATAAAAACTGTCAGACTGAGACAACCATCCTTTCTCCGTTTCCTTCCTTCCTTCCTACCTCTGATGATTCAGGGGTACGGAAATAGGAGTCAATTATAGTTAATCAGTCATGCCAGCACATCTATAGATCTGAGTATTGGTGTGTGTATGTACAGTAATAGAGCTAGTTGCAGGATGTATATATATGGTCAACATCGATATAAAAAGTTGGAATAAAAGGGGGTGTGCTGTATACAAATACCCTCCTATGAAAACTGTCAGACTGAGACAACCGTCACCCCTTCTCCCTTCTTTCCTTCATACCTCTAATGATTCGGGGGTGTAGCAATGGGAGTTAATCAGTCATGTTGGCACGGCAGTGAGGTCATTCATAGGTCTATAGATCTTACAGTACTGAAGCTAGTTGAAAAGGTATGCAGTATACAAATACCATCTATAAGAACAGTCAGGCTGAGGCAACCACCCCTCCCCCGCCCTTCTTTCCCTCCTTCCTCTTAACTATTCAGGGGCATATAAATGAGGATCAACCAGTCAGTTGGACAGTTTGGTCATCACTTTATGTCGACACGGTAGTATGGGTAATATACCTGTTGAAATATAAAAGTTAGACTGAAAGGAGCTGACGACGTGTGTGCGTTATACAAACACCATATCTAACAACTGTCAGACTAAGACAACAACAACCACCACCCTTCCTCCCTCCTCCTATACCAAACTCACCACTACCTTCCCCCCCCTTCCGAGAACCAGCGCCCACAATCATACACGCGGAAACGCGCCGACACACCTCCCAGGCTGGAACAAGCCGTCTATTTATTGCAGGTATCATCATGATGATTGGTCCCCGGCCGTTCCTTCGTTGTGGTCGTGGGACCAAGGTGTTGGGTGCACGACAGGTGTTGGATGGAGGGAGGGAGGTTGGGGGGTGTGGTGTATACGTATACATATATAGTATTATCTGTTGTGTGTACGGCAGGTTTGATAGATGCCTTGGGAGGTAGGTAGGTAGGTCCAACCACCTCCCATTCCCCTCCTACACTTCCCCCCCCTCCTCCTCCTCCTCCTCCTCCTCCAGTGCTGTGTTGTGCTAGTAATAAAGGTGGGAATAGAGATAGAAATGGCAACGGGAAAATGCATAATCTACCCCAATAAACCCAACCGGATAAGCACAGCCGCACGTCTCTCTCCCGACGATGAGACTGCCCTACGATACGTTACGTTGCTGGTTGGAAGGAGGAAGGGGGTGTGGCAAGTGATACGGCTTTCTCGCTGTAGTGGCTGGATGGGTGGTGCTGGACGATGGCCACCGGCGCGAGCTACGGGGTGGGAGGGAGGTATTCGTTGGATCAGGAGTTGAGTTGGTATGTTTTTTTTTCTATTTTTAGGGGTGGTATGGTGCTGCGGCGGTGGTACCGGGTTCGAGGGGGGGGGTTGGGTGTGCTGCGGTGTGAGGATTTAGGGGGAGGTATGAGGAACACACGACTGGGAGTTTGTCGGAGGGTAGTGTGGGAATGAGGCCGGTTCGGGGGTATTGGTGCATGTGCATGTGCTTGCAGGAGGGGGGTAGGGGGAGGTAGGGGAGGTAGGAGAGGTGGGAGGTCGGTTGTTTGAGGGGATGAGAGGGTGAGGGAGATGAAAGGGGTTTGGGCGGGTATGTATGTATGTATGTATGTATGTGTAGAAGGTGTTGGGGAAGGATTGTGGAACTTGATCGGGGAGATGAGGTGCAGGAGGTAAGTAGGGGGTTGAGTGAGGGAGGGTAGTGTGACTTTGATCGTGGTATGCGTGAGTAGATGTATGTAGGGGCGGTAAAGACAATGATGTGTACAAACTGGGAGACTGGCAGGTGAGGTAGGATTGGAGGGTGTGAGGACGTTGGTATGTGATAGTCGTGACGTGGTGATGGCCAATAGAATGGTGTGGGGGTGTGAATCAAACGGTGAGAAATGTGAGATCTCGGCGAGACAGGCGGCAGAGACAAGCAGGAGCGAGACAGAGACGAAAAGTGGGAGAGACATAATATGTAGGTTTGGGGAGACATTTAAATTAAGGGGGAGTTTAAAAAAAAAAAAAAAAAAGGGAGAGGGAACATAGAGAGGGAGAAGAAGAGGGACGTGAGGGTAGAGAAAGTGAGAAGGCTGAGGGAGGAGGGAAGGTTGCACAACAAGGAGCATGTTGCACATGGTATATATATGAGGGTGAGAGTACAAGGCTGCCTGCACAGGAAAATAATATAAGAAATAGGCATGTAGATGTAAATAGATGTGAGGTTGGAAATAATGATGGACGCTAGGAATATAAATAGACACGGGAGCAGAAAGTAAAAATGATAAAAATAATATTACAGTCGAAAGTAAAATAAAAATAAAAAATAAACCAAGGACACGTGCAGACTGCAGAAGCACGCTCTCGGGAGCCTATTTAATATTTATCCGTAAGTTTATTTCATATATAGGACATATGATACAAAATAATAACAGGAGGGGATGGGATAGAGAATGCAGAGTGGTGTGTAATAAGCGTAGTTTGTAATAAATGTATGGTTTGGGTGGTTGGCGTATAGATTGTGTGTAGTATGAATAGAGAGTATACAGAGCATGAAAAGAGAGAGTATATTATTGCAGATACTGAGTAGAGTGTATGCTGAATAGAGAAAGAGAGTCTCGACTGTCTATGATTCTTACCTTGGCATTTTACCACAATAGAGTTTATGTGGTAATACTACCTGTTACCTACCTACCTGTAGTATACCACAACCACAACTACAACCACAAAGACACTCGCTCCCACTTCGGGCCGAGAACTACATATAAAAAGAAAAGCACGGCACACCGCCCACCTCGAAGACCGATGACCGACGATTGATAATCGATAATCACACATCATCGATCCTTCCTTCATTTCTTCTTCCTCTTTGATCTCTTGACCACCCTCTGACCGACCATCGATACCTCTTTAGAACCCACTGACCCTCTGACCTTGGATCCCTGAATCCTTTCGATCAACCCGATCAGATGTGATCGGTGATCGGTGATCGATCTAAGAAGAAGGTGGTGGTGGTGGTGGTCGTGCATCGGGTCTTCGGGTGGCCATGTCTGTATGCCTGTCCGTGTCTGTGTCTGCCGGTCGGCTTGTTTGTATGTGCGTGCACCCACCCAGGTAATAACGATCTCTTACCTTTTTTTTTTGTCGTACTTGCTTGCACATGTACTCTGCACTGTAACTGTGCTGTGTATTATATTTTGTTGTGTGTGCACACACATGCACGCTCCCAGTCCCAGTCCCACACTCATACTCGGGATCTCGGAGTCTCGCCTGAGGTGGCCTTGCTGACACATGAACGTTGTGTACTGTGCTGTGGTCTGTGTGAACGCTTGAATTGTTCGGCTAGAGCGATGGAGAGAGATAGAGGGAGGTGCGTGCGTGCGTGTGCAGTGCAGTGGTGTCGAGTGTTGAGTGTAGAGTACTTGGTAGTGTGAAGTGGTGTGCAGTTCTCGAGTATTACCACCAGAATAAGACTTATGTACAGCGAATACTAAATATACGTACAGGCCAACGGGCGGACGTGCAGCCCGCTACTCCCGGCTACTGCCCGCCACCATCTCCACCACCTCCACTAATCTCCACTACTGCGGCGAAATCTACAAAGAATACCATCAAGGCGTCATCTAACTGGTCCACTGCCTGTAACTTCTTTACTTCTGTCGTTACTTCTGTCAGTTAGTCCCCACTCTAATCCCCACTAATGCTCCACTCCATGTGTCCCTTGCGTCCTGAATTACCCACTTAACATAGAACATCACAGCCAATCAAATTGACGCCACCAACCCGCCACCTAAAGACTGAAATTCTATACAAATGAAGTGAATACGGGGAGAGAGACCGAGCCGAGACGTGGGAAATAGTAGAGTAGACCGGGTAGACAACCACGCACCACCATCCCATCACACGGAGAGTACGTAGTCATGTACCCTTCCCACCAACCGTACACTCAGGTCAGTCAGGTCAGTCAGGTCAGTCAGATCAGGTCAGGTCTTTCCTCTCCTTCGGTCATTGTCGTCAGTCGCTCGGTGTCTTTGTTCTCTCTCCCAGCTGTCCGTTTAGTCCGTTTAGTCCGTCTTGTCCGTTCTGTGCCTTCTCCTCGGAGGTCTTCAACCCCAACGGACTCTCGCCTACTGTAACTAACTATAGCCATAGTACCGTACGGGACGTGTGTGAATCCCTAGCCAGCCCGTGTCTCCCAGCTGTCACTCACTCTCTAGCTCTCTCCCGTCCCAGCCTCCCACTCCAGAGAGAGTACTTTCTATTCTTACGTATGGTAGCGTACATGCAGCAGCTCAACTCAACTACGCAGCACTACCCTACCCTACTCCCCTCTACTCTTCTCTACACTATTCTCGTCCCTCACCTGGCCTCGCGTCACCTCACACACATGCTCTGTTGTGCTGTACGAGGTACGAAGACTGCTACCTAAAGTAAACTAACCCCTACCTCCCAATGTCTTACCCTTGTTCTCCACCCCCTGCCACCCCCTGCCACCCCCATGTCATCATTCCCACACCGGCCTGTCTCTCTCTACCATCGTATGTATGTGTCTCTCCCACTCCCCGTCTCTCACCCTGTCCTTNATCCACAAATTCCCCCACTATCCCCAATCTAGCCTCCATTCCCGCCATCCGCCACTACAAACGGACTAAAAGTATCCCGTCCCGTGCTTACCCACCAGTCAAAGTCAACCGACAACCCCCAGTTACCAGCACAGTCTCCAGTCCCCCAGCTCACAACCCCCAGGCCACCCAAGCCACCCCAGCCAGCCCCAGCCAACGCCAATCAACACCAACCAACCCTGACTGACCAACCCTTGACTAAACCACCACTCACCCTCGCACTCTCCGAATTCCCAACTTCCCAAATTCCCAACTACCAACCAACACCACCCAGACATAAGACATGAGGTACCAAGTAGATAAGGTACATACTTCCCCTATTATGTACACGCTTTATAAGAAGTACTGTATATGCACTGTACATCACGCACAACACACACTCCTCTCTGCTCAGTGCACTTCCCATACACCAAACTCCCGTAACTCCCAACTCTCCCAAACCGTCCCAAACTCCCCAAAAACCGTCCCACCCTTCACCCACACCACACCCAACGCCCAGAATCCTGTACCAAGAGTACCAAGTGTACTTCTAGTACCACATAGCAACCACTGTAATCCCATGTACACAACAAAATGCACACCTATGTACAATACAGTACGTACTCCTCAGTTCTACCCACAACAAAATCCCAAAACCCACATTTCCCATCCCATCCCAACCCACGCCCCCCTTCCTCCCTGTCCTCCTCCCCTCCCCCCAACCAACCACAACTCCACACAGCCGTTACTTCTAAAACCCTTACTGGTTCTTTTCCTGCGTTCTTCCCTTCCTCCCACTCCAAAACTCTCCACTCTCTTCAGTAAAACCACCTATCTCACACTAAATCCCACTACTCTGGAGCTATTCTGGCCGACAGAGTAACTTTGTATTTTGTACATACGGTACATACTTTTGTGCTGCTCCCCCTACTGCTCTACCGACTACTGTACCTACTCTATTCCCTTGTTATTCCCCTTGCTGTTCCTCCGATCCTCACAATCCCCTTCATCCACTCGTTGCTCTTCTCTGCTCCTCTCTGCTCCTCTCGGCCCTGGTCTGCCCTGTTCCCTCCTCCCAGAGCACTCTATTCACCCTATTCTTAAGAAAATTCATCCCCTTCCGTTGCTTCTTCCCTCTCCTTGAACTACTTCCACAATTCCCTGGCCCCCCACACCCCCCAGTGCGGACCCTAGTACGCGCGCCGCCCTTGTTACATTATCCTGCCGAGATTCCACTTCATAACCTTGTGTGAAGGGGGTCTAGTCGCTTCGGAAAGGAGACTGCTCACCTCAACCCCCATCCACCTGCCTTGTCTTGTCGCTCGTTGCCGCGTCTCTTCCGCCCCATCCCAACCTCTCTCTCTCCTTCGACACACAACGTCGTCGTTGTCGAAAAAAAAAGAGAAGAGGCCTGCGAGCTCTCAACGACAACCGCCAAGTGACTCGACACCACATCGTTGTCGACAACAAACAACTCGACACAATGAATAGCAGTCGGCCCCAAGAAGCGGCGGCGGTGACGCGAATTACGGCAGAGGGCCGCAAGCTCACCTATGAGCTCAAGGTCATTCAACAGCCAGAGCGCGCGAGAGCATGTGGTTCGGGAGCCAAATGTGAGCAGAACGCGCCTCGACAATTACATCCCCTCGAATTTCTATGCCGACTTCCCCCATAGCTTCTGCCGACCGAAGACCTGTTGACCCTCCGCCCGTGGTCGAGCTTCGCATCTACGAGATTGACGCAAACAACATGAAGAACGACATCACCTTCCAATACAATGCCAACTTCTTCGTCTTCGCCACCCTCGAGACCGCGCGTCCCATCATCCACGGCCGTGTGCAGCAGACCGCACAGCAGATTCCCGTCCTCACTGGCATGCCCGTGTCTGGTATGGCATATCTCGACCGCCCAACCGAGGCAGGCTACTTCATCTTCCCCGATCTGTCTGTCCGCCACGAGGGAAAGTACCGCCTGAGCTTCAACCTGTATGAGGAGACCAAGGAGGACAAGGACAAGGATGGTGAATCTGCCACCGATCCCCGCCCAGTGGTGAAGCAATCGCCCGACGAGCCAACGGATTCTTTCGATTGGAGACTCGAGATCAAGTCCGATGCCTTCACTGTCTTCAGCGCGAAGAAGTTCCCCGGACTGGCAGAGAGCACGAGCCTGAGCAGGACCGTGGCGGAGCAAGGATGCCGCGTTCGCATCCGTCGCGACGTGCGCATGAGGAGACGCGAGGGCAAGCCCACCGATGACTACGACGAGCGTGGAGAGAGCAACGGCTACCGCCGAACCACAAGGAGTGCCACTCCAGCCGAGCCTTATAGCCGCCAACGATCATTGAGCAACAGCAACGGCGAGGTGAAGCCAGAATACGCACACCGCCGCCCATCCGCCGAGGCCTACACACCACACGGGTACCCAGCGCCACCATACAATCACGGCCCATCATCCACACCTCAACAAGGAGGATCCTTCCTGGACTTTGGACCGCAGTCGGCGCAACAACCACAATTCCAGACTCCTCAGTTCACCCAGCCCGCTCCTCCTCCACCCGCCCAACCTCAACAAGTACATCAGCCCGCTCCAGCGCCATATCACCAATCATCGTACCCACCACAACAATCACCGGGCGGCTACAATTACCCGGAGAGACCGCAATATGGCCAGTACCAAGGCCCGAGAGACTATGATTCTGAATACAGACGACAATCTGTCACCCACGCACCTCCTCCACAACCACAATACCCCCGCGACGAACAGGAGTCGAATCACTCTTCCGCTCCCTACCCGCCATACCAATCCCGTCCTGAGTTGCCAGTGCTCGCACCAATAAAGGTGTCCCCAGCATACGAGCCCAAATACGAACAACCCGCTTCTTCCCCAATCGGCGCCCTCAACTCCAACCGCCACTCCCTGAGCAGTCTCCCCAGCCCAGGCGAGCGTCCTGGCTCCTACATATTCCCCTCGCAACCCTCCAGCGCCGAGCCGCATCGCGCCGGCAGCAAGCGCGCCTTCGACTCCGTCTTCGCAAACGGCACGCACTCGCAGCCTCTGCACAACGGACAGCGGCCATCCAGCTCACACAACGCGGCGTCTGTCAAACTGAATAACGAGGAGCTTGGTGTATTAAATATGGAGTATAGGCGTGCTGGAGGCGAGATCCACAAGCGCTTGATGCCGGAGTTGGAGTGAGATGCTTACTTACCTAGCATTATGCTCAATCTCGAGTTTTCACGCGGGAATGCAAGTCGTTGACTAGTAAAAATACGTTCGCACGTTCTGATGGACGGAAAGTGCACTACACTAGCCCACCGTCCTCTCTCCCTCGACCTCACCACCATCCTTTTTCTTCACGCGCGACTTTCAACAGCGCCAATACTATCTATCTATACCCACACACACAAACAAGCCTCTAGACGACGGCGGCCCATTTCTTTATACTCGTTGGATTTTGTTCGGATTACACCAGCATCACACCATTTTACGACCTCGCGCTGCTGCTGCTGCGCACGCATCAACACCACAACTACGTACCACCACCACCACCCGCAAAGACTTTCCTATATCTCGTCCTCGCCTGCGCGCCTACGAGCCGCAGCTGTAGCGGGACTCGTCTCTCTTCCATCCCCCCCCGCTTTTACTCCCCTTCGATGGGTCAAGGAAGGCGGGGGGGGGGGCAGGACGGACGGGTTTCCGTACTGTAAGACCTTTGGGAGGAAAATTATGAGAAGGAGGGGAAGGGAATACGGGGGGAGCGGTTGTTTTATGACTTACTACTACTGAGATAACACTTATCTTTTTCATTTTCTGTGTTTTTTGTCTTCTTCTTTTGTGGAAGGCCTTTTATGGCTGAATTTTTTTGTTGTTGTAAGGGAGCGCATGTGTCGGTATCATTTACCGTCGAATCTTTTTTTGTTAGGGATATCTGTTCTTTTTTTGGGAAAGGGAATATGAAATGGGGGAGATTTTAAATCTTGACTTGGGCTGATTATGATTGATTGTGTGATGTGATGTGACGTGATGTGTTATGCTTGTCAAGATTTTTGCTGTGAAGTGAAGTGAAGTGAAGTCGTCTGTGATGTTTACCAACCTGCTCGTGAAGTTCGAGATTTATGTCTGGTGCTGTTGAACTTGGCAGAAAACTCCTTAAGGTCCACCGAAATGATATTAACAATGCTATGCTCGCTGTACAGTACACACAATTCCCTACTCCGCTCCCATCCATGAATATGAAATCCTCCACCATCCCCTTAGATCATGATGAGGATCAGGGGATCCTCATCATGATCTATTACTAACCAACCAACAAAATGCTAAAAACCCCTCTTCCGCAAAACCGCAAGCAAGATTAAGAAACCCATACATAAGTCGTTATCTCATCATCGCCGATCGATGCCGCTATTATTATCAGTGCTGTATGTAGTACAGTATATCCATCATGCATCATTCGTAATAACATCCGTGTCCGTATGCTGTCTTCGTGAATAGGTTTAAAACACATCAGGCCCCCACTCAAAACTATCCGTCGAAGTCGAAGTAGTCATCTTCCCCTTCTCCACAGGCTCATCCTTCTTCTCATCCTGCGGAACCTCAGTAGTACCCTTCGCCCCCGCCCTAGTAGCCTTCTTCAACCTCCCCTGCCTCGTCACACTCTCACCACCCACCTCACTCCCACCGGCTTGCGACAAACTATCACCACTCGCAACCCTCACAGAATTCTCATCCCCTCCACCCCCCGCCACTACAGACGGTGTCCCCCTCCTACTCCCCTTCCTAGGAACCTTACTACCCTCAACGGGGACGCGCTTCTTGACAATCAACTTCGGCGTTCCTTGCTGCTTCGTCCCGAGGGGGACGAGAACGGCTTTCTTCTCTGGATCGACGTTTTCGAAACCCCGGTCTGAGGAGGAGCCAGACTCAGGGAGGAGGAGCTCGGGGCCGGGCTTCTGGTCTCTGATGCGGCTGCTGCTGCGGGGTTTCTTGGCGGGGTTGGGGTCGGCGTGGGTGGTGGTCGTGGTTGTTGTGGGGTCTTGGTCAGTGGGGCTGGAATCGGTTGTGGAGGTCTTGGTCATGGATTTCCTCTTCTTGGAGGGGGTGATTTGGTCAGCATCTTCTGGGACTGCTGTAGTGGTTTTGGGCTCCTTGGATGGGATTTCCCGGACTGAAGATGCGAAACTGGAGACTCTGGGATGGTCGGGTGTCTCGCCTTGCTGGCGTGCTGTTGCGGCCAGACTGACCTTCTCATCTGTCGTCAAAGCTGCGCCGATGGTATTTGGTGAGGAATCTTGACTGGCGTACTCGTGTTGCTGTGTGTATCCGCTCAACAGCGATTCTGAGGGGAGGGATGACAGAGCCCCAGGAACGAATCGTGATTTTCCACCGCGGACTGGGGGCGGTGGTGCTACGTTGCCGAGTGATTTGACTAGCTCGAGACGAGCAGCTTCGAGTTTTGATTCGAGGTTGCTGACGCGCTTGACGAGTTTCTTCTGGGTGCGTAGGTCTTTGCGGGAGGGGACATGCTTCACTGACCCTGGAGGGGCGATGCTGCCGTAGGTGAAAGACGATCTGCTCTCGTTGCTGTGCAAGAGCTGGTGGGATGGGACGGAGTACAGGTCAGCGGGAGTCGAGAGTTTGCTTGTGCTCTGTTGGGCAGAACCGTAGTCGCCGCCGAGACCGCCCACGGATGGCGGGGTCCCGAATACCATTCCGTATCGTTTCTCAGGCGATTGCTCTGAAATTTCGACGCTCGAACGGTCCATTCCGGTCGAGTTGACAGATGACCGCGCGTTGCTCCAGATGGCAGAGCCACCAAATCGACGCCCGGGAGTGGGTGCGATGTTCTTTACTTCTCTGTATGCTCTCTCTAGTTTGGCTTGAGCTTCAGCATCGGCCTTGTCATCGGAGACTTGAGATTCCTGGGATTTAGACCATATCTTCCAATTTGACGGATTGAAAGAAGCTGCTAGGGACTTTCCGAAACGGAATATCGTAGATTGACGGCCACTTTCAGCTTTGGCCTCTCCTGCCACTGCTGGTACAGAGTGGTTGGAGTGACGGATCAGCTTGTTGCGATGAGGTTTCTCGTTCTTGGTGGTCTCATTCCCTTCGGTGCAGTCCAACTCGGTCTCGGTGACTACGTACTTTCTTGGTGGTTTTTGGCTCGCTCTGTTGCCCATACTCCCTTCAATGAACCTGGATGAGCGTGGCTGGACGGCATCATCAGAATAATTGCTGGTTGGAGATGCTGGTGCATCAGCCTCAGAAGCTGCAGCGTCTCTAATGGCCTTCCCATTGCCCCCAAGTGGCCAGTCACTGGTGCGGTGACGCTTCTCGAACGGGTCATCTTCATCAAGGTGGCGCCCGTCACTGACACCTCCGTAGTTACTACCACTATCTTCATCTTGCGAGTACCTTGAGAGGGTGTGACTGAAAAGTCTCTTGCTTCCTTTTGGGAAGGATTGGGCGCTCTTCACATCGCCCTCAAGGTTGCTCTGGGGTGTGTTGGTTGGCAACTAGTCATATATTAGCCTTGCATTCCTTTCTGGGGTGCATATGAACGGCGACGTGGGTAGATTGTATGCTCAGCGATAATGACATTGAACACACTCCATACCCCCCAAGTTGAGGTGCAAATAACTTACCACGTGCGGACCCATGGCGTTGTTGCTACGGCTCACGTATCGTATGTCCCTTGCGTTGTATGACCATACATGCAAAGCTTGAGACGGCTAATTTGAGTGAACTTGAGGAATGTTAGTGTGTCGAAAGACTGCTCTCGTCCTAGCAACTGCGAGTGTAAATTGTGAACGTAAATAGTAGATGTATTCGTGGTTGTTTTGAGGCTGGTTCTGGAACCCGGACAACGCAGGGCCACAACAACGTAGCCTTGTTGACCCTGTTACTACGCGTATTCCCCTTACCGCGAGAGACGAACAACACTGCCAAATGTAGGGCACGTGCTTAATATAGTTAGGAATATCAACATTTAACGTTGGGCATGCACTTGGTTGAATTGTGAATTCTGAATTGTGAAGGTGATGTGAAGGTGAGCGATGTGGACAATGTTTTGTTATCCTTGGGAAAATACAGTGGGAGGATAGGAGAAGTGTCTCATCATAATCTCTTCATAATATTACAGCGAACGCAGCGGTGTGAGAATGAGATGAGCCGAGTTTCACACACCTATAAAAGTTATGTTTAGAATTACACGAGCACGTATCAATCCAGTCGTGCTTCATTTCACTTATAATCATACGGAGGATATATTGTACCGTATTTTATTGGTTGGGAATCTCCCACCCCAAGGGTCCTTTTGCCTTCCCGCAAAAGTATTTCTGAATTTCAATGGTTGAGATACTGTATAAAGTGACCTTTTGCTACTTCGTTATGCCCTGAATTTGTATGCGATAAAAAGGTACTGATACTTTGCGGCCCCGGTACGAAGTAGAAACGCGTACACTGCCAAGCTTCTCTCGCTCCAGATCAGTCAACGTCGGCGATATCTACCTTCAGCCTACTGTACTGTTCAACCAACCCCCCGCAACCATCACCATTCGACCACGGCCTCTATCCAGGCGTCTCATCGTTGCCAGAGGCATCCGATTATTGCGATAATACCTCGACAGCCAACTCGATCCGGCTCACCGCGATAATCTGGGCCCATCGCCCCCCGTTGAAGACTCGGCCGCAAAAGATTCATCCCACCCCTATTGAACTCAACATCTGCGATAAAGATGTCAGGGCGATAGATTGCAATTCAATCGCAGGAGTCTTCATTGGTCAGCACTTGTAAAATACGCTCGTCGGGCTGGGGGGTTGTTGCGTTGCGTCAATCCTATCTCTCGCTCCCAGGACACGCCGGTGAATAGACCGAGCCCGATAAACGAAGGCGATGCCGGGCACTGAGCCATATTCGTCTCCCTTCATTCTCGATTTGGATGTGTCGGAAGACCCAGACGACCAGGATTTCGAGTTTTTCAACCCAGGCACACCATACATAGCTTCGGGAAGCCCTGGCGCTTTCCTAGAACAAAACCTCCCTCCCGGAGAACGAAGAGCGAATTTTGGGTCATCTGCGATAGCTCAGAAAGGCAGCGCTGAAAACAGGACTTCTGCCGTTGCAACGGGCCCACGAACGCCCTCAATACCTTCGTCAGATTCTCCGGGTGGCTCCTTTCATGACTCGTCCTCAGACTCTTCAACATACAATAAACGAAAGGCTTCGTCAGAATCATCAGAGCCTACCTTTGAAGCCAAAGACGCCTCAATGAATGATGCTGAGATGGGCGATTGGAAAGTGGGAGGAGGGCATGAAGGGGAAGACTCAGAGGCCTACGGGCCATACAGCGCCACGACAGACACGTCCTCGACTGCTACGGCGTTCGATTTTAACGACAAGATGATGGAAACGGATTTTGACTTTGATAGTGCAGCGAGCAGCCCAAGTCATTTCACCAACGCCATGAAGTCACCGGAAATGCCAACTATCAAACACGACACCCCGAGTCGGAATACCCCAGTCATGAAGCATAGACCAGCGGGCCACCATTCGAAATCCTCAGTGAGTTCCCTAATTGGTAGTCGTACATTTCCCAGTAACATTGCTAACGATTATAAGCAAAATTCTATCACCCACACTATGCACGGCCTAACGACCAATCCATCCCGTGAAGCCTCTCCATTGTCCACAATGATCACAAGCCAGGAATCTTCTCCATCGGTATTCTTCAATAATTCTCCATCTCCTAACGGCGGGGTAGAGTTCATCAATGGAACCATGCTTGGAAATGGGCCACAGAGCAACCCTTGGCCCACAAATTACGACTTCAGCATACCAAACTCGATGGTGAACGGTGGCTTTATGCCAATGCGCCTAAACAACAACATCCCCCAACCCATGCCTTTCTCAGCTGGCACGTCCCTCATGGATACCATGTACAGACCAGTTTTGGCTATTCATCCGACTCCGTTGAAGTCGCGAGTGGAGACTCAAATCCCTATCAAGATGACGCTTTTCCCGTTTCCTCCAGGTATTACAAAGCTTCATCTACCCACCCACACCATTTCAAAGCCGAAACTGTTAGCAAAACAGCCTCTTGCCAAATCACCCGATACCTTAGAACTCACAACAACCCTCGTTTGCACCAGCGCAATGCAAAATCCAGAATTTCGCCGACGAGCCTTTGAGCGTGCAGCTGGGGCCCCCAAAGGTTCAGATTCACGTTCAGAGGAAGAAGCCGACACGGTATCTGACGATGATGACGAGAACAAACCTCTAAATGGAGGAGAGGTGAAGATATGCTCTGGATGCATTACCCGTGAACGTAAGCGTGCTGCGAGGAAGAAAGTCAAAAAGGTTGAAGAGGAAGAATCCTGGCACAAGGACGAAGACAAACGCGTGATCGTCTTCAACACCCACGAAATAAAAGACTGGCAGCAGCCATCGAGCCAGGTATCATCCGATACCGTGGGAGATCGGCGAGAACCAGTCGTTCATGAGGGTGCCTTACAAGTTGACGCTCCTATGCGTATCGCTTGTTATTGCAGGCATCAGAATGAAAAATTGGGGTTCCAGGTTATCTTCACAATCAAAGACTGGACGGGGCGCCTGGTAGCCCAAGAGATAACATCCTCGATTATGATCACAGATGACCACAAGACACACAACATGCCTCATCTAATGGGACCAGGCGGAGCTGGTGTCAATGAACATGGATTCTTGAACGGCTCCGGCATCGGTGGACCCGAGATGGGGTTCGATATGCCTATGGCATCGTTCCGTGCATCGCAGTCAAACACTGATGTGCAAAACATGCAAAGGAATTATCCCCTATCATACGCGCCTTCTTCGGGACTTGGCACTCCTCAGGCATCCCAAAATGCTCCGAGCACGACGACTCCGCGCAGCTTATCAAGGCAAGCATCGCCTTCTGGATCAATTGGTCCGAGTAACAAAAAGCGAAAGGCTAGCGGGTCTAGCAAAGTCCCAAGCGGCCTCGCCATGACAAGACTCGAGACTATGCCGCAGCACCCTGGAGGCCTGAACTCCACAGCTAATGGTTCGGGGGCTCCCTCATCCCAATCTCCATTTGGAGCTTCACCTAACATGTTCGCTTCCCCTCAAGACACAACGTTCAATCATATGCCACAATCAGTACAGCCAGCCCATACTCAGTTTAACGCCGGGTCACCCCCTCAAAACGGCAACGAGCAAGGTTTTATCTCGAACAACAATAGATCCCAAAGCATGGACAATCTTGCTTTGAATCAGCTATACTCGGCGCCCACCTCAACACATCCAAGTCGCGCACCAAGTCCAAATAGTATGAGGAACAGCATACAGGCGTATCAACAACAGCAGGCTCAGATTGCACAAGCAGTTGCCAATGGCCTATATGGGATGCCCCTACCGCTCAACCCCCAAAGGCCACCCACCATCCATAAGATGATACCGAATGAAGGTCCAAAGGCTGGAGGGATTGAAGTAACGTGCCTTGGTAGCGGGTTCTGTCAAGGACTGGAAGTTATGTTTGGGGATGTAAAGGCCACTACGACGACATATTGGGGCGAAACATCACTTGTCTGCTTGCTTCCTCCTGCAACTACTGGCGGAACTGTTGCAGTCACATTCAAGCATCAACACCAGCAGCAACTGCAGCCCTTCCCATCACCGCCGATACTTAAGCAACAGGCATTCTTCAAATATGTTGATGACGATGAACAACAGATTATAAGAACGGCCTTGTCTGTATTAGGACATAAGATGACTGGAAGGATGGAAGATGTCCGTGACTTAGCACGAAGAATCGTGGGTGATGGTCCATCATCGTGGGGTGCTACTGGAGGCGCTTCACCGACGGGTGGATCTCAGCAACCACCTGTGTCTCGTTTCAATGCCGCCATATTTGGTGTTGATGTCGAGGCAACACTACTGAGAATATTGGACCTCATTGACTTAGATGATAGCTCGCATCTACCTCGTCTGAATATGCGGCGAGCATCTGGCCAGACGATGCTTCACCTGGCGTGCTCATTGGGTCTCCAACGATTTGTTGCGGCTTTGTTGGCAAGAGGTGCCAACCCTGAACCCCGCGATAAAGGAGGTTTCACACCCATGCACTTTGCAGCGATGCATAACCACCCACAGATTATAAGACGGCTCATTCTCTGTGGCGCGGATCCTTCGTGGAGGACTCTCCAGGGTTATACAGCCTCTGATTTGTGCACAACGGACGAAACTCTTCAATCTACTCGTCGTGTAGAGCGTCATAGCCGCAGGCGCAGCGGTGGCTCTATTCGTAGCAGGACAAGCAGCGCCACGTCCCTTCATGCACTGTGGGAACCACGTGCAAATGGACCCGAAGTTAAGGAATCGCTGAGTGTTAATGACGACGCAGATGATACTTCTGAGGCCGAGGAGCCCGAATACAGCGATGAAGGGAGTGATGCTACAACTGATGAAGTCTTTTGGATCCCCCCAAGACGCAGGAGCGCAGCCCCTCCGGACCTGGACACCTCGCTTTCAAATGAAGCCAATGGCCTCCCTGTCCCTACAGCCGACGTTGTGGGCGCTGGTTTCGTATCACCAGCAGCAGCTATGACAGCATTCCGTGATCATTTGACCGCCCAGATTCAGCATATTCAACAGTCTATGCAACACCTTAACTTACCGCAAATACCGAATCTACCAGACTATCAAGCATATTTGCCAACGGCACCTATGGTTCGCCGAATCAGCTCACTAGTACCACACATGGGCGCATCAAGGAACACCGATGTAAGCCCAACATCCAAAGAGGCAGATTCAAAATGGTGGGACCTTTTCTCGGGAACTATGTCGAATGCTCCTCCTGCGTATGAGGATATTTTCCCACATAAGGAGATCGACAGTAAAAGAGCGTCGGCTACTCAGGCCGCAGCAGATGCGATCGCTGATGATAAATGCTCTACACTATATGACCAGGCACAGTCGTCTAGCTCGAGTACGGCCTCGAGCTCTAAGGCTACATCGGAGGTATCGGAAGGCCTAGATTCCAACTCGAAGCATGCCATATCCGAAGAGGGACATGATCAAATCCGACTGGCGCATGGCAAAAAGATCCGATTCCGGAGTGATAGGAAGCTATTTTTCATTTGGGTAAGTCAGCCCCTTTTCTGTACATGCGAAACGAATAACTAATTCCATATAGATTCCTATTCTAGTAATTATTGTGGCTACTATGCTCTACAACCGCGTTCCTAAAGTATGGGCGGAGGGGAGTCGACTTATCAAGTCATATGCTCGGTCGAGAGCTGAGCGGGTGGTCGAGGCTTTGTAATTAACCAACCGTTTTGAGGTTGCTCCCAGTTTGGGATTATGACATGCAAGGAAATTTCTTGGGATGAGGGCTTGTTCAGTATTGGTGGGATCGAGACTATGGTTTCATTTATATGGTGTTGACGTGGACTGCGGTTGGGTACAGCGTGTTTGCCAGTTTGATATAATTGTTTACATTTAGTGGTGGTAAATTCAGCCATGCCCTACTATCCTCTCTAAGAAACAATGCGCCGTGATTGTGTGAGCCATCTTATCACCAATCCCTTTGCCGGTAAACGGACGGCCTTACAGTAATTCAAGGTGAACCTCATCAGGATTTATTCCTCCTCCGTGCCTGGGCCCGTTGGGCGCCACTAACAGCTAACCTATCCGCCGCCTCGTTACTCGGATCGTTTGAATGGCCCTTGATCCAGTTGAAAATCGTGCCGGATCCAACCCCTTGCCGCTCCCTGATCCTCGCCAGAATGTCTACGACCAGGTCTTTGTTCATGACAGGCTGGTTGGTTGAGGTTAACCAATTGTTCGTCTCCCACTTCTTGAACCAAGTCGTCACACAGTTTATGCTGTAGTTGCTGTCTGTGTAGATGTGAACTTCACGGTGCATAGGTGCAATCTCAAGCGCACGTAAGATAGCTGTGAGCTCTGCCCTTTGGTTTGTTTGAAGTTCACCCTCCAATGCCTCGGAAATGTTCCTAGTGGCGCAAGATCAGTATCGTTTTCAATATATTGCTCTAGACAGCAAGTTGAAACCCACCTATCGTCACCATCCCCAAAAAACACACCTACCCCCGCAACAGCTCCCACCTTCCCATTGGCCAAGCTGCTGCCATCTGTATATATACTGAGAGGCTTTGACTTAGAATCACTGGCGCGGGATTTAGCAGCTGAGGTTGTGGCTGCTATCTGGACTGGAGTTTGGCTGGTTTTGATCTGGCCGATCGAGGCCGCTGGAGACGTCTTTCTCTTCTTTGATGGAACTGCGAAGCTCTCAACATCTGATACTTCATCATCGAATTCTCCAAGTTGCTCATCTTCATCTATCAATTCTGTGGTGCTTGACTCTACCTTGCCGCCGCGGCCGCCGGCTTGAACAAACGCTTCCGCCTCACCTCTTGTGCTAAACCTTTTGTACTTAGGAAGTTTCCAACCTTTTATCTGCTCTTGGGCAGTCGCCCAGTCGGTATATACACCTGGATTGTGCCCACTCGCCACGCCATAGAACCGAGCTTCTCCAACAGGAGCAGAGGGGCCCGAATTCGGCTCTCTCCCAGATACAAATGCCTCGGCTTCGGATCGAGTAGAGAATGATTTGACTTGGAAAGTTAGAGACATATAAATCCGAGGGAGGCATAATTACTCACAGCTGGCGCCTTTGAAACCAGTAATGCTCTCCTTGCACTCGTTCCAATCCGAGAAGACGCCTGGGTGACGACCAGCTCGCACGGCGTAGAATTTAGGTTGGTTGGCAGCCTTTCTCTTCTTAGATGCCGAATCTGGCACGCCCTTCCCTCCCAGTGCGGCCATCCTCAGTTCAGTAGTCTCGCGATAGATGGGTGAGAGGGGTGCTACAGAGCAGGCAAACGAACGAAAACTGGGCTGGACCCCAGGCACTGGAAAAACTGATGCGTTTTCAAAGAGACGGCGGTTACTGATGAACCGGGCTGGTAATTTCAAAGGTTGCCTGTAGCGTAGTATTGCGTTAACAGGCCCTGCTTGTCACCAGAGGGAAGCTGTACGAGCCGCCGTCTCCATGTGGCTGGCAGCTTCGCTCTTGCTATCGAACGAAGACGAAGACGCGACACGCACGGCCTTATCCAATCAAGACCACCAAGTAATAATGCGGCAGGTCATAGGGATATGAGCCCAGAATGCACAAGGAGTATTTACGTTTAGTGCGTCAGTGGTTGAGACGGGGTGTATGTTCAGGCACAGCCTTCTCCCACCTTCATTTGTTGGTACGTAGTCCCCGCCTTATGCAAGGCTGTTGAATCTCAAACGAGGCTTATCTCAACTTGGTTCATGGCTCAACTTTATAAATGATAAGTTCACGAAACAACGAAGCAACAGGAATTATCTTATTATTTTCTTCATAATTATGCTTGCATGTCACATCTATCATTTAAAGGGGGAGGCTCATGGCCTTCAGTCTCCCATGCCAACAACGACCAGTTCAATTCCTTTCTCCAGAACAGCCCATGTCCCAGACTTGAAGTGGGGGGTTGTGCGACGCTTCCAAAGGCGGCTGTTCCTTCGCTACAAAGCCCTCCAGTTGCTGGCGCTCGCCAGTCAATGACGACTCTGCCAAATCTGGAGTGTAACAGGGCCATGGAGCACATGACGCAGGGCTCATGGGTCAAGTATATCTCTAAGTTGTGACACAGATAACCGTCTGGGGATACTGCACTCTCGTTGAAGACAGAATGTTCTTCGGGGTGTACAGGCATATCAAGAAAAATGGCGCTCTCTAGCTCATCAAGAGATGACGGTGGGGGCGCATCGCCCTTTTCCCTCTCAGCGGTTCTGAGTTTCTGGGCAATCATGCCTATAGCGCGCAGAATGGAATGTGCCATGACATTACCTTTTGGGCAACCCCTCCCGCTGGCCCAGCGTGCATCGCCAGCCAATGCCAAAGCACGGGAGGCACCCTTTTCTCTTTGGACAATAACTGCCCCGGTACCCTCGCCAATGCCGGAGGCTACCGAGGCCTGGGCAACACTGTGAGCCATCCCCATCCACCTGTCCAAATCGCCAGCCATCTCATCCTCCGCCCGCGAGAGTATGTGTGGGTGTGGACCAAATGGGTTGTTCTTCTTATATACTGTCGGCCAATGTGTTGCAGTCCATTTTGTTGCCTGGTCCTGGGAAGTTGGGGCAAGTTGCGGCACAGGAATTGTCCAGACTGCCGGCGCATTCTTTTCAGACAATGGAAGCACATTGGATATGCACTCCTCCAGCGCTAGAAGGTCGATAGAAGCTGTGGGAGCCACTAGTAAGCAAAGGCTTGTCTGACCATCGACCACAGAAGGAGAGACCAGCGACAGTAGATCCGGAGGTAGGTCGTGGAGTTTGGCAAATCGCCGCAGGTGCTGTAAGTCGACGGCATACTCATCCTGGATCAAAGAACGCACCGCACTCGCAGATGTTAGCACTCCAACTAACTTGCCTTGTAGCGGCGGCTAGCTCACCTGAGTACCGAATTGGCAGATTTGATGGGGACGGTTGTGATGTAGACATCGATTGTGGAGTCTCCGGCCTTCAGCTCCAGTAAGGTTTTCAACGGCTTGAGGCGCCGCACTGGAGGTGGGATGGAGGCCATGTGGGAGGGGATAGATTGTCGGTCACCGCATTTCCGTTCTCTCAGCAACGTGGGGAAGCGGGGGTTGGAAGCAAACAAGGCTCAATACACTGATGGACCATCGGCCGTTGGAACGTTGGAGCTGGGCAACTACAGAAATGTTCCTACTGGCAAGAATAACGTAAACGTAATTCGAGGTATAATTTTGATGGCTATCTCTTATCGCACGTGATGACAATTTTTACAGTGGGGGGACTAGTGTGGTCAAAAGCAAAATTAAGGCGGTACAAAAGGGCAGAAATCTTTTTGAAGAAGTTAGGAGACGCTTGTTGTTCTCAGTTTGGGTGTGTGGGATGTCTGTACCTGTTTGTACCCTACAGCTAGTATTCATTTAGTATTCACTAGAGCAGTACTTCGGAGAGTACTTATCGCACGAGTCACTCATCTAGCAATTCATTTCATTTCCGCAGTATACCTCGTACATATATATAGTGAGGGAGGAGGGAGGAGGGAGGAGGAAGGAGGGAGAGGAGCCAGCCAATGCAGGTAGTACGGCCGGTGCAACCTCGAAATGCCCTTTGATTGTGCTGTCCATGTCTGGGAAAGCCGAAGGAGTTTCAATATGCCCTTGGCGGTAGAGAAACGGGTAGTGCAGAGAGTGATACATTACCGGCGTACTCGCACTGTGAGCAGAGTCATAAAGGGGTCAATAAGTTACAGTACAGTGAGTATGTTGTAACTGTTGTGCTGTTGTGCTGTTGTGGTCGGCGCTTCTGTGTTAGGAGTCTGCGACAAGGTTTCTCCGCCGCCTCGTTTCTTTCTATTTGAACAAACTAGTGCGAATCATGCATAAACGTGGGGTTCAAAGGCATGGATCGACAGGGAAGTATGTAGCAATGTAGGTGCATGTACATACATAGAGTACATACTACCATATTAGATGCTTTGTGTTTCGAGCAGGATTTAGGTATTCTAGAGTATAACTTATTCTGTCTGTACTGTATACGTACTATACAGTTGGCGCCATATATGTGGGGGATATGCCATGTTCTGTAGCAAACATCATATGCCACTATATATATTGCTATTTATTACTATGTGCTATATACTCCGCTTCCTACTATATACCCCGTACATTACTATACTCGGCCTGTCACTATTCTCCGTACTTACCAACATACTCTGTATATATTGCTCACTATAGTGTTACTGTAAGTGCGTGCTAGCTAGGACCTATCTAAGCCTAAAAGGAGGGTATGCAGATATGCAGGTATGGAGGTAAGGAGTGCGAAGGGAATATCCTCCGGAATATCCTCCGGACGCTCTGTATGCATGTACTGTAACTGTACTCTGTGGTGTAAGACAATATGTACACTAGGGCTAGAATGGAATGTGAGCAATCATAGACAGAAGGAGAAAAGATAAAAAAGAAACCACCCGTCTAGAATGTCTTTCTCCCCTTTTCCCCCCCTTCTAGACGCAGATAGATATAAATGACTGTGGTAGTTAGCCTGTTTGTATTGAGTAGTTGTAGCCTATGGTGGTTTCGGGGGGATACAAGTACAGAATGTACCCTCCTTTCTATGTCGATGTACCTAGCCTGTAACCTAACTGTAAGCCCTGCAACCTAAGCCTACTATAGTACGAGTCTGCACCCAGATTCGCGCCGATATCCCCGTCGGCCGCCTGAACCGCCTTAGTGTATCGCCAATCGCGCTGGTGACAGGCCTTTATCAAAAGCTAAAATCGCCAAATTTCTTGGATCTCTCCCCCAACTCTACCCATGTCATTTAATGTACTATGTACTCCCGTACTCCGAACTGACTCCAACTCACCACTAACGTCTGACTTTATCCTTTTTGGTCCTCGCTGATCGACACAATACCCCAACAACCAGACCCAAACTCCATCCACTTTGCGCCTCTCTTCCTTCTTCCTAAAATATATATCCAAATAACTTCCCAACTGAACGCAAGCAAAGCCGAAACGCCAAATCGACTTTTCGTCCGATCACAGCTATTCTCTATATACCGTCTTAGTCTCTGGCTGCCAGACGTCGCAAACTGAACTTTATTACTCCGGAAATTCTTGGCCAAGGACTCACCGGTGCGCCTTCGCCGGGACATCCGTCCTCTACCAAAGTCCTACAGCCTCAGCCTCAGCCTCAGCTGTCCAGCTGGGTCCACGGCTATATTGCACTTTTCACCCGCCGGAGTCAATAATTGCCCCGAAACCCGCTATTGAGGACCTCAGTCTCTCGCTGCCTCGCAGTACTCTTGCAGGCGGCGGCACGCCCACGATACCTTTTGCCTGATGCCTCACTCCACTCCCGGAGCAGTTCTCGACAATGAAATCGCAGGTATGGACTCGCCATGGTGTCTGGGTATGTCGTTCACTAATTCCGCCCTAGATAGTCTGAGACGACAGTCCCAACTCTCGTCCATTGGAAAAGCTGCAATCATGAGTAATGTGGTTGCCGTGGACACTTCAAATGATAACCACCCCAACAAAGAGATTCGCGAAATTAAACCAACGTCTCATGGACCCGTACCGGCACCATCTATTCCCCATGGACTAGTACCATCACTGTCTATAACTCATGGGTTGATATCGTCACCATCCATTCCTCATGGGCTGGTACCGCCGATACCTATTCCCCATGGTCGTGTCCATCAAACGATTACAAACGGCCATGGCTGCGGCCCACAGGACGCTGGGAGTCTCACCCCAAGCGATACTTCTGTCGGTAGTGCTCCATCAACAGCACCTAGTAGCCCCCATCTGTGAGTCACCATCCAGAAGCTCTATGGGCTTTCAGTTTCCGTACGAATGTACCTAACTAACAAGTTACAGCATGCCAATCAGGCAAAACTCGGGGTCGAGCACACCTCGGACACGGCCACCAGCAACAACGCTTAATATTCCTGGAATGACACGATCCAGGGTTTCTCCCGATGGCCGCATTGCAGAGCGAGACGTGGCATCCAAATTGGTAATTATAATGGTTGGTCTGCCAGCAAGAGGGAAATCGTATATCACCAAGAAAATACAACGATATCTTTCGTGGCAGCAACATAACAGCCAAATATTCAACGTTGGCAATCGAAGACGAGTGGCAGCTAGTGGTCAATCAGGATCAAGCCTTTCAGCCCAGACTCAACCCCGAGCAAAAGTGGGAACAAGCACGGATACTTCCCAAGGGACCGCCATGGCCTCGGGCACAATGGATGGACCCACCCGGGCTGCACATATCCTTCTCAATGGAGTCGAAACTAGCCAGAACCAAGACTCGGCTTCACCAGAACGTCCGAAAGAACCACTTCAGCCCATGGCGCCGGCGGAGCCCTTTGACCAGAGTGCAGAGTTCTTTGACCCCTCCAATGCACGGGCGTCCCAAGTGCGAGAGCAGGTAGCTATTGCCACACTCGATGAGCTGCTCGACTATCTTTTACTCCATGGTGGATCGGCTGGCATTTTAGATGCAACTAATAGCACTCTTGAACGGCGAAAAATGTTGTTCAAACGTGTTAAGGAACGCGATTCCAAACTTGGCATTCTATTCATCGAAAGTATTTGCGAAGACCAAGGGGTAAGGATACCGAATCTAATTGCAAATCTCATGCTAACCAAACTACTATAGCTCCTGGAAGCAAATATGCGACTGAAGCTATCTGGCCCAGACTATAAAGGCAAGGATCCAGTGACGTCCCTGCAAGATTTCAGAAAACGGGTTGCAGCCTATGAAAGCGCATATGTCCCGCTTGGTGAGTATGAGGAAGCAAATGGCATCCAATATATCAAGGTAGGGATTTCTTCAACTAAATCATACTAAAGAGTAGTGTTAATCCGTAACAGATGATTGATGTTGGACGCAAAGTCATACACCACCAATTAAAGGGATTTCTGAGCGGCGGGATTGCCTCTTATCTCACTACGTTCAACCTTTCCCCCAGACAGATCTGGATTACGCGTCATGGAGAATCGTATGATAATAGGGAAGGAAAACTCGGTGGGAACTCCGATATTACGCCAGAGGGCCGCGCTTATGGTGCTGTCCTGTACAACTTTATGACTCAGAAGCGAAAGGACTGGCTCGTTGAGCAGAAGGACAAGATCCTGTCTTCCAGCTTTCCACCACAACCTGGAGACAATACGCCACCGTATCCCGAGAGTCGCCTGGGCGAACTCGATGAAAAGAACTTCTGCATCTGGACATCCATGTTAAAGAGAAGCATTCAAACAGCGGAAAATTTTGAGGCAGATGACGATTATGACGTGAAGAACTGGGAAATGCTTAATGAGCTGAACGCGGGTGATTTTGAACGACTCACATATGAGGAAATAGAACACAATTTCCCGCTGGAATTCAACAAACGGAAGCAGGATAAGCTGCATTATATATATCCTGGAGTAGGTGGAGAAGGTTACCTTCAGGTTATCAGCCGACTACGAGATATGGTGAGAGAGATCGAGAGAATTACGGACCATGTCCTCATCATTGGACATCGCTCTATTGCTCGCGTACTCATGGCCTACTTCATGGATCTCACCCGAAACGACATCGCTGATCTCGATGTTCCTCTTGGGATGTTATTTGTCATTGAGCCAAAACCTTACGGTGTGGATTTCCATGCGTACAAATACAATGAGCAGAGTCAGTGGTTTGATGAGGTGAAGGATTATAAACCGCATAAGGAAACTAGGAAGGGGAACTAGTTAGTGTGGGTCAACCAGATCGGTGTTCGATTGTCGTGTGGATAGTAGCTAGCTAGCTGTTGGAGTTATGGGTGTCATTCATTGCGTGGAGTACAGGGCAGCTTGGGATTAACGCGGACACATGGAGGGGGACCTGGTTTTTCGCAATAACATAGATTTGGAGTTCGGGATTAATATGGACAGGGTAGTACCAAATGATTCGAATTTTACTGAGTTAATTACCCCAGGTGGCTCGTGTTAAGCCCATGTTGTTGGAACATGAATATATCGAATTAAATAACGTAAGTCATGGCGTAAGCGGCTATTTTGAATCCTCCACCAAAATCCGAGCCCAACCCACCAAACCACCAGCTTAGAAAATCGCAAATAATTCTATAATTATAGTGCCAATTCATCCAAATCGCTATCATATAAGTTAGCCCCTCTTCACTCTCTTCATCTATTTCCTCAATTGTAACTTCATTAATAGGTCGTGGTGTTGTTCTAGACCTTTGTGAAGCTGTTGCTGATGCTGCTGCTGCTTCTATAACTTGCGACCGGAGTTCTTCTGTAGAAACATGGAATTGACCCTTTAAAACTGCCCTTTTACCCTTATTCCGCTCTCTGCGCTTCTGGATAATTGAGCGTAGGTTATCTGCGTCTCTTTGTTGAAGGATATTGCGTGTGTCTAGGCATTCTGTCTCATCTGCTAACTTGTAGATATATCGCTTGGTAAGTGTATTCCTAACACCTTGATTTAAGGCTGTAGAAAGCACAGAATTCGCTTTTTGGAGGGTCTGAAAATCTGGAGGACTACTGTTTACAAAATACCTTCTCAAAAATATCATGCTCTGTTGGAGTCTTTGGTCGTTCTACTAACGTAAGTCGTGGCGTAACCGGCATAATGGCGTAACCGGCATAATCACATGGTGTTCCCTCACCAAAAAAAACAACTTTTTTAATAAGGTCATGAATATTTAATAGCTTCTATAGATAACAGTCTAATATGCATACTATTACCATATATAAGGGCTAAGCCATACAATTAAAATTGCAAAAGTTATAATCATTTAAAAACCCATTAGAAGTAAGTACCTTTTTATATAAAGTTTAGTATAAAGTGACCTTATGCTGGTTACGCCACAACTTACGTTACTACATCTGTAGTAGGAAGCGTAGCTGCTCGTATGACTGTTTGTGGCTGGAAAGGCTGTAGCCCACTTCCTCTCTAAGCAGATGTAATGTTTAAGTTACTAAATGTAACCTCTCATGCGTTTATGTAACGTAGGTCATGGCCAGAGCGGCTACTAACTTAGTACCTTCACATACAAAGTTGTATGTAAAGTTACTTATACTTGAGAAACTTAAAACCTTAATAACTCTACAAATAAAATAGTCGAAGCAAATTCCTTTTGTAGATAGGAACTTCAAGTAGGCGTCTAATATATGTAAAGATGCTAATATTACTAGCAT
>LNAS01000235.1:0-78462 GCA_001630605.1 Pseudogymnoascus pannorum | reverse complement strand
TAGTAGAGTACTCGCATTGACGCGTCAGAGTGTACCATTCGCTTGTCTGTACCATTCGCTATACATGTACGTTAATTCCTACAATTAATTTAGAATTTATTATTTCAACCCCCTTTAGAAATTACCTTAAGCACACCCCCATGTTTTATCGTAATGTAAATAAATAAAATATCATAAATCCTTTACAATGCCATATCCACATACTATAGATGGTGTAATCATCAAATGTCAAGCCGTGGATTGTAATACTGAAAAGAGTAAATATGGTCAAAAAAGTGGATCCGCCATGTAGCATATATATCGTGGGGTTGGTCCACTAGTACCCCACTCTCTCCAGACCGATATCAGGGATTCAATAACATCCAAACAAATAGTCCGGTCGTTCTCTTTTGACACGAAGTTAGATTTTGATATTTCCTATTTAGAATGACACTGACCCCGAAAATACCTATATGGCTCGACTGTGATCCTGGTAAAGCTCTTTCTGTCGTGTTTGGGAAGTTGTAGCTGACATTCCAAGGTCATGATGTTTGTCTTCTTTCCTGCCGTTAATGCTTCGCAACACGTGTCTACCAGACAATAGTACCTTCTCATGTCAAATTCCGTGCACGATAGTTTAGTCCATGTCGCCGCCAAGTGGTGGAACTCTTGACTCAGCGAGGCGTGGATATCTCCACGCGTGACCAATTACTAACCGCTACTTACAGGACGCCTTCGCTATTTTATTAGCAGCTTATCATCCGGCTACCGAGCTTTTGGGCATAAGTACTGTCCATGGCAATGCTGACATAGAAAAAACGACGACGAACGCAGGTAGCATTCTGACAGCTATTGGGAAGCCGGATATACCGGTATATAGAGGGGCAAGCAAGCCGCTGGTTCGGCCCGCTGTTCATGCCGACTCTATTCATGGTGCGTAAAAGCCATCCCAGCCACTGCATGTTGGAATAACTAGTAACTGCTTTCTCAGGTGAATCCGGGTTGGCTGGAACAGACCTGCTTCCTACTCCAGCACAACCAGCCGATTTGTCAATTGAGGCTGTTGATGCCATGGCCAAAGCTGTGCTTGAAACGCCTCCAAATACCTGCTGGCTTGTAGCAACGGGTACATTAACGAACGTTGCCAGCCTGATTATGAAATACCCAGTTGTGGCCGGACATCTCAAGGGTCTTTCTATCATGGGAGGCGCTATCGGTGGAGGGTTTACTGCTGCACCGATGGGCAAGGTGGGCACCACGGAACGATACGGGAATTGGACCCCTTATGCAGGTGAGTTGCTAGTCGCTTGAAAGTTGATACCTCTTTACTAACATATGTAGAATTTAATATAGTTGTGGACCCTGAGGCAGCAGCAACTATATTCAACCTTTCTGAGTTGGCAGCGAAGACCACTCTTATCCCCCTGGACGTCTCCCACCAGGTCCTTGCCAATAAAGACGTTATTAAACTATTGAATTATGGAAAGAGAGACACTTCATCAGACGACGCAAAACCGTCAGTTCTCCGAACTATGCTGGTTGAATTATTATGCTTCTTCGCCGAAACGTATGACAAAGTTTTCGGGTTGTCAGACGGACCACCTCTCCATGATCCACTTGCAGTGGCGGCGATATTTGAAGGCACGGAATACGCTATGCCATTATATGATCATGAGGAGGGACAGCAGGATAGGCATGAGAGATTCAACGTCACTGTTATCACGGAGGGTACTCACGCAGAAGCTCTCAATGGGAAAACAGAGACGGGCAGGACGATTGCTACGCTTCTGCCACCAGGTCAAGAAGGCGTGATGATCCCAAGAAGCCTTAATGTGCAGAACTTTTGGAGAGTTCTTGAGGATTGCTTGGATAAGGCAGACACGATAAATAGTGCGGCGAAGAACTAAAATGGGAGTGGTTCATAAAAGTCATTATTGCATAGAACACTTCTATTTTAGCAACTGGAGATAAAAATAAAGGTTTCGATTAGAGTTACTACAGTATAACTATCAGCTGATACTCAAAATGAAAGAGGGATTCAGAGTAAAAGCTACTGAATTACAGGCTTGCATAAAGCAGAGATCTCAATAAGCTCACGTGACTATTGACGTCTGTGATATGACGAAGCTGGTTGAGAACTTTGAAAAATAACTGGGCCCGCTTTGTTAGCGAAATATACTTTGTAGACTCTTCAGATCATGGCTCCACTGCTTTATCACCATACCTTTCTGTGGTCCGCCTACCTATTATATAAATTAATAGTGCTTTTTGACCTTTCAGGTTCAATGCTATCTGCATGGTACATGTTAAACCTTGTACCGAGTTAGTATGAACACACTGGTAGCATCCACTCCAAACTCTGAGGACGATAACCCGGAAAGCCGGAGTCGTAAACGCACTGCAAAAACAAAGGCGTGCGATTCTTGTTACAAGAGAAAGGTGTTATGATTCCCAGGCATTCTTTTGCAATCGAGGTCTTAAGATTTACAAATAATAACGACGTACCTTAGATAAAATGTGACGCTAAGGTTCCGCAATGCAACTGGTGCAAGCATCACAATCTTCAATGCACCTTCGACCGAATTCCTCCAGCAAACCGAAAGAAAAAAATTCAAGAGTATAGGTAAGCCTTCCATTCCCTTATATCTAGATCATACTAGTAAGTGTTGCTAAATATCAAATAGTAGAGATACAGAGTTGACTGAACGCATCGAAAGGATTGAGAAACTCTTGAGTGAAAAGTCACCATCTAAAGAATCTAGTACGGATACCCCTTTGATACTTCTTCTCCTCTTTTCTAGATTAGTGTCGTGCCCACTCCTTATCTATAACTGTTATTCCCTTGCAAGGAAAGGGGGTTGGGTTTTAAGTTCTCGCCATCTTTCCTCTTTGTCAATAATTAACTGGTCTGTAGGAAGCGATAATAGCGAACACTCCACTGCCATTGCAAAAATTGGCACAACGACCACGCCGACATTCTCTTCGTCTTTGGGAAATCTGCATTTTGCTGGGTTTAAGCTTAGAGGGATCAACTCGTACAATAGTATCCCATTATTCTTGCCAGAAGGTCAGCAATGGATCAAATCACGCACAGGCCAGGCAGATGCGTTAGAAAATCTCTACGAATTTGGACCACCATGGCAGAACCAGCGCAACCTCTGCATGAACGCAGTTCCCATGGATATGCAGCTACTGCAGGACAGCGTCCATCTTCCTGACAGAGAGATCATTGAAGAATTGGCCCTTCGATACAGCTCACATATTTTGTACCTTGTGTTCCCTATTATCGATAAAGTCCTATTTCAAGATACGATTAATCTCGCCTATGAGCAAGGAAGTTTCCAGCATACAGGCCATGTTAGCGCAAAAGCGTGCATCTATGCATTTCTCGCCTTTGTATCCATCTTCAACATTCATACTGGAAGTGGCACAGGGCTACCACTAGACAGCGAGGCATACGCCTTAAAGGTTCAAAGCTTAATACCCCAGGTTCTCCAAGACATAAAAACAGAATCGCTACAAGCAGCTTTAACACTAGTTAGTAACCTCCACTTTCTTATTCTCACGTTTCTCTTTATCTGATGATATCCTTGCTCTCCGAAGATAAAATTTCTCTCGTGGAGTAGACTCTGCTCCCTAGCATGGACTTTTGATAATGTTTAAGGAGTTTTAATTTTTGTCTCTCGCTGATTCATGACTAACCTTGGGTGCCTAGTCAACCTACCAACTCTTTAGTGGCAATCTACAGTCTGCGGCCGCTATGAATTCTTTAGCTGCCCGTTTTGCCTTCATGCTAGGTGCTCATACTCAGCATCATTCAATTATTGCTTGTCAGACGCCGTCTTCTGCTGAAGTTGTATCCCGAACAAGAAATCATCGTCGGAATTTGTTTTGGTTTTGTTACACAATTGACAACGAACTGTCTCTGCGAACTGGACAGCCTCCATCGATAAACGATGAGCACTGCGATCTTACTCTTCCTCCAGGGTATATAGAGCAGCTATACACAAAGCAAGGTTATAAACTTTCCTCATGTGACAAACTTAGTATTCCCCTATTCCCGGGTGATCTACGTTTGACCATGATTAAGTCAAGAGCGTACAGCTCTCTCTATTCGGCCCGTGCTTTACAAAAATCTGATGCCGAACTTCTAAAAGATATACGAGAACTTGATGACGATTTAGAAAGATGGAGGATATCAGTACCTCCAGGGTTTAGGCCTACTATATCATTTTCACACGAAACACCTACTGATAGCGGGATGGATATGCAAACTGTGGTAACGCGGCTAGCCTACCATCACTGCATGGCTACAATACATGAAGCTAGCAGTCGATGCAGGGCCCGGGCTGATGGTCAGAGTAGTATTATGGAAGGAGTCAGTTCAAGTCTCAAATTAGCAGTAGAGGCGAGCCGATCATCATTTTTATACTTACATACTGCGCAGCATGTGCTTGAAGATGATTGTTTCTGGTACGTTGTTCCAAGCATCTATTCCTTGCTCCTACTCTACCTTCACTGTCGTTATGGTTGCTAAAATATACGTAGGATGATGCTTCTTTATCCACTGTCGGCTCTGTTGACAATATTTTACAATATCCTTCTAAACCCCCTGGATCCGCAGGCAGCTCAAGATTTAGAGTTGCTTAACAGGGCACCCGACTTGATTAGGGGAATGCCTGTCCGTCAACCCAACATAAATGCACTCTTCCACATAAATCTTGTGGATGAGTTCATCACGGAGCTAATAAGGCTGGGCAAGTGCGCTATTGGCAAAGCTAAACAGGAGAATTTCAATCAACAGGATTAGGCGTGTAATAGTATACAGGGTGTAGATCTCATCGCGTTGACAGACTTTTATAGACAATACAAGTTATAGCTTCTGGCCTCAAAGAAGAAATATAATACATAGACAGGGCATCTTTCAGAACTTTGACCTGTATTGCTGTCTTATTAGATAGCCTGAGATTGCAATATTCAAGCTGTACAGATGACTACAATATTAACGTTTGCGGTTTTAGCGACTTGGTTGTGTTAGGTTTAATCGTGGTCGGAAGCGGAGTGTGTTCACGAGAAGGGGTGGAAGCGGAGTGCGTTCGCGATTTTTGTGGTGGTGGTGATCTAGCGCTAGTACAAAACGAGGATCTCGCGAACGCACTCCGCTTCAACACCATATGATTGAACGCACTCTGCTTCTGACCGCGATTACTGGTATAATAAGGTCACAAGTCGCCAAAATCGCTACCCCTTAAAAAAACCGAACACTCTAGCTGTGCATAGTATTCTATACAATAACGCAATGCATAATTCAAAAGAAGGGACTCCCACATCAAATTCCCGAGAGTAGCTCGAGGGAAATCCCTATGGGACTGGTGTTGCTTGTCGACTTTTTGTCACAGGCCCCAGCCACTGGCCGGCCCCTATCACTTCACACCAGGGCCTCGGTGACTCGGGCGGCGACTCGGGCCCGTTGGCTCGGTCTCGGCGTTAATGCTCCAACCAAGGCAGTCTACGCCGTGGCAGCGACTCTATGGAGGCGAGACCAATGCTCCTGCTACGGAGGCACGGAGGCCAGGGCTGATGGTCCCCTTGGAAGTTGCGCCCAACGGCATTATAAGTTAGCGGCTCATCTCCGATCCCCGCTTAGTAAGTCTGGGCACTAACTAAAGTCAACTAGCCCTACCAGACCTTACTAAGCGGACATTCGGGAGAGATCCGGCCCTGGAAACCGATGACTAAGCGGAAGAAAGGATTGTCACGTCTGTTAGGTTGGCCTCCATTGGTTTGACATATGGCCCTAAGATTCCCGTTTTCAAGGCGGCACCTATTTTAGGAGACTACAGGGTGAGGTAAGAATGGAAAAAGGATTAGCTCAATCACCTTGTTCCACTGGTTATAATAAGGTAAGTCCACGTAACCCATGCTCACTCGCAGGACATGTCGCTATCTCTATAAGTTCCGGCTCCGTTTTCCTGGAGGAAAAACCGCAGACAGGAAGGACGAGACCCCGAAGTCAGCTCCACTAAGATTCGTACTATCAGAATCCTTAAAACTGGTTAACCTAGATTATAAATTTGTAGGCTGCGCGGCTTGGCCGCCAGCTAGAGGTATAAATGGATGGACAACCACAAACCCCCCCCCCAACTGATTTTACCTAGTTTTATTCCACGTCGCGCTGTGCTAATTTAGCTATGGGAACCCCACCTCCAAACATCAAGCCGCCAGGTGAAGTGGTAAACATATCCGAGACCCAAAGTGCTGTTACACTCTTAGAGCCAACTAGGGCCGATGAGAAAGCCGGAAGCGTTGAAGCAAACGACTGGAAGCTATATGGCAGAGTGGAGGAGTTACATCAGCGTGATGTTGAGTCCGGTTTAAAAGGTCGACAGCTGGGAGTGACATGGCAAAATCTATCGGTCGAGGTTGTCAGTGCAGATGCGGCAGTCTGCGAAAATGTCGTCTCCCAGTTTAATATCCTCGAAAATATTAGAGGGTCTCGGCATAAACCAGCACTGAAAACGATTCTGGATAACAGCCATGGCTGTGTAAAGCCCGGAGAGATGCTTTTGGTCCTAGGCCGTCCAGGGTCTGGGTGTACCACCCTGCTGAAGATTCTTGCCAATAGACGTGCTGGTTACTCTTCCTGCACGGGCGATGTGCGGTATGGTTCTATGGATGCCAAAGAGGCGGAGCAATATCGTGGCCAGATCGTGATGAACACCGAAGAAGAGCTTTTTTTCCCGACGTTGACTGTCGGCCAGACCATGGACTTTGCTACCCGGCTTAAGGTCCCTTTCAAGCTTCCTAATGGAGTCGACTCTTCGCAGCAATCCCAGGAAGAGAAGAAGCAGTTCCTTCTTGAGTCTATGGGCATCGAGCATACAAATGACACCAAAGTCGGCAACGAATTCGTTCGCGGAGTGTCCGGAGGCGAGAGAAAGCGTGTCTCGATCATCGAAACTCTCGCGACAAACGCATCCGTCTTCTGTTGGGACAATAGTACGCGTGGTTTGGATGCAAGCTCGGCTCTCGATTACACAAAGGCCGTGCGAGCATTGACTGATAATCTTGGACTTGCCTCTATTGTCACGCTATACCAAGCCGGTAACGGAATCTACAATCTCTTCGACAAAGTCCTCGTGCTCGATGGTGGAAAGCAGGTATACTACGGGCCAACAAAAGAAGCCCGGCCATTCATGGAGAATCTTGGATTCATCTGCGGAGACGGAGCTAATGTGGCCGACTACCTCACAGGAGTCGCAGTGCCAACGGAGCGACAAATACGAGATGGCTACGAGAATAGCTTCCCGAGGAATGCTACCATGCTTCTCGCTGAGTATGAGAAATCGCAGATACGGGAGAGGATGGTGGCAGAGTTCGACTATCCAAACACTGCACAGGCCAAGGCGTGGACGGAGGAGTTCAAACAAGCAGTGGCAGAGGAGAAACACAAGAGCCTTCCGGCCTCGAGTTCCTTCACAACAAGCTTTCCACAACAGGTTAAAGCTTGTATCACCCGGCAATATCAGATCATATGGGGAGATAAAGCCACCTTTCTCATCAAGCAAATTTCTACTCTCGCACAGGCCCTGATTTCCGGCTCGCTGTTTTACAACGCACCGAACAACTCGGGTGGGCTCTTTATCAAATCTGGCGCCCTCTTTTTTTCGTTGCTCTACAACAGTTTGATGGCTATGTCAGAAGTGACCGACTCTTTCAGCGGACGGCCTGTTCTGATCAAGCATAAACAATTCGCGTATTTTCACCCAGCAGCATTCTGTATTGCACAGATCGCAGCAGATATCCCGGTCATTCTGTTCCAAGTTAGCATTTTTTCAGTCGTCCTCTACTTCATGGTGGGCCTAACAGCCACAGCTTCGGCGTTCTTCACATATTGGATTATTGTGATGGCGACAACCATGTGTATGACCGCCATGTTCCGTGGGATTGGTGCCGCCTTCTCCACGTTTGACGGGGCCTCTAAGGTGTCAGGTTTCCTCGTGTCTGCATTGATAATGTATACAGGATACATGATCACGAAGCCGGGGATGCATCCGTGGTTTGTGTGGATATATTGGATTGACCCCCTTGCCTATGGTTTCTCAGCTTTGCTATCCAATGAATTCCATGGCAAAATAATCCCGTGTATTGGCCAAAATCTCGTTCCCAACGGTGCCACATACATAGACTCCGCCTACCAGTCATGTGCGGGCGTCGGTGGTGCTGTTCAAGGAGAGGTTACTCTTACGGGGGATCAATATCTTGGTTCTCTCAGGTACAGTTATTCAACCATGTGGAGAAACTTCGGAATCGTCTGGGCTTGGTGGTTGTTATTCGTCGTCATCACCATTGTTGCGACTACGAAATGGCGTGCCGCATCAGACAGTGGCCCGTCTCTGCTGATTCCCCGAGAATCCACGAAAGAGTTTAGGGCTGCCCAGGTTGACGAGGAAGCACAGATTCGGAAAGAGACCCCCGCCGGAAGTTCCTCCGGAACTGAGATTGCTGAGAATGATAATATCGATCAAGAACTGATTCGCAACACTTCCGTTTTCACCTGGAAGAACCTGTCGTATACGGTTAAGACACCATCTGGAGATCGCGTTCTTCTTGATAATGTTCAGGGATGGGTCAAGCCTGGCATGCTCGGGGCTCTAATGGGCTCTTCTGGCGCCGGAAAGACGACGCTGCTTGACGTGCTAGCCCAACGAAAAACAGACGGGACGATTAAGGGGTCTATTTTGGTCGATGGACGCGATGTCCCTATCTCGTTCCAGAGGT
Organism: Pseudogymnoascus pannorum; assembly: GCA_001630605.1. Lineage (NCBI taxonomy): Eukaryota > Fungi > Ascomycota > Leotiomycetes > Thelebolales > Thelebolaceae > Pseudogymnoascus > Pseudogymnoascus pannorum. The sequence goes on along the minus strand of LNAS01000235.1, from coordinate 69,702 downwards.
CTGCTGGATACTGTGAACAGCTCGATGTACATGAGGCGTTCGCCACTGTCCGAGAAGCCCTGGAATTCTCCGCTCTTCTCCGTCAGTCACGCGATACACCGAGAGAGGAGAAGCTTAAGTACGTTAGTACTATCATCGATCTACTAGAGCTGCACGACATTGCCGACACCCTCATTGGGCAGGTTGGCGCCGGTCTATCTGTAGAGCAGAGGAAACGCGTCACCATCGGTGTCGAACTTGTCTCAAAGCCTAGTATCCTTATATTTTTAGATGAGCCCACGTCTGGTTTGGACGGTCAATCCGCGTACAACACTGTCCGCTTTTTGAGGAAGCTCGCAGACGTCGGCCAAGCGGTTCTAGTTACAATTCATCAACCTTCGGCTCAGTTGTTTGCACAGTTTGATACGCTCTTGCTTCTCGCTAAAGGAGGGAAGACTGTGTACTTTGGCGACATTGGGGACCAAGCACAGACGGTCAAGGATTACTTCGGGCGCTATGGAGCTCCCTGCCCCTTGGAGGCAAACCCAGCAGAACACATGATCGACGTCGTATCTGGCCATTTGTCCCAGGGCAAGGACTGGAACAACATCTGGCTGGAGTCACCCGAACATCGGCATGTCACTAAAGAGCTAGACACTATCATTAACGACGCGGCAGCTAAACCCCCTGGTACGGTTGACGACGGTCACGAATTCGCCACGTCTCTATGGGAACAGACTAAGATCGTCAGTCAACGGATGAATGTCTCTCTATACCGCAATACAGACTATGTGAACAATAAAATATTATTGCACATCGGATCTGCATTGTTCAATGGGTTCTCGTTCTGGATGATCGGTGACAGCGTCACCGATCTGCAGCTCGCACTGTTCACGATCTTCAATTTCATCTTTGTGGCTCCTGGTGTAATCAACCAGCTCCAGCCGCTCTTCATTGAACGACGCAGCATCTACGAGGCCCGAGAGAAGAAGTCCAAAATGTATTCATGGATTGCATTCGTTACCGGCCTAGTTACCTCTGAGATCCCATATCTCTGCGTTTGCGCCGTACTCTACTTCGTGTGCTGGTACTACACTGTCGGTTTCTCTAGTGACTCTAACAAAGCCGGCGCGACCTTCTTCGTCATGCTTATGTATGAGTTCGTCTACACTGGTATCGGTCAGTTCATCGCTGCATACGCACCTAACGCAACCTTTGCCTCACTCACCAACCCTGTCATTATCGGTACCCTTGTGTCTTTCTGCGGTGTCCTCGTTCCATACGCACAGATCCAGAGCTTCTGGAGGTACTGGATGTATTACCTCAACCCCTTCAACTACCTTATGGGCAGTATGTTAGTATTTGATGTCTTCGACAAGACGGTCAACTGTTCTGAGCAAGAATTTGCCATCTTCGATACACCAAACGGAACAACCTGCGCATCCTACCTAGCAGATTATCTCCAGGGAATGGGCTCTAGAACAAACCTCGTCAACCCGGACGCGACCTCGGGCTGCAAAGTCTGTCAGTACAGACAGGGCAGCGACTACCTCTACACTATCAACTTAGAGGACTACTACTACGGCTGGAGGGACGCCGCTATCGTCGTCATCTTCGCAATTAGCTCGTACGGCATGGTCTACCTTCTAATGAGGCTGAGGACCAAGGCTACTAAAAAGGCCGAATAGTCTACCTTTTCATTACATATGTTTCCATCCATAACAGACAGACTTTTCTTTTTCTTTTGTTCCTTATTTTATGGCCCTTAAGAGCGGCATTTACAGTGCACTAATTTGTTTAGTTAACATATTTCATGAAACGTTATATAGATATAGATATAGATATAGATTTTACATCGGAGATAAAGCGCTTGAGACGAATATCAAAGGATTCCAACTGCTATTGCACTAAGTTTTGCCATACTTGCAGTATGTAAAGATTATAAATTCGAAACTCCTATTTAAATGTATATCTATCTGTCCTGTGTGTGACCTTTCTTATATGTCTTCCCAAAAGCGTAATGTGTTACCGCGACATAGTAGCTCACCTTCAGTAACCATATCAGACTCACGCTTAGCTATTTTGAAAGGGCTACGTAAACGAGGTGTTGAGACCGGTATTCCTGAAGAGTATGCCGCCCATCTCTACCCCCATTCACTCAACGAACGCCATATGTTCACCTTATAACAGTAACAGTTACATAAGGTCAAAGAGAGGAGTAACAATCACATACAACCATAGACTCAAGAGAATACACAAGCTTGTAATCCACTTGGTTTTTACTCTCAATTGTGCTAATAGGCATAGCGTGGAATCTGAGCCCCTTGCCGCCTTAAGGGGTGACCTTCACCCCTTAAGAGCAGGGTGAGCTGAGGGGGGGTGAGCAGGGTGAGGCGACGTGACGTTTTTGTGTTGATTTCGTGTTAGTCTTGTAACAATTTCGTAATAGTACTAGAGTGTGGCTGTTTTAGCTAACGTACCTTGTTTCATCCATACTCTTATTTTCTATAATCCACTATTTGTGAGCCATAAATCTAAGCCACGTAATCTAAGCCACGTAATCGAAGCCTCAAAAAAGTGCAGAGGTGCTACATCACAACTATAAAGCAGGTAACTACAGTAAAGTTCACTTGATTTAGAGACTTGGAGAAGGAACCATATCTACAAAACCAACGACATTCGAACTTCTCACAGACATAGCAATTCCTTCAACTGGATGCATTAATTCCTTGCCCGACATTGGCAGAGCGGTCGGTTAGTTCCGCCTCATACTTAAGGGCGACAACCTGCCGAATCTCGAGAGCTACATCAGTCTGTATGTCGTCCTATTCCTGCCACATATTTTTATCACCAAAGCCTTCCCACTTCATGAGGTACCAAACCACATTACGTGCTGTCGACTTGGCAAGCAGCGCTTCAACCTCACGGATCTCATCTGTATCGCTTTCGTTCCTTGGCTACTATAACACGGCTGCACTGCTATATGCTCTTTGTTCTTAGTTGATAGTGCGCTTCTCTGAGCAGCCTTGTCCGAGTCGGCGGTTGCTGGTAGAGTTAATATGAAAAGAAGAGCATCTCGAAGCTGTGGATCAAGCAAATCCAATAAAAAGCCGGATGGATGTGCTCCCCCGCTTTCTTTAGCGGAGTTCGTTATCTTGCGTCTCTTGTACTTAGACATCTGCGAGCGGTTCTTCAGCTTTGTACAGTAGTGCACTTGTCCTTTCCGGGAAGTGCTCTGCTATTTCGTCCCATGGCAATTTGTCTTTCTCTTTTAGCTTATTCTATCAAATCCAAAAACCGGACGAGGTCGCAATCTACAGCTTTCTTGTGATTATACACGGTCATTTGCTGAACGTCGGATTGGCAGCAGGGTAGGTGTTCAACCGCTGACGATGATTTGTGCTCTAAAAAGTATATAGAAATTGTCATAAATTAGATTGTCTAGACTGTAGAAATGATTTAAGTTATTAGAGACTTTCCAGAACACTTCGCACTGATCCACGTCATTCAAAGGCTTGAACAACTAGGAAGTTGTAAACCAGTTTTTACAGTGTTGCATTTAGTCATGAACGTTTCCTTTGTAATTCAAATAGAAGGAATCTAATTTTACATCCACTGGTCAACTCTTTGCTATACAGACGAAATCTTGTTCTCACACTGACTGGCTTCGGACATTGCTCGATGCTAGCCCGCAAATATTATGGGCTTAGTAGGCTACAGTCGGGTATCTTATATCTCTACAACTAGCCTTTCTTCCCCGCGTACCTCCCTCCAGCAATTTGTAGACTCGATCACGTCCGGGCAGCCCTTAAGCAAGAATCCCCATTTCCTTACAAAGTTTTCACTCACTTCCCATCCGTTCATGTCCCATGACGCCCCCCATACTAGAAATCCGCGCCGTTCCAAATCGTCAAAACCTTCGTACAAAGCCTGACCAAGGTCATAACGAAGATCATCACTGTCATATTTCCCGGCCAGGAGGATCATGTTATCTCGCATTGCCGGAAAAGGAATCGCCTTTATCCACAACGGATGTTGTGTAGATTGCTGCAAGGCCGTAGGCTGGAGATGTAGAGGAATCTTGTCAGGTGGAGTGACGCCAAAGACGGGAACATCGAAGGAGCGGCTGCATTCTGTAGGGAGGTAATCTAAAGGCGATAATATAGACATGTTGAGTAGCATGGCGCGAAGGACATTATACTGAACTAGCGTGATAAGAAAATGATCCGCCGAGAGAGGAAAAATAATAATAGGCGTAGGTCGGCCGAGCGTAGCATCCGTCGTATAGGGCAGCAAAGGCCGTATCAGTCTATCTCCTCTCGGCGTTCTGTGTGCTATGGTTGTTACAGGGGCTTGAGATAGAGTCAGGTCTTGGTGACCTCTATCACTTCTTACGAAAGCTGCAGATAGCAAGCGATGTCTACTTGTTGTTGGATTATGCTGTTCTGTTGTAATCAACATACCATAACCTTGCCACGCGGAATCGGCATTAATGGCCGTTATCTTTGGGTCGCCTGTCTTCTTCCGCTGACCTAACTTTTGATTAGCTTCTCTAACGAGACTAGGGTAAAGAAGGTAGGTAATGTACTTACGCCAATCTCTCTGACGTATGCGACTTTGCCGCTTCCTCCGTTCCTTGGGATCTTGCACTCCACTCCAGTCGTCCATATCATGCTACATCTAACCTTTGCGGCTCACGAGTGTTGGGGCGTTTGGCAGGAAGTGATAGGAATTGATACGCAGTAGAGAGCAAGACCGGTTTAATCTATATTAAATGCCAAGTTATTGTTTCTAATGTACTATGTAACGCTTTATAGCGAATAATTAGTAAGCTTATCATGTAACTAATAATATCCGTCCTCTAGGGCGAAATGCAAGGGCGTTATGCGCTAAAGTCTTTTTGGTACTAGTGTCTTGACATTATATCCATCCTCTGGGGTGAAATGCGAGTGCGTTACGCGCTAACGCCTTTTTGGTACTTGTGCCTTAATATTCTATGCCATATTTAGAGGGGCTTGGAGGAAGATGAAGGTTAGAAGACGAGGCTTGTTGAGAAAATACGCCTTTCGGATGAATTGGCGAAGCTTTCAGAGAGACACCGGAGGTAAGGTTACACCGAGGGCTTTAATGCGTTTCTATAAGACCTGATCATCGGCACATAACGCACTCTTATGAGACCATCACTATTTTTGAAGAAGAAAGTCGTTGGGCAGAAATTATCACTTTCATTGAACAAGAAAGCCTTTGGGCAGAATGACATCAATGCTATACCGTATCTACACGGCCTTTAGCCCCCCCATACCTGAGAAGAAGAGCACCGCCATCCGCTTCGGCATCTTAGGAGCTGCTCAAACTGCGTAAGTTTCCATTGCAACATGGCTGGCCTTTTGTTAAAAATACCCTGTTGATGCCGAATAATAGTCCCCTCTCGCTGGTCACGCCCGCTAAATCACATCCTGAAGTTATTTTGCAAGCTATCTCTGCGAGAGATCACACAAGGGCCGTGGAATTCGCTAAAAACCATGGCATCCCCGATGTCAGGAACTCTTATCAGGAGATACTCGACGACCCGAACATTGATGCCATCTATATTCCTCTACCTAACAGTTTGCATTTCGAGTGGGCAGTCCGCTCTATCCGCGCAGGGAAACATGTCCTCCTAGAGAAACCATCGGTCTCTAACGCTGTCGAGGCAAATATTCTCTTCAATTTGCCGGAGTTATCGCAACCCAACGCCCCCACCTTGCTTGAAGGCTTCCATAGCCGTTTCCACCCTGCGGTTCATCTGTTTCGATCTTTCATTACTCCCGCGGACGTTGCACATGTTCACACCGAATGCATGGTTCCGTGGTTGATGGCTTCAAAGGACAGCATAGGGTTTAATTACAAGCTCTCCGGTGGCAGCATTATGCATATGGGCACGTACAACTTCGCCATAATGCGTATGATCTTTAACGACGAGCCAGAGGAATGCCTAGATTGCCAAACCAATATTTTTGGCGACGGCGTTCATGACAAGTGCGACTACGACTTTACCGCCCAGTTTCGCTTCCCGAATGGTGGCGTTGGCGAGGCCACCGCTACGTTGAGGGGCCCTATTCTGTGGAAGCCGTCTGAGGCCAGGGTAACAATGAGGGAGGTTCTAGTTCTTGACAAGACTCTACCGCCCAGTCAGGAAAAGGTGCGGACACGACAGGTAACATTACATGGCTTTATGAACGCTGTGGTCTGGCATCGTATCGATGTAAAGGACTCGTATATGATCCGCAACACGTCAGATCGCCGGCCTGTTAAAGAATGGGTTGAATCCAAGTCGCACAAAGCATATACTTATAAGGAGGCCGGTGGTGACTTTTTAGATCTGCCCGGTGAGGATTGGTGGATGTCGTTCCGCCATCAGCTTGAAGAGTTTGTGAATCGGGTAAAGGGTCGTCCAACTCAATCCTGGATCGATGGAGCCGATTCAATTAATCAGATGAAGATGGTTGACATGGCTTATGAGAAGAGTGGACTAGGACTGAGACCAACGAGTTCATTCCGATAACTGGAAGGTTTCGTTTTTGCCTAGATAGAGAAAGGTTGATCTCCCTGGTACTAATTCATATGCTGTTATCTGTTCGAGGCTACGACCGAAAACCATCCATCAATCGTGCCTAAAATATGTGAAGCGATGGTGGATATCTAAAGGGGCAGTACTGAATATGGGTAAAGGTGTTATATTGAGCTGAGCACGCAGCTGCCATAAACTACTATAATGACTGTGTATATAAGTGCTTCATGACACTTAAACCACAGAAACTCATAGTACAACATATTATTAATATTATTCCTGTTGCTCCATCATGTAGATCAGCTCTACAGCTGTAGCCCTGTCATGGCGCGTAACACATCTATAACGTCGTCATGCCCTTTCTCCTTGGCCACTGAAAGTGGTGTTTGCCCATTTTCATCGGGAAGGCTAGGATTTGCCTTTCTATCTAATAACAAATCAACGATATGTGTGTGGCCCATTTGCTGCTGCCCAAATTGTAGGAGACCGTCCAGCTGTGCTTTGCGTATTAACATCGACAGCTTGAGTATCGAGAAGTAGTTTGACTACGTGGTCGTTGAAGTCTCAATGTGGGCTTCAATTCCAATGCCTCAAGCCCCAACCATGAGATCTTAACCCTAAAGATCTCGAAGCGAGACCCCCAGTTTGTCGCAATATCGGGTAGGGGCTCTTATTGATGGGCAGATTGTGATTGTATTTCCTAAAACTACTCTTCGAGCTCTGGCCAATATACCCAAGCGATGGGACAAATACAGTACCCTTGTGTTGTGATATGAAAAAAATATTTCCAAATCCACAGCCTTGACGTAAACGCACAGCCTTGCAGCCTCGCACCGCCGCTGATGTGAATGACCTCCAGCCTCAGCCTCATGACCATATCTTAACCACCTCTACATCGTCTTCCAACAAACGCCACCATGAACAACCAGCAGTTTCGGAAGCTGGTACTTGATACTCCTGCGCGGCAGAGCCTTAATGGTGATAATAAGGCGACACTTGGCGCCACTCCACGCCGCGATGGTGGCGCGACGACCCTTGGCTCACGGATGCGTTCCAGCATACCTATGACACCGTATGTTTTCCCCTGTCAAACGTATCCTGCAACGGGAACTAACAGTCCTTTTAGCCGATCTGTGGCCACTTCGGGAGGCAACGATTTTGCGCGACAACTTGCGGAGCGCCAGCGAGAAGCCGCTGGGCACCAGCCAACGAAAAAGTTCCGATCGGTTGCCGCACCGAGGGGGGCAAAACTCGCAAGTGGATATGTTGATAGGACACAAATGCGCGAGTCTGAGACGGAGGAAGATGATAAGGCTTCAGGAGTCAAGGCACTGGAGGAGATGATGAAACTACAACAGATTGACCAAGCCACATTTGAGAAGCTACGAGATGAGATTATTGGTGGCGATGTAAACAGTGTTCATCTAATGAAGGGACTAGACTACAAGTTATTGGAGCGGGTCAGGAGGGGGGAAGATGTGCTGCAAGGGAAGGCGAGCGAAGCGGAAGCAGAAGCAGAAGGAGACGAGGTTGATGTTGACGACGAGTTTGAGAAGCTGGAAGAGAAAGAGATCGTTCCTGTGGCCCGAGAGAAGGTGGTCAAGCATGGAGAGATGGCAAAGTTGGTTCCAGGAAAGAAGAGGAATAGAGATCAGATATTGGCTGAACTGAAAGCTGCAAGAGCAGAGGCGAAAGCGAAGGCCGGACCGTCACTCGGTCTCAAATTTAAGAAGGTTGGCACTTCAAGGGACGAGCCAAGGATTGAAAAGGACGAAAGGGGGAGGGAAGTGCTCATAACTGTGGATGAGCATGGAAATGAGAAACGAAAGGTCAGGCGAGTGCAGGTGGAGCAACCAAAAGAAGAAAAGAAGCCTGCCTTGTTAATGCCAGATAAAGATGTAGCACCTCTTGGTATGGAGGTCCCTGATATACCGACCCCAACGATTGAAGAAGACGAAGATTTTGATATTTTCGATGATGCTGGAGACGACTATGATCCTCTCGCTGGCTTGGAGGATGATGTTGACTCCGAGGCTGAAGATGGCGAAATCGATGAGGCAGCGAGAAAGGATATTCCAAGTCTGAGCCAAACTCCTGAAGAGGAGAAGGCTTCACTTGATAAACTATCCATGCCACCGCCGCCACGACCCAAAGCTGCAGTTAAAGCAAGGAACTATTTTGGCGAGACGGCAACAGCGTCCAAAACTTCTACCAAGCCCGCACTTGGAGACTCTACAATTCTCGCTGCATTGAAAAAGGCGTCGCAAATCGGTGGTCAAGTCAAGGAAGCTAAGTCAGAAGAAGACGCAGCGCGCGAGAAAAAGCTTCAGAAGATGCTTCAGTCACAGGATCGGGACGCGGACGATATCGACATGGGATTTGGCAGCAGCAGGTTTGCTGATGAGGAGGACTTCGGCGACGAGAAGATCAAACTCTCTAATTGGGGCGGTGGTGATGATGATGGGACGGAGGGTGGGCATGATGGGAAAGCCAAGAGGAAGCGTGGGCCGAAGAAGAGGAAGGGTGATGTCAATAGCGCCGCAGATGTGCTGAAAGTAATGGAAAGGAGGAAGACGGAAGATAAGTCTTGATATAGGCACAGGATATCCAGGTTGAAAGCTCAAATATTTCAACTTTAACCACAGTATCTAGGAAATTAGGATTATATCACGTATACTGAAGTCTTACTACTCCTCAGCGTCGCTCCTTCCGCATATATATTTACCTCCACGAGTTCAAACCATGCCAGCAGTTCATTGCACAACTATTGATTCACATCTAACGTACATACACAAATATTATATGAGTTACATCAATACTCCAGAAAATACAATGCAGCCCTAGGAGGAGACCTTCATCCAGCTGCTTCTGCTTCCATCTAACGCACCCGATGAATGTATCCATACAACAATTCGGTACTACCACCACGAGCCCCGAATGCTCGTTAATAGCTGCGCACATCATCTTTACCCTGAGAGGGAATATCTCAATCCCAGGTACACCGTCCCGGACACAAGTACGCCTTGGACAGGCGCAGAGGACAGTCTCCTTCTCGAAATAATCCCTCATAACATGCCTCCTGGAATCAGATTCATCCGCAACCCACTGCCGAAAAATTTCTGGTTCGAAGTAAAACGCCTGATGAGAGAGCACTCTGGTATGAGGAACATCAGCAACCGCCGATATACGACGGCTAACTGCGAAACTCGATATTTGACTATATCGCGCCGAATCCAAAACGGAAATAGCGGGCATACACAGGAAGATGGCCATAGAGGTGTTAACCCATACGGACGTCTGATCCCATGAGAATATCCTCTTGAGATGTCGCAATATATTGGCATAGACGAGCAGTTTGTTCATACCAAGGACTATTGGAGGAAAGCGAAACTTCCCGCAAAGCCGGTCCAAGTGCAAAGAATTAGGTCGATTATAGGAGTAGGAAACTGGGTTACTCCAGATAGTGAGACTGGCGACGCAGCACCCCCCTTGAATAGTCAATGGCGCGCCGTGAATTGTGAGTGGGCGGGTAATTAGTGTTGTGTTTGGGATCCACTGGCGCTGTAGGTTTGAGATGTCGCCATTGGCAAAATCCATACAAGATGATGGTAAATATGACTGGGAAGATGTCAAGCCGGCGAAGTCTTGTTGTAAGAGCAAAATTCACTAGGTGGCTCAGCTTACGAATGGCCATGAGTTCTATCAGATCATTCAGTACCAACGTGATTTCTAATGCTTTGTTTTATATCTTTAACAACAAGGGAAGTTTTGTACAGAATCTCGGCTCATATCGCAGCTCATTTATTTCCCTTTGCTCACCCATCCTTCAACCGCTTCCCTTCCCTCGCCAACCTTTTCGTCAACAACCCGCACCGCTTGCTCTGTATGCACCTTTGTCATATAAATCGCACGCTCAATGCCAGATTTAGCCTTCAAATGCCCATTCGCCAAAGCCGGGAACTTCTGCTCGTACTTCCACAGCAAATCGCTGACGTTGCGCATGGTTACTGGCAGAACAACCCAGCCAGCCGCAACACCGATGGCTAGAGGGGCGGATCCTCTGAGAAGTATGCTACGGTTTCGGGTGGCAATGCTACCAGCCATCGCGGCAACAAGCACGTATACAGCCCCGGGCATGATCCTCTCGCCAGACTCACGCGATGGCGCCAAAGAAGCGACCGTGCTTGTAAAGTTGTTCTCGAGGGTCAGCAGCGAGTCCATCGCTGAGTTGATCTTGTCCTCGGCAGCGGCGACATGTGCGTGGAGGAATAGACGAGTCTTGCCAATTTGGATAGCAAGACGGTCGGTGGGGGATTTACGTGACGTCTGTGTCTGACGGGTAGCTGTCACGAGCGAAGACGACTCGGCGCCTGTTGATGTCGGCTCGTCATCGTATATCGATTTCCGCTTAGACTGCACATTATTAGCATCGTAATATATGTTTCAAGCGAATTCCGTACATTCTCTGATCCAACCTCCTCGGCATGGAGAGTTGTTGTGGGATAGAGGACGGCAGCCGTGCCCAGTAAAGCAGCTGTGGCGGGTGCAATTGCCCTCTAAAACCAGTTAGCTCTCATCCGTATCAATTATTGCATTACTCTTACCGATCGCAGGAGCGGAGAGAAAGACATCGCTTGAATTGACCCTGGTGTAAACACTCAATTGACCAGTTGAAGAAATGTCTGATGTCGGCTCAGAAGCTTGGTCGCGGCAGCGGCAGATCGCGGAAGTATGCGCTATCGGATAGTTCCTATCTTAAAGCGGCGGCGAGTATAAACCTTATTCCCAGAACTGGGCAGGAAACGACGGAATTGCGTTCTATATCAGGTTATTTGTACATTTCCATGTTTATGCGACTAGTAGGAGGAGAGTATGTTTAAGGTAGCACGTAACCGCCCGTGGGTATGTGCAAAATGCATTTCAAACCGATACAGAGCCCAGACACGCCTGCAATATAGTACTGCGACACAATATATCGATCGCGAATCACGACCAAAGCCTGTCGACAACTCGGCTCCAGGAGCGCTTCACGATGAGAGGACACTTAGGCAGATATTCGATTCGAAAGACTTTTGGAAGGAATTTTCTTCCTCGTCCAAAGCCGGCGTGAAAGGGCACAATATAGGGCTTTTCCAGAATAGATATCTCGTCAATGCCAAAGGGTTCGAACGGTTTGCCGATGCAAATCTCCAGAAGGCGAAACGGATTGTGAACAAGGTGCTGAATGCATCGTCGAAGCATGAATACCAGAGCATCGCCAGAGATTTGGACAGACTAAGTGATATGCTATGTCGAGTTATCGATCTCTCAGACTTTGTCCGAGCTACACACCCAGACGAGAGGATACAATACGCCGCGTCGAGAGCCCACTCTATGATGTTCGAGTTTATGAACGTTTTGAACACAACGACGGGACTCAATGAGCAGCTTGGAATAGCTATGGATGATCCGGATATTACAGCCACATGGACCGAAGAAGAGATGGTCGTTGCACAAGCCCTCAAAAAAGATTTCACAAAATCGGCAATCGCCCTGCCCAAAGCGATCAGAGAAAGGTTTGTGCGATTGTCGCAGGAAATCAGTGAAATAGGTCATGATTTCGTGGAGTCTATGGAGCCAGCCCAGCGAGAACTACAATTCTCAAGTGGGAAGCTCAAGGGAATGGACCCCCTCCTAGTAAGGAGCGTCACGAGGTGGGGTTCTGCTGTGATACCAACGCACAGTGATATTTCTATTGCAGCCATTAGATCCGTTCAAGATGAAAGCGTGCGGAGAGATCTGTTCCTTGCAAATAGAACATCCTCCCCTGCACAGATTCAACGACTCGATGATTTGATGAGAAAGAGAGCAGAATTGGCGAAACTCACTCAATATGAAAGCTATGGACATCTAGCTCTAGGGGATAAGATGGCGAAGTCTCCGGAGTCTGTCAATCAATTCTTAAGCGCCTTGTCCGAGGGCAACAAGCCAAAAGCGAAGCTGGAGGTTGATCAGCTCCAGCAATTTAAAGACAGGCATACGGCTGGCACATCCGCCAGACTGCAACCTTGGGACAAGGATTTCTACATGTCCCAGCTTCGATTGTCCATGCGCTCTAAGTCTCGGAACCCCGATTTTCTGTCTGCCTACTTCTCCCTCGGTATTGTCATGCAAGGTCTGTCCCGCCTGTTTACGAGGCTTTATGGCATTCGATTTGCGCCCCGAGAAACCGTTCACGGGGAAGCGTGGAATAATGATGTGCGCCGCCTCGATGTGATCTCGGAAACTGACGGACATGTTGCTGTGCTCTATTGTGACCTCTTCTCCCGACCTGGAAAATCGCCCAACCCAGCACATTTCACGCTCCGTTGTTCGCGTGAAATTGCAGAGGAGGAGGTGGAAGAAGCTGCAGTTTCCCATGATCGGATCTTTTCCTCAGCCGAGGAGGCTGCCAACGATGGCATGGCTACCTCGCGTGCCTCTGGCTCCCTGAGGCAACTTCCTACCATTGCACTGATCTGCGACTTCCGCACGTCAGCTAAGTCTACTCTCCTCAGCTTCAGCGAGGTACAAACGCTCTTCCATGAGATGGGTCACGCTATCCACTCTATCCTAGGTCGTACCTCTCTACAAGAAGTCTCCGGTACTCGTTGTGCCACCGACTTTGCTGAGTTGCCATCTGTGCTCATGGAACACTTTGCGGCTGACCCTACTGTCCTCGGCCTATTTGCTAGGCATTACGAGACCGACCAACCCCTCCCATACCGGCTGGTCGAGGAGAAACTTGCGATTGATAAGCAGTTCGGCGGCGTGGAAACAGAGTCCCAGATTATTCTCGCAATGCTTGATCAAGCATACCACTCGGAAGCACCACTTGATAAGTCTTTTGACTCCACTCAAGTGTTCCATGCGATCCAGAAGCAGCATGCGATGTTGCCACAGGACCCTGAAGGGACAAGCTGGCAGGGGTTTTTTGGACATCTAAGCGGCTATGGCAGTACGTATTACAGCTACCTGTTTGATCAAGTCCTGGCAGACCGGATCTGGAAGGTGGTGTTCCAGGGTGGACAGGAGGGCGCAAGTGTTGATAGGGAAAGGGGGGAGAGGATGAAGGAGGGCGTTTTGAGGTGGGGTGGTGGGAGGGACCCGTGGAGATGTCTATCCGACGTCCTGGAAGACTCGAGGGTACGAGATGGCGGGAAGGAGGCGATGGCAGTTGTAGGGAGCTGGAAGAAGACCAGGTAATGTACTATAGCACATGTAACCAGGCTGCTGGGTAGCCGGTACATTATGTATAACAGCATAGCAAAGATGGAGGTTTTTTAGATAATTGAGCCCAGTCACATTCACCTGTCATTAAACATATTATTGTTAGCATTCAGTACAAATATGCAAGGCACATGAATTATGAAAATGTAACTAAGACCCTTTGAGCGAGAAGTGGTTCTGAATATTTCGCTGATGGTCGTGCACGGACCAATTGGATTCTAGCGCCGATCCCCATGGCTTTTATCTCTAGGAAAATCATAAAAAAAGTTGAAAGCAGTGCTGCCGTTGCGACGCCAAGTAACAACAGAAATAATGGCACGACAACGCTCGAAGAAATCGTCAGGCGATCAAAAGTATGTACAGAAACAGGCGCAATCGGAGTTTTCCGAGCATAATGAGGAACAAAGCGACAATGAAAGCGTGGAGATGATGGACGCTGGGGATGATGAGGACGAACTTGCGAGATTGGTCCTCGGTGACGACACTGGGTTTATGGCCCAGTTGGGGCAAGAAACAATGGGTGATCTTGATCTTGAGGCTGACAATGAAGATAATGAATCTCAATTGGATGCCGAGGGAGAGGAGGGGGAGAACCTGGAAGACGTTGACGATGCTGAGGTACGCATATTTGGCGCATCTAATTTCTACAGCTTGCGCTAACATGTATCCTAGCTTTTCTTTATGGATGCAGGACCTTCGGAAGTCAACGATAGAGATTTAATAGCAAGCCCTGGATCAGACGACGAACAATCCGACGGAGATGAGGCGGCATGGCAAGACAGCGACGACGAAAGGTTGACGATCTCCCTGGCGGGAAACCCTAGACTGCGGAAATTACGAGTTAGCGAAGCAGAAGATATGGTGACTGGGCCGGAGTACGTGAAGCGATTAAGGCGACAATTTGAGCGTTTAAACCCCGTTCCGGACTGGGCATCCACTTCAGAGCCGCCCTCGAAACGTCGCCGGAGGTCCTCAGCCTCGTCCAGTTCGTCTCTATCAGACGATGATATGGATATGGACGAAGAATTGATATCCGCTCAGCCGCTCGCACAACTCCTCCGAAGCTCAAACTCTCTCATAACAGCCTCTGCGGATTCTAAGCGTGGCAAGTTGCGCCCCGAAGTCATAAATATCCAACGCACTCGCGATATACCCATGGTTCAGCCATCCGCGATCAACTCCCTCCAGTTCCACCCAATACACCCCGTCCTCCTTTCCTCCGGGCCAGCATCCACCATTTATCTCCATCATATTGCGCCAGATGTGCTTCCTACACCAAACCCTCTCCTCACATCCGTTCACATCAAATCTACTCCGCTGCACACAACCGCATTCTTAGGCCCAACTGGTGACAGGATTTTCTTCTCTGGTCGTCGACGTTTCTTCCATACCTGGAATCTTGAAACCGGCGACATCGCAAAGGTGACGCGTGTTTATGGGCAAAAGGATGAACAACGCAGTATGGAGCGCTTTAAGTTGTCACCGTGCGGCCGCTATATGGGTTTGGTTGGTTCCTCAAAGAAGGGAGGTGGAATTATCAATATTCTGGACGCGCACACGACCCAATGGATTGCTGCAGCAAGAATCGAGGGCAGGAATGGTGTTGCGGATTTTGCGTGGTGGAGAGATGGAGAGGGTCTCACGATTGCTGGAAAGGGTGGTGAGGTCGGAGAATGGAGTATGGAAAGCAAATCTTTCATTGCGCTTTGGCAGGACGAGGGTGCTGTTGGCACCTCGGTGTTAACCCTTGGTGGACGCAGCGGACAGAAAGAGCTTGGTGGAGATCGATGGGTCGTTATTGGCTCGTCGAGTGGTATCGTTAACATTTATGATCGCCGAGCATGGACAGACAAGGGCGAGGTGAAGATTCCCAATCGACCGGAGCCGACCAGAGTATTCAAACAGTTGACAACGCCGACGAGTTGTTTGGAAATTAGTCCGGACGGGCAATTATTAGTCATTTCTAGCAAGTGGAAGAGGGATGCTCTGAGGTTGATTCATCTCCCGAGCTGCACAGTTTACAGGAATTGGCCGACTGGACAGACGCCGCTGGGAAGGGTGAGCGCAGTTGCCTTCAATCACTCTAGCTCTCTTCTGGCTATTGCCAATGAGCAGGGCAAGATCAAATTGTGGGAGGTACGAGTGTAGATACAAATAATGGAATTATACATTCTCTTCAATATTTTAAAAATGCAACTTTCAGGAAGTGCTGGAGTTTGGAAAGCCTGCGAAATCCTTAAGGCTGTGGTTATGGAAGCGGTGAGCTAAAAAATCGAGATAAATCCGGCAGAAAGATAGTCACCGCCTCTGTCAATACCTTGGTACCAAAGAGGCTCGGGATGCGGAACTATAATATTTGTTTGTAAAAGGGCGAGGCCATCGACCTTATTCACCCTGATGAGGTTGCTATTTTCTCTCATCAGGCATACACGATGCCCCCCTCTCACCCGCCATCATGACCGTCGTACCCTCCTCACCCTCGCCATTGAGACTTCCTGCGACGACACGTCCGTTGCGATCCTTGAGAAGCAAAAGTCCAAGAGCACTCTGCACTTCCACGACAAAGTCACCTCGGACAACCGCGCATTTCAAGGTGTCCACCCCCTCGTAGCGCTTGAATCCCACCAGAAGTCCCTCGCACTTCTTGTCAACAGAGCTCTCCAAAGCTTGCCCGAAAGGCCCGCCGGGTCGGCAACATGGACAAACGCAATCCACGTCCGCGGCGCTACAGCCGAGTCTCATACACTTCGAAAGCGCCCTGACTTTATCACAGTCACACGAGGACCGGGGATGCAGTCGAACCTGATGACCGGGCTCGATACCGCAAAGGGTCTGGCTGTGGCATGGCAGATCCCCATTTTGGGCGTCAACCACATGCAAGCGCACGCCCTAACACCACGGCTTGTATCTTCTATCAACGCGTCCTCTACATCAGCTGAATTGCATCCGAAGTTCCCATTTCTCTCTCTCCTCGTATCGGGCGGAAACACGATGCTCGTCCACTCTAGCGACATCGTGTCACACTCCATACTCGCTGAGAAGACCGACATACCGGTTGGGAACGTGCTCGACAAGTGCGCGCGCGACATTCTCCCTGCATCGTTGCTGGACAATGGGAAGAGCGTCATGTACGGTCCGATGTTAGAGGCGTTTGCGTTCCCAAATGGAGCGGAAGGCTATGACTATACTCCACCTGAGACACAACGCGGACTTAACATGATGAAGACGACCGAGTTTGGCTGGGCTATCAGGCCGCCGTTGTCGGAAGATAAGTCGTCGTCTATGGAGTTCTCTTATTCCGGCCTTGGCGCTATAATACGCCGTATCGTGGAGGGAAACCCAGAGATGTCGGATCTCGAGCGCCGCGTCCTGGCACAGGAGACAATGCGAGTCGCGTTTGAGCACTTGGCATCGCGGGTCCTCCTAGCTCTCAGTATGCCAGCGATGAAAGACATATCCACGCTCGTCGTGTCAGGGGGTGTTGCATCAAACCAGTTCTTGAAGTATATGCTTCGATCCCTATTGGATAAACGGGGGTTCGAAGGTGTGGAGGTGGTGTTCCCGCCGATGAGTTTGTGTACGGATAATGCGGCTATGATTGCTTGGACGGGGATTGAGATGTGGGAGGGTGGGTGGAGGAGTGGCTTGAATATGAGGAGTTTGAAGAAGTGGGCTATTGATCCTGAGGCTGCAGATGGCGGCATCATGGGTCCGGAAGGATGGAGAAGGGCAGATGATACCCAATTGTAGTAAGTATGTAAAATATAATCCGTAAAGCTAGACTATGCTTGAGTGTATATTGTATCTCTATATCTATATTACATATTCAAACAACTGGTATTAGCACACTGATGCAATCAATACCCTGCAAAGGCTAACACTATCGACAGTGACCACCCATGCCTCCCATGCCTCCCATACCTCCCATACCTCCTATACCTCCTATACCTCCCCCGAAACCTCCACCATAACCCATACCACCAAGACCCCCGCCCATGCCCATGCCCATGCCCATACCTCCCATCCCCATTCCCATGCTGCCCATGCCCATACCACCCATTGGGTGCATGCCCATACCTCCAACTCTTCTGTACCCTCGTGTGCCGAACCTCGGCCCTCCCACAACAGTTGGTCCAAGACCGGCATGCATAGACCGCCGGGGTAGAGTTGACCGCGGATAGACAGCTGGACGCGTGCCGAGGAACGGACGGGGCTGCATGATCATTTCATCGTGCAACCTTGAGCGAGGGCCGATGGGGAGACACATTGTCCTTGGTTCTCTGTGTCAGATAGAAGAGCTTAGGTAAGTGCAGGTGTCCCAGGATAGTGAGACAATGGTGTTAATAGTGCCGTTTCTTGATGGAGGGTAGACGAAAGGTTTAGATCAGATGAAATAGGTAAGTTGATAATGGAGAAGTATATACTCCAGCTCTATGATTCATGACATAACCAATTCCAACTCTCAGAAGTAGTGTTTATGGCTCTCACCGCGTCCTATAACATGGGGATTGCTGGGTCTTGGTGGCATTTGAATGGGGTTTCTTGTGAGAATGGCGACTTCAGAATTATCGTCGCCGACGCACCTTTATATGGGCAATTGATTCCAGCGCATATTTTTCATGAAGTTATTCAAGCCTCAAAAATCATGATGCTAATGTATATAAGCATATAATTCAGGGTTTGAGCCGTTATAACCTGGCCGTACACAGAATGACGTACGGTCTAGCCCAGAACCCAGCCAATGATTAGTGCAACTTTGACAACATCATGATATCATTGTGCTTAGAGCTCCCCCCACGATCATCATACCCTTACAATAAAACAAGGGTCGTGTGGACGTTACCTACCGGTAATTTTTATCTCCTTACACTCACTCTGGATATATTCCTCTTAAAACAAACATTTTTGTGCAATTAACTACCTGCGAGAACACTTGGCTTGTTAATATTTGATATTTGCCCAAGGTACGCTTACTGTTTATTCACCGCGTGATTCAATGCGGGGTTTGATTCAGAGAAGGAAGGTGCTGACAACGTCGTAGTTGATAAATATATAATACACCAGAGAACTGAGAACTCTATTTTACAATGTAAGTTAACCTACCAAATTTCATAAATCATCATGTTCGGCCATCGCAAGTCTTGGAGCACTGCTTCCTCGTCGGAGTCCAAGTTCTTTACGCTGTGAGCTCTTGATATCTCACACTACTGCGCTTTTACCTGGCGTAAAGCTAACACGCAGTCTAGGAATAGAGCACTCTCAATTCGCTCGGGCGGGAAGTCGAACCAGGGCGGCTCCTCTCAAGGGGGCTTGCGGGGCTTCACTTTCTCCAGCTTGCGTGGAGCCGGCCAGCCTGAGTTGTCTAAGAAACTCTTCCAGCTCATCAAGACCCAGAACAACCTTATCGGCGCTTACGAAGCCGCAGGCAAAGAGCGCCTCTCCGTTGGCACACAGCTTTCAGACTGGGGTGAGCAGACCGGCGATGATGCCGTCTCTGAGCTCTCCGACAAGATCGGTGTATTGCTCAGCGAGCTGGGAGAACAGGAAGACTCGTATGCGCACAACTTGGATGATGCGAGGTCTGTCTTGAAGACGATCCGAAACACAGAGAAGAGTGTCCAGCCAAGCAGGGACAACAGACAGAAGATCCAGGATGAGATCCACAAGCTCAAGATGAAGGAGCCAGAAAACACGCGACTGGTGGTCTTGGAGCAAGAGCTGGTCAGAGCAGAGGCAGAGAACCTAGTGGCTGAGGCCCAACTTACCAACATTGTATGTCACACTACGTTTTTAATCATCTTATCACATGCTCACATAACTCTAGACTCGTCAAAAACTCAAGGAGGCTTATGCCGCTGAGTTCGCCGCAACCATCGAGCGCGCAGAGAAACAGATCATTCTCGCCCGCCACGGCCGTCGCATGCTGAACCTCCTCGACGACACCCCAGTCATCCCTGGTGATACCCGCCCTCAGTTCGAGCACGGCAACCAAGCTCGCCAGATCCTCAATGACGCCGAGGAGGACCTGCGCGACTGGCGCCTTGAGGCCGACGATGTTCCCATTTCAGATCAGCTTGATTCGAACTTGATGCCCACCAGTGGACGGGGAGTCGGTGCTGATACCAGCTATGAGGACGAGGAAACCTTGCAAACAATCCCATCGGTCAACGAGAGCCAAACCCAAGGCGGCAACTATGAGACCCAGAGCCGAAGCCAAGGCGGCACCTACCTTCCCCACGGCACGACATTGGTGGGTGGAGGAAACTTGAGCAGCACGAATGGGCAGGGCGGAGCTGCTTCGGGTGGAAAACCGAGGGCGACGTTTGTCGAGGATGTTGACACCCCTAATTTGACTAGAGAGAGAGCTGAGGTGGTTTGAATTTCATCAATAATGGACGGAGGAAGGCAAGAGAGATGAAAGGGCGGCGTTGAGAATGGAGAAGGCATCCTTTGTGGGGAGTCGGACTCGTTGCTTACGACCATATCAGGGATGGTTTTTAATTATCGTACTGCTGTTACGCACAGATAGTGTTTTCTAGTAAAAATTGTATAATAAAATGAATCCAAGTTTCCGTTGAGGCTGAAGACATCAAGAGTCTCAAGTTCAGTCCAAATTCAGCATCCCTGCAAATCGTACATCGCATCACGTGATTCATGCAGGTGTGTTCGCGGTTACAGCATGCCTGTTGTGACGCGAGCTCTCGCCTGCCTAAGCTCCAGCAACCCATTCCAACAACGCCCAACAGAGCAAGCTCCCATCAACCTCACAAACACATCTCCATCTCAGAACAATACCCGAACCTATATACCACGACAGATTGGAAGCACAGACGTCAAAATGGACACTCTCGTCGCCCGCTACAGCAGGCCGATGTTCGAGAATGAGGGTTACGCAAAGGAGCAACAGGAGGAGATGGAGCTGGTCCAGGAGGTGCCAGCGTTAAGTCTGAAGTTCGCCATGCCACCGGTCGCGCAAGTGAGTTTAACCCTAGCTACTTTTATTCGCCATATTCCGTGCAGTCCAGCTATTACCAAACGATGAATCGACCAAACTGCTGACATGACACCCTCCAGCCGTCATCATGGCTCCGCGCCGCAACAGACGACTACTCCAACCCCAACTGCCCCATCAAGATCGCTCACGGCACAACGACACTGGCTTTCAGGTTCCAGGGTGGTATAATTGTGGCGACGGATTCGAGAGCTACGGCTGGGAACTGGATCGCCTCGCAGACAGTGAAGAAGGTTATCGAGATCAACAACAGCTTGTTAGGCACCATGGCCGGAGGCGCTGCTGTAAGTTCCCCTGTTCCCCCATAACCATCCCTTCGCCGAAACCCAGAACTGACAAACATACCCTAGGACTGCCAATACTGGCTCGCCTACCTAGGCATGCAATGCCGTCTCCATGAGCTCCGCCAGAAGCGCCGCATCACCGTCGCTGCCGCCTCCAAGATCCTCGCCAACATAGTCTACAGCTACAAAGGTATGGGCCTCTCCATGGGCACCATGTGCGCGGGCGTCACCCCCTCCGAAGGCCCAGCACTCTACTACATCGACTCCGACGGAACGCGGTTGGCGGGTAACCTCTTCTGTGTCGGTTCAGGTCAGACCTTTGCCTACGGTGTGCTCGATGCGGAGTACAGGTACGATTTGACTGAGGAGGAGGCCCTGGAGCTGGGGAGACGCAGTATTCTTGCTGCGACGCACAGGGATGCGTATTCGGGTGGGTATATCAATTTGTATCATGTTAAGGAGGAGGGGTGGGTTAAGCACGGATTCAATGACACGAATCCGATTTTCTGGAAGACGAAGCTCGAGAAGGGCGAGTTCTCGAATGTGACGAGTGAGTTGGTTTGAGGAGGGTGAGGGCGTACGATAGGTGTGCTGGGAAGGGAACTGGATTGGGGACGCGTGGAGTGGGATGGGGAGGATAATTACCGGAGAAAGGAGTACGATAGAAGCTTTTTTTTTGCATGAGGTATTGCCGGGAAGTTCGGGGCTTGCATGACGGAGACGGAGACCGTTCGGGGGGGCTCGTTCGGGGACTCGTGTGTATTTTAGCTGTCGTGGGCAAGAGGAATTGAGGTACTTGATCTACCCGTCACTACCATCCATCCAGGTCTGAAATGCGGAATGGATGGAAATATGCCACTACTTGCACAACAGCAACTATTTAGTCTATGGCCTTCCACCTATAATCCCCTCCTCTCCCCCTTATTCCCCGGGGCCATAACACTCCACTCCTCCCACCTCACCCCCTCCACCTCCTCCTCTCCCTCCCATCCCCCAGCAACAGAAGCCCACCCCCTAATCAATCCCCTCCAATAACACACCTCGGCCGCCTCCCCAAACATCCCCCCCCTAACCACCTCCTCCCTCCCTCTCCTCGATATTCCCTCCGCCACCTCGGGATTCTCACGCAACCACATAATCGTGGCTTCTAAATCCGACCAGTCCGGCTGAACGAAGATGACGTTCGCCTCCTGGGCGGTATAGGAGGGCCAGTCTGGGGAAGGGGGTGCGGAGGGGAGGGTGGGCGAGTAGAGCGGGCGGAGGAGGTGCGTGGTGTGTTGGAGGTAGGTGGGGGGCGGGGTGATGAGGACGGAAGCGCAAGCTTGGTGGAAGGCGAGGCGGCCGGAGTATGTTACGCCCTGGGCGTGCGTGTTAGCTGTCTTGCACCACCCCTTCATTCTGTAGCTATATGGTGTTGGGGCGTTGTTGGGGGGGGGGAGCAGAAGGGGGGAAACATACATCAGTATAGATAACATACTTATACCTACAAAACTCCTCAATCCCTATCCTATTCCCCTCCCCCACCACCCCCGTCGACGCGTTCCTCTCCCCACCCCTCCCCTGCTCTATATCCGCCCACTCCTTCCCCTTCGCAACTTTCACCAAGTTCTTCCTCAGATCCTTATTTCCTATCGGACTAAACCACACCGTCCCCCTCCAAACCGCCTTATCGATCTTCTCTCCCCAGCTCATAGCTTCTTCGATCTTTGAGATCTTGGCGAGCACTGAATCGAATGGCCCAACGAGAGGGTTCGGCCATGTCCAGAAGGAGAAATGCGGCATGGGCCAGTGGTTTTGAGCCGGCTCGGTGGAAGTGGTAGGAGAGCGAGCGGGACGGGAAAAGGACCACGATCCGCTGCGGGGGGTGTCGGAGACGGTTAGGGAGAAGGTCGTTGAGGGGAGGGGGGTGGGGGAGGTGATGATGGCGCGGTAGATTTGGCTTAGGACCGCCATGCGGTACTATACGCGAGGTATTAGAGGATGGAGCTGGTGATGAGGTCGGGAGGGGGTCTTACGCGGACGGCGTCTTTGGATATATCATTTTCGCGCTGGGTGAAGAGGATGTACAGCTGGATAGCCAGATTATCAGATGGGCTTCCTCTGGGGTATTGTGCGTGTGAGAACGAATAAACTTACCTTCCCATCTTTTATCCTCCCCCTCACAGGCCCGAGTGGATTCTCCGGATCAAACTTATCTTGCACGAACGGTCCTCTCGCAACAGCACCATCAACTTCCTTTAGCAGCCCTGGAAATACAGCTCTACATTGTTCCTCCGTCAACGAGCGCGACCGCAACGACTCTTCAGACGGGTATTTACTCGCCATACTGCTAGGGTAACTCGACACAATACCATGGTCACTGATGGACGGGCGAAGGGTATAAAGAATAAGGACTATAAGCACACCAAAGAGAAGTATGTGGGTAGAGGAAAAGACCACACTTGAGGCTATCAGCGCCATCGCATTGCCAGATATCTACGTCCCAGAGCGACGTCTGGGTCGTAGGTATACCGACCGCACTGTGTGAGAACGAAGTCATAGAACCAGGGCACAGTGGCCATAATAACTCACCCGCGCGCGAAAACCAGAGGGGGAAGCCACAATGCAACGCAACCAACGACTAGACATGATGAACTATCCATGAAAGTATCCCCAAGTCCCCTCCAAATCAAGATCATTAATATCCACGGACCTAGAACCTCCATCTCCTTCCCGGGCCGTCGAAGCTCGAGCATCTGTAGCGTATTAACACTGTTGCTATGCTCGACGAGGTATCAAAGCGGGGTTGGATGATGGGGTATTAATCAAAAATTAATGAAATAAACCCGGGCCACGTGTGATTTAATGCTTGACATTTTGCCGATTCATGCAGCTGGGCCGTTCTGGTCCAGGGAATTCAGGAGGGGATCCTGGGGTAGCGGGTGGTTGTTGCCGATGGTACCAGGGGAGCAGAGTGCTTTAGGATACTTACTTGTAGGGAAAGCGATCGATACTTATAAATACAAAAATAATAGAGGAAAAATAACAGCGTCACCGCAGCTCTCTCCTATCAACGTCACTATGTCCATCCATATATAAAAAAGACAAAAAAAACACAAAAAATATGATTTGCTATTTGCAACTGCCGTGAATCGAACACGAACCTCCACCTTGGAAGGGTGGAATCCTAACCATTGGACCACAGAAGCGGATTTGTTTGTTGGTACTTGCTCGCTTATTGTTGATTATAAGTGCGCAACAAATAAATAATAAGTGAAACCAAAAAAAATGTATTTAACGTCACGGGTTCCCATCGATCGATTATCCGCTAAGTCGAAAACGCCATCTATCGATCGCCTATCTCGCCTCGCAAAAAAAGTGCAAAAAAAAATCGAAAAAAAGATGATATACAGGTCGTACCCGGGCTCGAACCGGGGATTCGGGAAAATTGCTTATAGTAAACAAATTGTTTTGTCCAATCTTTGAAGATGGATCCGAATCAAAATCCCACGTGCTAACCACTACACTATACAACCGGATGGTTTATTAACCGAGAAGAGGTAATATTACCTATATACCAGCGTCACATTGCGCTTTACGATTACCACCACACACTACATACTGATACCGTTTCCACACCACACACACTACGAATGCCTGGATACGGGGATGTGGCACTCACTCACTCACTCATTCAAACAATGCAGATAATAATAGAATACATACATAGAATAGAATATATTCCCTCCCATCTATCTATACCAATTCCATTCCATCCATCTCATCGCATCGCATCGCATCGCACAAACCTCATCACATCAAATCAACCTCGTCCCTCATCCCCAACTCTCCCCTCTACTCCAGAAAAACACAACCCCTCCCCCCTTTCCCATCCCATACCCACAATCCCTCATAACAATAAAACGCCAATTCTCCACCCGCCCACCACCCTCTCCCTAACTCCCAGCGCATCTATACAGCGGGGTGAAAAAGGCGCCTCCTATACATGCAAAAGTTTCCCAATCAGCAACACCCACCCATCAACCATCAAGAATAAAAAATATTGCCCACTGCATCCATGATCGATGACCGGCAGCTGGGAGATATCGATACTCATGCCATCATCCACCAAACACCAACGCAGGAAAAAGCCATCCACCCACATACATCATCATCACATCCCCTTCTCGTGCACCTCCTCCGCCTCCTCCAACTCCCCAAACCTCGCCTGATACCGTTCCAGCAAAACCTGCTGCGCAGACATCGTATTAAGCACCTCATCAAGCGGCTTAATATACTTTTTGAAATCCGTCTTCCCCGGAGGCGAGTGATTCTTCAGCGCCACGCGGCGGATAGAGAGGTTCGCTATGCATGCCTGTTTTTCCTCGTCGTTAGTCAAGAACTTTACTTCCAAACCACCTCAAAGGCCGNTAACACACCTCAACCCTCAAAACCAAATTCCGCATAAACCCCAACAACAACTGATCCGTCATCTCCTGCCCCCTCGTCGCCAACTTCTCCACCAGCTCCGTCTGCGGCCCATACAACGGCTTCGAAACCCCATCCTCAAACCCATCACACACCATCTCCAACCTCAGACTCAGCCTCCAAATCGCCCACACCGACTCGGGGTCAATACTCAGATCCCCCTTCGGCTCAAAACTCAGCTTCAGATCCTCCTCCTCCCCCTTCCCAGCTTCCTCTTTCAACTTCGTCGCTGCGGCTTCGGCGAGGTCGCAGCCAAGGAGGGGCTGGTGCGTTATCCGCCCCGAGAGCGCGTGCGGGTACATCAGGTATATGTACTCCGGGTTCTCCAACCCCTTCAGCTTCCTCTCCCCCATAGGCTTAACCTCAAACCCCTGCGTCGACAAGCTGCGCAACTCACGCCGAATACTCTCAGCAGACGGATCCTCAATATCGTCCATCCCCGGCCCAGGCGGCCGGTCCGTCTCGCTGTAGTTCTCAAGACAGCGTTGGATCTCCGAGATGAAGTCGGCGCTGACGGCGATCTGGCCTCCGTCTGCGGTGGAGGAGATTCGCGAGGTCTTGTTGACCATGGGTCCGAAATAGTCCATTCGTCGCGTGACGGGGTCGTGTTCGCATACGGGGTCGCCGAAGTGAACGCCCATGCGCACGGAGAGACCGCGGAAGATGAGGTTGTTGTCTGCGTCAATGACTTCTTCGCCGATGGTGTGGTTGAGGATCTCGGAGGGCCATTGGATCTCGAGGAGTTGTGCTTGCACTGAGAAACACCAGAGTAATGCCGACGTCGCGGTGGGGAAGGAAACCATGAAGGCGTCTCCTTCAGTCTTGACCTCGTAGCCACCAATGATTCGCAACTGTCTACGCATAACTTCATTATGCAGCCTGATGGCAGATCTCATCGCACTCTGGTTATTCTCCCACAGCGCAGTCGAGCCCTTAATATCCGTAAAAACGATACTAATCTCCCCAACCGGCGCCTGCACCTCCGCTTCCAGCCTCCGAAGCATAGAATCCTCCACCGACTCCTTGGTCCTCTTCATCCTCTTATTAGGCAGGTAGACATCATCCAGGACGCTCGTCGGACCAAGCGTCATGCTCGGGCCTCTATTCATACGAATCCTATCACGTCTCTTCTGATCGCTAACACCCATCATCATCACCATAATCTTGCCCGTTGCTCCAAACGCCATAGCCAAGTCGCGCAGTCGCTGGGCAGCACGCACCAAATCATTTCTCTCAGACCTTGCGACATCGACGACTAATTCAGGCGACAAGTACTCCCACAGCTCGCTAGAGGCAATGATAATCATCTCATCCTGCTCCTTGAGCGTAATTTGCGTAATATGCGGCGCAGCCTGGATAGCCGGTAAGAGCTGCACATATCCAAACGCCCTCGACACATTAATAACATCATTCAGTCTCCCCTGGCGAGACACCCACCCCCCAGCATCGCGGATCCGCTGCCTCTCGCTCGGCTCAGCTGGATCGTGCTTCCTCGTCAGAATGCGGTGACTCCCATCCGACTGAATCAGCATCGCTTGTGCGTCTCCCACATTGGCGACATAGAGCTCCATCTGCTCCAGAAACATGACCGTCGCCACGCCACCGGAAGTCAAATCAGACTGGCTGAGCACTGCAGGCGGCGCAGACCCTCTATGGGAAAGCAGCGAGCGATCCTCGGGAAACTGCGTCGCGCCAGATGCGAGCTCCTTGTTAAGCGACAAGAACGCCCTCCGCAGCGCATCAACAGGAGTGTCATGGATAGCAGGGTTAATCATCTTCACCTCGTCACTAAAGATGCGCACAAAGTTTTCATGCAGGTACTTGGCCACCTTTGACCCGCCACTAGTCGCTGCATGCCCATCAAACATCCCCAGCAGCGTCTCTGACTCATTGGAGTTGAATCTGGGGACGACCAGGTCGATGATGGAAAGATGTTCACCGCGACCAAGCGTATCCGCCATACCGTACGCCATCGAACCGGCGAGAGTGCCAGAAGTACGAACTCTCCTATCTTCAGTCTCGTCGGGTATAGTTGGGATAGTCAAGGTAACATCCATGAGACCCAGAATCCTCAAATTAGTCAGTGCACTAAAATCGGTCGAGCTCATGTCTTCACGAGAGCCAGTGCCACCCCTAGACCCATACGTGATATTAGGCTTGATCTCCAACCGTTTATTGCCTGACAAGTTGAGGTACTTCAGATTAGGATTGCAGTTCCAATTCCAATCGTACGGCCAATTTGAGACGTTGTATTTGAGCGAGTTGCTACCAACATCCAATACCGTCAGGCGATGAGCCTTGCCGAGCTCTGCTGGAAGCGTTTGGAATTTATTGCCGTTGATATGCAACACCTGAAGAAGACTGTAATCTTCAAAATCATCCGAAGGAAGCGAAGTAAGATCGTTACCCGAGAGATAAAGCTCGGAAAGCTGAGGCCAGCTCCGCAAAGTTCGACGAGGGAGATCACTGAGGTCGTTGTACGACAGATTCAACACTCTGAGCTCTCCAAGAAGGGTAAGCTCGTCGAAGACATCGTCATCAAGCTGGTTATCAGCGAGGTAGAGATTCCTGAGGGTGGCAGCAAATGTATTGGCCAGTTTTGCAGACAAGCTAGACTCCTTCCTCGTCGCAGACGACGGTGTACCCGTCGACGTCTCTTGCGTGCTCAAGGACCCATTTCTCGACACCACTGCTGCTTGGCGGCCACCCTTTCCGTAGATCGACACGATAGAGTTAGTCCTATCCCCCGGGCCCGGGGCAGGAGGGCTGCCCACTGCAAGGAGGCCACCCATAGACTGACTCGGTCGGCGCTGGCCAAATCCTTCTAACGGTCCAATATCCTCGTGGCTCTGATGCCTCGAGAGGTTCATCACGCTACCCTGGGAGAATGATCCGCCCCGCTCAGAGGAAGGCGGCGCATCCGTTGGGATTTGCGGGGGACGCGAGCTGGGTTTCGGAAAGTGCGCAAGCACGTTGGCTGAGATGTTGAGGGATTCCAGCTTGCCAGCCCACCAGATTTCTTGTGGCAGCTTCTTCAGGTTATTCTGTGAAACGTCAAAGAGACGAAGTTCAGTCAAGCAGCCAATCTCCGGAGGAAGGCTGCTCAATGCGTTTCTCGCAATACTGAAATGCTCCAAGTTCCTCAGCTTCCCAAGATGTTTCGGCAGAGACACGAAATGGTTCTTGTCAAGTACGAGCTTGACCAAGTTTGGCATTCTCTCAAACGACCCATCTGCGATGTGTGCTAGTTTTGCGTTTGATAAAATAAGCGTTGTTAGTGTCGGGACGGGCGCTTTGATCTCAAATCTTGTAACGGGATTTGAGTTTAGACGGAGGATTCGGATCTTTTCAAAACTCCCTTCAAACACGGAAACGGAATTGTGGTCAGCAGAAATCTGCTCAACCATTGGCAGGGCTGCTAGAACGTCAATACTTGACAGAGCATTGTAGCGAACATCAACCTCCTTGAGATCGCACAGCTGAGAAAATGTATCTGGCAATGAACCAGAAAGACGATTGTTCGTGATAACAAAACGTTCCAAATTAGTGAGTCTCCCAATGGCATTTGGAAGCTTGTCAACCGCATTGAAACTCATATCCAGGTCAACAAGCCCAGGGAGGTCGCACAAGAACTCTGGAAATGATTCCAAAAAGTTTGACGACACATTCAGCGTCCGGAGTTGTTTGAAGATGGCAAAGTACGGCGGGAGGTGCGTCAGCCGGTTGTTTGCGAGCTTCAAACTTATCAACCCTCCCAGACGGTCCAGCTCCGCATGTTCCAACTGTTCCAGCCTGTTGTTGGACACGTCCAAAATTGTGAGTCGGCTAGCTCTCCCAAGGCTTTGCGGCAATTTGTGTGCCTCATTATTGACATACTTGATGTCGCGCAAATTGATACACGACTGTATGAAGTCCTTTGGGAGTCCAAGGGAAAGGTTGCGGGAGAGGTTAAGTGATATTATTTCCGTGGCCTTCGAATAGAGAACGATGGGGATCGTGATAAGGTTACGCCCACTTAAATCAACATGGCTGTACTTCTGGGCCTTGTTGAAGCCAAGGTCCTCCGATATCGCAGCATATCCACTGTCGCGCTGCGACATGAAGAGGAATCGACAGAGGTAGGTCTGGTCCTCTCTGCCAAGGTCCTCAATGTCGTCCTTCTCTTCGTATCCCGCTTGCTCCAAAAGTCGCTTTTGGATAATGACTGGCCTTTCGCCAGCACTGAGAATTCGTTGCAAATCGTGCTTCTGCATAATGATTTGGTAATTGTCAAGACTGTCTGTAATATGTGTCTTCCTCCCGAATTGAGTGATGACGTCTGCTACGCTAGCAGACAGGTCCACAGACAGCGTAGCAAACGTGCCATCCCCTTTGAAAATCCGAATGCAGTACGGATGTTGCGATTTCTCCAACTTCCGCGGCATAGCAGCCTCATCGCCTTCAATACCCATGCTCAAATCCGAGACTTTCTTAACCGCCCAACTATCAGGGGCATTCCAGCCAAGTAGTCCCGCACCTGATTCTGGAATTTTGATCTCCTCTTTCTCCCTGTCTTGCATCCCGCTCTCTAGTGGCTCGTGAGATGGTGGTTTCTGCAAGATACCCTCCATATTCGTCAGATCAGAGTCGAAATTGAAAAGGTTCGGGTTCAATTCTGCTCGGCCCCGTTCTCTTTGCGCTTCAGCTTGTTCGCGCTCCTCTTGGATCCGATTCCTCTTTGCTTTCTTGGTAAATGGTAGCTTGCCCAACGCCGCTTGCCGCGCACCATGTCGCGATGAGGATGGGCGGCCTGAGCTAGTAGTGCTACTATTTTTCAGCGATGGCAAAGGAGGTTCTTGATTTGCAGCGTATCCA
Organism: Pseudogymnoascus pannorum; assembly: GCA_001630605.1. NCBI lineage: Eukaryota > Fungi > Ascomycota > Leotiomycetes > Thelebolales > Thelebolaceae > Pseudogymnoascus > Pseudogymnoascus pannorum. Next base: position 39,308 of record LNAS01000235.1, on the reverse strand, counting down.
AGGCTTCCGTCGCCTCGTCCGTAGGATTCCGTAGGCGATTCAACAGGTGACTCGCCACCTTGCGCTGCGAAAGACCTCACAGAGCCTGGTAGGTGTTTTAATATACCCTGTCCATAATCCTCTTTGTCTTTGGGCCGCCTAAATCTAGATAAGATGCCCGGCTTCTTTGTTTGTTCCGGCGCCGTTATTGTCGATCTAGTCGACGACTGGCCAAGAGTATTCTGGCTCATGTAGCTGGGTGTTGGACTTGGTGCGCGCTTTTGCGGCTGCGCCTGCAGCCTCGAGGAACTACCTGAGCTTGAGCCTGGGTTCTGGCGTTCCTTCTGCTTCCCAGGATTCGAAGAAGCCATCGTGTCCTCCCTAGCTGTCGACGGTCGAGCAGCTTTGGCTTCGTCGCTCTTGTTGTGGCGATGGCCATGGACAACTCGGTGGACTTTAGCTGAAGCTTGTGCTCGCGCAGTCGATGGTTTCGGTGGCGGCTGGGGTGGTTCTTCTGCAATGTAGCGTTCCCTATCCACGCCTGAGAGATTAGTTCGAACGGGCGCTTCGCCGTACCTCGAGATATCCTGTATGCTTGTAAGTAGTGTTTAAGTAGGCATATCGTAATTCTGGAGCACTCACAACTGAATCCTGGTACAAGAATGGCACCACGTCGCTCGAGGGTACTGGGGTTCGAGGTCGGCTGGGGACAGGAGACGAATCTCTGGCCTCTGCCACGGATGAGGTTTTCCGGTCCCTGTGCCTGGAGTATGAATTTGATCTCTGCTCCTTCCCAGCCGTTTGTGGTAGGCTCGCATCCGATCCTTCCCTCCCCGAATACTCCTCGCCAAAGAAGCCTTGCAACTTTTTATGTATCCCCGTCCTAACCACACTTCCTCTTGATCCATTGCTCCCTGACGTTGCCACACTCGCAAGAGACGGCCTCCTCTCGTCATCGTGCGCCTGCGCCTCTGTTGGCTCCGGGTCGCTGAATGTCCGCGACGTCCCAGGCCTCATGCCCGGCGACAATTGCGAGTTCATGGAATGGTTGTCGCTCGAGTCATCGTAAAAGCTGGTCCCGAACGCGCTGGAAGGCATCGTCGCGCCATTCTGCGGCGACATCCACGGCGCGGTGTATTGGCGTGGGGAGACGGCGGAGGGAGGGTTGTGCTGGATGCTGGGGATGCGGGCGCCGGACGTGTCGAGCACCGAGAGGTCGCGACGGTAGTTGCCAAAGTCGTTGCTCAATCGGTGTTCTCTGGGGAGTGAGGTTGCGAACGAAGCTGCGTTGGAGGTCGTGGAGGTGCTGTCCGCGGACAGTGGGCCAGTGAGTTGCGTTGGGGAAATTTGGGATTCGTTTTCGAGCCTGTGAGGGGATGCGGGTGCAGGCACCCGGCAACTATCAGTCCATGCTCAAATGTGGTATGGTCCAATGTGACAGATGGACTCCGTTTGTGACGAACTCGAAGCCTTCGGCAATGCAGTTTGGGGGCGCGTGGGAGGGGTGTGGGGGTTTGGATAGGCGCAGCGCCATCCGCGACGAGGTGAGGTCGAACTTACTTTTCTTTCCTAGCTATCTTGAGCTGAATAGGTGTTTGGCTGCGAGAGGGTGTACGGAACAAAGAATCGTTGACAGCTTGTATCGGGACGGGCGCATGGATGGTGTCGACGGATCTAGAGCTCGCGGTGGAACTGGTCCTCGCCGATGACGAACCATCTCTTCTCGTCATGGTGGTCCTGAGCGGAAGCTCTAAACTAGCGAATGTAATTATTTGTCATGAAGAGCTAGCAGCGGAGTGGGTAATTGTTGAATACTATCATGGCGGCACAAAGAGGGCGGCGATGAGGGCGGATGATGGGGTGATTGATTGTATAATATTTGGCACGTAGGGAGTTTATTGAAGTTGAGGTACTGGAGTAGAGACAGTATGGGGGCAGCCGCACTGGTGGTAAATTGAGTGGTGGCTGTTGGGGTATGGGTATGGGGGAGGTTTGGGGTTTTTTTGGGGTTCGGTCGCATTTGACGCGGCTGTATTGGGTATTGGGACTGGGATGAAGGATGGAGGTATTACTGTTTCCAATGCGATGAATAAGTTGATATCGGAATTATTTCTACTGTGACTACAAGTATGTATATGGATATCAAAATCAGAAGTAATACGGTAAATTGGTGATATTTTCCTCAAACTGTGTGGACTCGAGTCCGCGGGTAAAGTGAGTAGAGTTATGGGTATGGTATGTACCGTATGTACATAGGATGTATGAGCTACGGCCGGGTGTACGTGTATCCCGTTTATTTGTATGGGGTAACGTAGCCCGGAGAAGCTTGATGCAGGCGAAACGCACAGAATACATGTACCTTACAGTAGTATTATACGAGTGGAGGTACATACTGTCTGTGCATTTTGACAAGTTCATTCACAGCATCAGTACAAAACAGGAACAAGGAGCAGCAACGCTATGAACTTTTGAACTCCGAACTGCGAGTATGAAATATGAGATATGAAATGCTATATATATCAGTTTTTATTATTATTAATTATAAAACTCTGGTACACTACTTTGCAGACCCTTCACCCTTCACCCTACTATAACAAAAACAAAAAAAAAGATGGAGAAAAGGGTATGGTATACAGAGTAGCGTAGTATGGTGGGGTGACATGTACGTTATGTGTTATTTATCCTCCATACATCTATTATCCGTCCATCCCATCCATACCACCCATACTGTGCATCCATCCCTCTAAACCCGGCGATGCGCCACGGTTCTGGCGCCACAGATTTCAAGTTTGGTTTATGGTTATACGAGTACTGTGAACGAGCGAGCCATTGTTATGTGGTACTATGAATGCTATGCCGGCCAGAGAAGTAACATCAGAGCCAAATAACACCGGTAAAATTAATAATAATTATCATACCCTCCACCAGTGCACTGCCCTCGTCCTGCTTAGAGCTGCTGCAGTTGAAGATAGCTGAGACGTCCAGCTGTTAGAACTGTCAGAGCTTCATACAGCCCGTCCGTTCATAAGCAGGTCCGTCCACCGATACCTTATTCACGGTCACGTGTATCTCTAACTTTCATCTGTCATGTAATCTGTTCACTATTGTCAAATTTGTCTTGCACTATATACTGTAGTCACGTGTTCTCAATACTCTCTCGACATTGAAGCATGGGCCATCTTTGTGTTTTTTCGCGGGGGCGGGAAACTCGACGCGAAGACCCGCTACTTGAAGGTACCTAATTTACCTGCATAATTATGCGCTGTTCTCAAGTATATTAATGTACATGCATTAATGCCCATTGTCGCTAGGTGAGATGTGGTGTGGCGTGGTCGTCTGGCGCTTTCCCTCTGCCCATGGCCCGTGCTCAAGCCCACCTTACCACCTAGCTTCGCAACTGGTCCCTTCCCCAGCCACCACTTTAAAAAAATTGTTGACGCCAGCCAGCTCATCAAGCATCAACCACCATCATTTTCTATGATTCCCATCACCAACCTCCATGTTTATTAACAAATTAACATACCATTGAAACTAATAATCTCCACTTTACACTCGTTTTTGCCGCTCCCCTGTGAGGCTCATCACTCATTAACACGTATGCTAATCTCTTAGCTGGCGCTTTTTGTTTTTCTTTCCTTGCTACCTTGTCGGTTACCCAATTACCAACTACAGAGGTGGCTGGGATCAGCAAAGACTCAGTCAGTCAGTCCCTCATAAAGACCAAGACCCAACCCTTGCTTTTATTTTGCTTGTCCTACCCAGTTCACCATCTCCCTTGATCCAGACCTTTTTCCAACAAACAAACAAATCCCTTGTTCCTTGGCTCATAATATATTGACCTGCCTTCACCCGTCCACACCTTGTTGGACACTGCATGGTCGCTATCTAACACTGCCTTTCGCTCTTTGTCATACTCAACAACCGTCAAGGCTTATCACTCTCTCCAATCAATAACCACCTCTCCACCTTCACCATGCAATTCTCAAAACTCGCCGTGCTGGCTGCAGCATCGATTTCTCTACTGTCAACACCAGCTACTGCTCAGACAACCGCAGGCTGCAATCCTCTCACAGCCAGTATGTCTTCACCTCCCCCATCATGACGCTGGCCACAACCACTAACACTCCTCCAGCCTGCCCAGCAGATGTAGCATTAGGACGAGCAATCAGCGTCGACTTCACGCAGGGAGCAGTCGACTCATTCACATCCCAGGGCAGCCCAACCTACGAATCAGATGGCGTCCACTTAACCGTCGCGGCGTCGGGCAATGCCCCCCAGTTGAACAGCCGCTTCTATATCATGTTCGGGAAGGTCTCCGTCACATTGAAGGCTGCCCCAGGCGCCGGGATTGTCAGCTCAGTAGTACTGGTATCAGACACGGAGGATGAGATCGATTTCGAGTGGCTTGGCGCCACCAGCACCGAGGCCCAATCGAACTACTTCGGCAAGGGCCAGGTCACTACCTACAACCGCGGCGCCTTCCACGAAACCTCTGAGAACCAGCAGCAATTCATCACCTACGATATCGAATGGACATCCACCCAGATCATCTGGTCTATTGGCGGCTCCGTCGTCCGCATCCTGAACGCAGTCGATGCGGACACAAACCAATACCCGCAATCTCCTATGCAAGTCAAGTTCGGCGCCTGGTCCGGCGGCGACCCCGCAAATGCCGCAGGAACGATTGCATGGGCCCGTGGACCGACCGATTTCTCAAAGGGCCCGTTCACCATGATCGTCCAGTCCATCGCCATTTCGGACTACTCCACTGGCACCTCGTACCAATACGTGGGCAACAGTGGCAACATGGCCGACATCATATCCAATGGCGGTGAGATTGGTTCAGACCAGGGTGCTACGGCTACGACTATCGAGGCCCCGGCGGTCACGTCCTTGTCCCCGTCAGTTCCAGCGGGGCTTGGCTCTAGTTCGGATGATTCAGCCTCGGCGACGATTGTTGTGGAGGGTGTTCCAAGCGGTTGGGTGGTGTCGAGTAATGGCAAGATTGTGCCCATAGCTGCAGGGGCTGCTAGCAGACCCAGCATCGTCGGTGTTGCCTGTGGTGTTATTTTCGCTGTCGCAGCAGCTTGCATTGGCGAGTGGCTATAACCTGTCATACTGAGTGACTTGGGTGAAAGTTGATGCAGGCAAAGTCTCGCGAGAGCCTGCCTCTGTATGAGTATATTTACAACGACTGAGCATTTTTACGGCGCGTTTTTTGAGAGCATTAGCGATTGGCATTAGCGTTTTGGATTGGTTATTGGGATAGATGGACTGGGGTTAATGGCGCATCGCATGAAAGAAATAGATGGGACATGAGGGATTGTATTGTACGACGACGGTTATGAGACTAGACTACGAAAAGGGTTATGGAGGGAAAGAACAGTATAGATTAATGAATGGTTATGAGAAGAAGAAGAATTGACTGTTAAAAATTCAGAACTGTTATCTAGAAGTGATTGTGATTGAAAGTAGCATCCGTGGTTTTCATAGGGGTCCCTCACCAAGGACCACATATATTCCGTCCGCGAGAGATGAAGGGTTTAATTCCTCTTCCCAAGAAGCAAAACATTCTAGCTTCTAGAAACGATCCATGTTGACACGGAATGTCTCAAAGTGACTCTGCCAAGCCGACTGAGAAACGATGTGGCGCAGCAATTTTCTATTCGCCACTGTGGCGTAAGCTGCGATGACAACCTATCCCCACCCGTCGTTCTCGGGCCAACGACGCCATTTATATTTGCTATCGTTGACAGATAGCCCTATTGCTCCAACACCACTCTTTAGCCATCATCAGTCAAACGGCACTGATAAAAGCTTTGACCTCGCGTGATTTTTGATTATCGGTCGCTATTATAACGAGGCTATAGCTGTTTTGGCTGTGAACATTGCGCCGAGACGGTTCAGTTTCATTGCGACACTGTGCGAGTGATTGTGTATACAGTCGGTGTTGGGAACTGAAAAGTATACATTCAGACAAAGAGGTCTGAAACTGCGTCTGAGGAAGAAACCTTGGAAAGAAATTAGGCAGCCCTCGCAATTCCCCAAGGACAAAGCCCAATCGTTACCGAGCGAAACATACGGACACTTGTTATCTCCCACCTTCACCACTCCTTCACATCATCACCTCGTCACAAACGCCAACATGTCCGACGACGAGAGCCAAGAGAGCCTCGACTACCTCCAATCCAAATTCGACCCCTCCTCCCTCACCGTCCCCCGCCTCCGCTCCATCCTCGTTTCCCATGACATCCCCTACCCCTCCGGCGCAAAGAAACCACAACTCATCGAGATCTTCACCGACAAGGTCCTCCCGCAGTCCCGCAAGATTCTGTCTGCGCGCTCTCGCGCCCGGAGAACAAGTAAGGGAATCACCAACGCGGATCGCTATGATGAAGGCACCCTTGAGGATGAACAACCTATTCTCCCTCCGCCGTCAACCACACGCCCTAAATCTGCTAGGAAACCATCAGCGAGAGTAAGAGAGGATACTGCTGACTCCGAGCCCCGCGCACGAACTCGCTCCCGCTCACCTGTTAAACAAACCCCCCGCGTCACCAGCGCAAAGCACCCCAGAGCCTCAACAGAAGACAGCACCGAGCCCGAGACTATCCGTCGCACGGTGCGGAAGACGAGGAGGAGCGAAGCACCAGTCGTCAAGTCAGAGGACCTAGATGACGATTACCCCCGCGCCAAGAGCGCGGCATTCAGCTACGATAATCCCTTCCAGAGCGGCTCATCCCCTCTATCCGCCTCTCGCAGTCCCAGCGACGAGAGACGCAGAAAGACACTCCACGAGACCCCCGCAAAGCGCAAGTCCAGCGGAACTCGTCGCCGCACAGCCGATATCCCGCAATCCAGAGCAGATGACGGTATCACGCCCCCCAGCAGTGCTACATTCGAGCTCTCCGCCCCTTCAGAACACTCCCTCGACTTTGACGACAACGCCGTCGAGACAAGCGAGGAATTCACCCCTGAAGAACAACTCCAGCTCGACTCCGAACGCGCCGCAGGCCGCGCATCCGCACCCGTCGCGCGTCGTCCCAGGAAGAAGGCTTCCGCTACTAGGGGATTCAACGCAAAAGGTCCCCTCTGGGTAGTCTTCCTCACCATGCTCGGCGGCTACGCCGCCTGGTACCGGCAAGAAAAACTCGCCGTCGGCTACTGCGGCGTCGGTCGCCCCGCCGCACCCATCGTATCCAGTAAACTCGAGCACCTCCCCGACTGGGCGCTCGCGCTCGCGGAACCGGAATGCGAAGTCTGTCCTCAACATGCGTTTTGCTATGAGCGTCTCGAGACGGCTTGTGAGCCTGATTTCGTGCTTCGTCCGCATCCGCTTGCGTTGGGGGGTGTGGTGCCGTTGCCGCCGACGTGCGAGCCGGATGGGGAGAAGGTGAGGAGGATTAAGGTTGTTGCTGATCGGGCGGTGGAGGTGTTGAGGGAGCTGAGGGCGAGGTTTGAGTGTGGTGGGAAGGAGGAGGAGGGGGGTGAGGTGGTGAAGACGCCGGAGATTGGGGAGGAGGAATTGAAGAGGAGGGTTGGGGAGAAGAGGAGGCGGGGGATGGGACAGGCGGAGTTTGAGGAGTTGTGGGCGGGTGCTATTGGGGAGATTATGGGGAGGGAGGAGGTGGAGGTTGTTAAGGATGAGTGAGTTTTTCCCTGCTTCTTTTTTTCCCTCTTGCGCATTCTTGTGTTTTGTCGTTTGGATGAAGACCTACCAAGTGGTGGTATTCTCATCCGAATATCTGCCCAGACCCTCAAAACCATACCATCTATCCACATCATCTCCCCCCAACTAGTACTACAAACCCATCTGACGACACCAAACTAACCAGGTCCCCCTCCCACCCCACAGACCAACCTCAGGACATCCCCGCCTTTCGAGCAGCTCCCTCGCAAAGATCCCTCTTTCCTGCTCCCTCCGCCGCTCCCTCCGACTCGCAGTGGCAAGACATAGACTCCAAATTGCAATTCTTGCGCTAATCACCACCATCCTCCTCTACGCCCGCGCAAAGTACACGCACTACCTCGCCATCTCGGCGAAGATCCCGGACCTGATCTCGCTCACGCTTGATAGGCTCGCGGAGCAGGCGGCGAGACATCAGGCTGATCCTAATGCGTGTCCTGAGGCGTACATACCTATCTCGCAACTCCGCGATGATGTACTGCGCGATGAACATTCCCTCACGAAACGGGATGCGATTTGGCAGAAAGTAAGAAACGTGGTAGAGATGAACGCCAACGTGCGCTCGGCGCAGCGACAAGACCGAAATGGAGAGATTGCGAGGGTGTGGGAGTGGATTGGGGCTGTGGCGGGGCAGGTACAGGAGAGGGAGAGGAGGAAGAGTGGGAGGGTTAGTTGGGGGGAGTTTGGGGAGGCGAGTAGTCCTGTTAGTGGGACGGATGGGGGGCCGGAGGTTGTGCAGATGAGGTGGCAGGAGGGGAGGCCGATTTATTAGGGGTTGGTATTATAGTTGTAGGGGTTGCTGTACGAGTTTTCTTTCTGTATCTTGTTATTTTTGTTGGTTGGTTGGTTAATGGCGTTTTGGGAGGTATAGGTGGTAGAGTCCTTGGGACAGACCAGACAGTTTCACCATACAGTCGGTATGTGGGGATAGGGAGATGAGTTAGTTAATAGCCGCTATTATATTGCATATATATTAAACCAACCCCCTTCTCGCAATTGTTACAATTTAAGTGGTGTGACCCTTTCACTTTCAGGTCCACCTGTTCTTTTCAGGGGTTCTGACCACTCCAACCCCGCCATGGCACGTGACTCCCATCCCACTTCGCTCCATGACTCAAAATCGCCCATGCCCTGCAACTTCGCAAAACCTCAAAAATTAACCACCGCCACCACCTCTACCCCTCGCACGCCACATCTCGACCTTCCTCCTCTTTCCCCTGTCTTGCAACCCTCTCCCCGGTCTTCGATACTCATACCCGCCGTACACAATGGCGGCCCCAGCCCCCACCACCAACAGCACCCCCGCGACCATGGACCCCGCGGCAGCAATCACCCTCATCAAGTCCAACCTCGCCGAAGTCCTCAACCCCGAAATCATTGACGACGTCCTGCTCACCCAAAAACGCCCCCTAAAAGTCTACTGGGGCACCGCCACCACCGGCCGCCCCCACTGCGCCTACTTCGTCCCCATCATCAAGATTGCCGAGCTCCTCGCCGCAGGATGCCACGTCAAGATCCTCCTGGCCGATATCCACGGCTACCTCGACAACATGAAGGCCCCGCTTGAGCTCGTCGAGTTCCGCGCTGCTTACTACAGTCGTCTCATCAAGGCCCTGCTTCGCGCCGTGGGCGTCGATCTGAGTCTCCTTGAATTCGTCCTCGGGAGCTCGTACCAGCTAGGGAAGGAATACACGATGGATCGCTTCAAGCTCGAGGGCGTGACGCGCATTAGCGTTGCGCAGAAGGCGGGTGCGGAGGTGGTGAAGCAGACTGATGACCCGACGCTGGGGGGACTGATTTACCCCCTTATGCAGGCGCTGGATGAGCAGTACCTTGATGTTGATGCGCAGTTTGGGGGCGTGGATCAGCGCAAGATCTTCACGTTTGCGATGGAGAATTTGCCGAAGATTGGGTATAAAGTGCGCGCGCACTTGATGAATACTATGATCCCCGGGCTGGGCGAGGCGGCGAAGATGAGCGCGAGTGATCCGGATAGTAAGATTGATTTGCTGGAGGGGGAGAAGGGGGTTGAGAAGAAGCTAAAGAAGGCTGTTTGTGTGCCGAGGAAGGTGGAGGGGAATGGGCTGCTGGCGTTTGTGGAGCATGTTATTTTCCGTGCTGTGGCGCTTAAGACGGGGGGGAAGGCGAAGTATGTTGTTGAGAGGAGGGAGGGGGAGCCGTTGGTGTATGAGGATATTGAGGCGCTGAAGAAGGATTATGAGGCTGATATCCTTACGCCGCAATTGCTGAAGTCGTCGCTTACTGCTGCGCTTAACGAGCTTCTTGCACCGATCCGCGCGGAGTTCGAGGCGGACCCGGAGTGGCAGAAGATTGAGGCGCAGGCGTACCCGATTGTTAAGGTGGAGAAGATTAAGACGAAGGTTAAGAAGGATAAGGGAGATCCTGCGAAGCGTGCTGCTGCGGCGGCGGCCAGGAAGGCGGGAGCGGCTACCCAGCCGGAGGCGAATGGCGAAGCGCCGAAGGAGGAGGTGGAGGTTGAGGTTGAGGTTGTTGCGGAGAAGTTGGGGGAGGCTAAGGTGGAGTAGATAGATGAGGGATGGGGAAAGAAAAGGAAGGGAAGGGAAAAGGCGTTGTGCGTGCATTGAATGAATTACGAGTAGAAGATTAGTATGACGGAATGGAAGATGAAGAATACCCTTTGAGATGAAGGAGATTCGAATTTCAAATATTACGTACTTTACATTTCATTCAAAGTGACCTTATGTGCGAAGTGATTCCAACCAGATGAGATGCGTGGTCTTGGTTCACAGGTGGCATAGTCAATGGTGAAGCGATGATAGTCAAAGTTAAGTTATTCTATTATCAATATACCCTATCCAAAGAAACCCAACTCCTATGACATATAGAAGAAAAACAAAAGAAAATCCTGTGAGGTAGTGCCATTACAAAACCTCAACCCTCTTCAAGTCCGTCCAGGCCTCCTCTCTCACAACCTTTCCAACTCTAACAACCAAAACACCATCCTCCAACTTCGCACTGATCTCATCTCCATCAACCTCCACCTTCTCATCCCCCTCAAGAGGCAACTTCACGCTCCTCTCAAAAACACCAACTCTCCTCTCCCCAGTCTTCAAGGTAGAGATGAACTCCTCATCCCCGGCGCGGTAAACAACACCAGCGAGGTTCAACTCCCCCTTCTCAGCATCCCAGTTCACACCAACGTCCTCCTTCTTCGCTCCGGGAAGCGCGACATGGAGAACGTACTCAGTCGGGGTAGAGAACGTATCAACAGCCGGCGCAAAAGCCTCGTTCTCATCCGCACCCCTAGCCTCACCAGGCGCGGTATTAGGATCCGCCGCAGCACCACCAGCGCGCGCGGCCTCATCAACAACATTCCTCAGAGCCTCAGCAAGTGGGTGCGAGGCGAGGCTGTTCACAAAAGCGGAGATATCAAATGGAGCGCCCCCAAAGGGAGCATATGCAGGCGGCTCGCGCCCGCCGTGCCAGCCTCCGCGGCCGTGGCCGTATCCGTGGCGGCCGTGTCCATGATGGCGTCCACCGTGGGGACCTTGGGGTTCAGATTCGCTGTCTGAGCCGCGAGCCTCGGGGTTCATGGCGGGACATTCGCTGCGAGGACCGCCGCGGCGGCCATGTCCGTGATGGCGTCCGCCGTGGGGACCTTGGGGCTCAGCTTCGCCGTCTAGTGGGCCGCGAGGACCGCCGCGGCCGCCGCGTCCTGGGCCGCCTCTTCGTCCGCCACCGTGGTGAGGGTGCGGGTATGGGTGGGGAGGGAAGGCGAAGAAGGGGCTGAATGCCGCGAACGGGTGTGGTGGGAATTGTTCGTGAGCTTCCGTGGCGCCGGTTTGGGCCTCAGGGGTGGTGGTTTGCTCGGCGTTGGCGTTGGCGGTGGCTTGTTGGGGGTCGAGAGCTCGAAGGAGGTCGAAAAGGGGGTTGTTTGGGTAGGCCATGTTTGTTTGTTTGTGTGCGTATTGATTTGATGTGATAAATATGTTTGGAGGAATAGGTATTTTTGGTAGGTATCGAAGTGATAGAGGAGATGATGATGATATGATGATGATAATGAAAGAAAGAAGAACCTACAAACCAGCAGACACATCGGAATATATACCTACCACCCACGCAGGTAGCAATATGTCCACGCCAGCCCATCCCGGAGGCAAATCCCATTCCGCCCCTAGATCCACCATCCAGCTACCCATTACCACCGACATACGCACGCCATCCCTACCTACCCTGTCTATCATGCCGCCAGAATGGTAAAGAAACACTCACGCCATAGTAGAGTTGACAGGCAGCGGCTGACGACAACTCTCGAGCTGCCTCGACATGGTTCGCGCGGGTTCTTGATGGTTCTGGAAGCTTGCTCTGTCATTGGCGCAAGGCTGGCGTAGCCGCGCGTTGCGGGGTGGGGTAAATAAATGAGTCAGTGTGGCGGTTGGTAGCGTGTGGCGTATACTGTGGCTAGTGGCTAGTGGGTGGCGTTCTTGGGATTCTTACGACGACAACTGGTAGGGGATAAATGAATGATTAACTAATTGGGTATGGTTGTGGGAAATTATGGAAATAGTAGATGGTTTGCTTTTTACTACTCGGTGAATTAGGAGACGGTAGATTAATTTTTTTGGTTCATTTTGGTAGACGTCGTATATTATCTGCATATTTTAAAAATATGCAGATTATAGATTTTATCACACAACCCTCATAATATTTTCTATTAGCATGGGAAATTTCCAATCCGGATATAAAGCTAAGAAGAACATCACTCTGGCTTCCTGCATATATATTAAATATTAATAGACTCGAGGGCACAGTTTGGCACATATAATCTCCGAAGCACGATCAATTACACTTCCCCAGATCATAGTGGACCGCCTTGTGGTATATATCCAAGAACCAAATCAGCTGTGGCCAATATTCGGAAGCCGACCTAAGAAAACAATATGCATATCGTAGCAATTCTCGTATTCTAAACGCAGTTAGTTCATGTCCTCCTGCACTGAAGCGGGAAAGATACAAAGCCTCCCCTTCGATGTCCTTATAGAAAGCTTGGACAAGTGATATAATGCGACTACCACCCACAACAGCAAGCACCGGAAGAAAAACACAGCAAATAAAACAAACAAATCTGCTATTAAATGATACCATGTCCAAGCTGGTTGAACTTCCAGCGGAAGAATTGCAGGTATTAATTCCCCATCCAGTTTACGACGTGATAACTCCCTGAACATCTCACATCTCTGTAACGGGGACCACTCATACTCCCTGCTTAATATCCCATAATGCATATCGGCCCATACTTTAGCTGACTTCCCGCGAAATATCTGCCTGTCCTTTCTCGCCCGCCTTGGCTCGTATGGGATCCCATATACCACTGGTTCGGGAAACTGTGGCGCTATCAGGTAGGAGAATAGAAAGTATCCGGTGTGGGTTGTGGAGAAATACAACTCGATCCTTCCGCGGCTGTGGGTGTGTTCTTGGATACTCATTATGGTGGCGCTGTTCAGGGTGATGTCGATGGTTGGCACTTGGGATCCAGCAAGGATGTCGGCCACTGTAGTTGGCATGCATTGTTGAATATGTTGCTCGGGCTTGGTGGTAGTGTGTTTAACGGGTGGAACATGTACATTGAGTAGGTCGGTGCCCTCTGGGTCAAATGAGTCGATGGCTGCGATAATCACATGGGCTGAAGACTTGGAGGGCTATGACATGTCAGCAAAGGCGCAGCTTCAAGGGAAATCGGATTTACAAAATCTCCTGTAGTCGCCAGTTTAATTTCCTTGTGGGTAAACTCCGTCAATGGTATAGGACTCCCTCTAACCCCGTCTATAAATGCCCTGGGGACATTCTTGTCTCCCTTCTCATCATTAATGTCAATACCTGGGTGAGTGGTGGCTTTCATTATTTACAGCGCGGATGAGCGTAAGGGAGAGACTGTGCCGAGAATTTAGGTCAACATGAGAAGTCTCTAATTAATATAGAATCTTACTTGCTGTTGGCAACAATTCCATATTAGAGGCTATAAATCAGGGCGTTCATTATGGCCTGTGGAGAACGTCAGCCTCAAATCGTACCACGTTGTGGAACTAATCATCAAGTCCCCGAGTCGAAATGCTGATAAGCATGGAAGTTCTCCGCGGAATTATTTTCTCGCCTCTTATTGAGATCAGTAGCAAACGTGCCTGGGAGAGAATGGGACACAAGCTCATGATAGAACCCGGATAATACGCATGTCTCGTTTCTCATATTAGAGTATGAGAAAACCACGCCCCGACAACACGACAAAAGCATCACTTCACAACACATACAATACTCGTTCAATATTCACTTTCATTTCTTCCCCTCAGAGTAAATACTCTGGAACTAAAACCCCCACCCATATTTCCATGGATCGCCACCCCGCCAATACCGGCCATCGGGTATTTACCAAAAAATAAGCAACTTGCTCCCACGCAATTACACCCGCCCCCAACCAAACACCTCATTAACCTAGTCTATTACAATCGCATCCTGCTTCCCTGAATTCCCATTCCCGCTATTCGGGTTCGCGTTCGGCCTCTGCTGTCCCTGCCCCTGTCCTCGCGCTTGAGCCTGAGCTTGTCGGTGCATTTCCTTTTGCCTGGCGAGCTGTTGCTGGGCCTGCAACTGCGCTCGATGCTGCGCCTCGGCCAAGGCCGCCTGCGTCCTCTGTTGCTGCGTCTGCGGCATACCCTGGGCCTTCTTCTGTGTCTGCTTCTGTATGACCGGGGATTTTGTCTGCGGCCGCTGAGGCTGGACCTTGTTAGGCGCATTCACAACGTGAGCTTGCGCTTGTCCAGTGTGGCCTCCCATCCCTTCCATGTTCGCCACAGGGGCTCCCTCGCCCTTCACACCCGTTACTTCTGGCGCATCACTCGCAAATACAGTTCCGTCTTTTGTCATATCACGCATGGTCGTATCGACTCGTAAGACCATAGCCTCTGCGCCGCTAATCTGAGCAATAGCAGCGCATTGCATTCCCATCCAGACTCCCTTCTCACCACCAGTCCATACCTTCTCTTTTAATGCCAAATCCAGTGGGTCCATGGTTGCAGGGTTATGCTTCTGGTCACGGCGTATACACCACCATGGGACATTTCCGCGGCGTTGTAGTCGGATTTCGAAGACGACGCGTTTTGGAGCGGCCGGTGCATTGTTGTCACCATCGCTGGGAGGTGTCAAAATATACCGTACGGCGTACCAATCAGCTGCGCGACATAATATTTGCAACTCGCTACTTGGGATATCCTCCCATGAATCTTCTGCAGCATCAAGCGCACGAAGAATTGGGAGGGTGAGGGGGAGGATGGTAGCGAGCCCATGGAGACCGAGTGGGGAGTTGAGAATCTTGGTGAGATGATCAAGGATGCGGATGTGTGGATTCCCGGCCTCAAGTTGAAGTTCGAGTCGGGAGCTTTGACTGGAGAAATCGATGATGGCTTGGTATCGTGGGGGTTCTGTGTGAGAATGGTTGGGGCTTGGGCTTTGTACACAGCCGTAGCTGAATATAAGTCGGCTCAAGGAGACACTTTCACAATGTAGCGACTCTGGGTGCGCGTTGATGACTTGCACGAAATCCACAAGTCGCTCGACACGTTGGAGGCGCTCTATAAGAGGGGTGATGCTGGGCTCTCCAACCCTAGCCTTAAGGCGGAAAGCGAAAGCACTGGTCGAGGGGTGGAATGCAATATCTTTATCGACATGCTGTTTAACGAGGAGCCCTGCTGGGATGGCTGTTTCCATATGGCCTTCTGCAATCATGATTGCACCTTCTTCGGTATCTGGTTGTCGAGGACCAACTGGACCGCCTGGATTTGACGGTGATTGATCAGAGCCATTAGAAGGACTGGTAGCTGTCTCTTTCTGTTCCAACGTTTCGATTCCTTGAAACGAGACTTTGAGTACATCTTTCGCCCAAGGCTTGCCTGTTCGAGGCGACTTGTTTTTTGATGGTAGTAAAGTGGAAAGCATGACATATAGAGCTGGCTGCCCTTGGCGCGAAGATAACTTGCTTTTAGAGGTATTCCGTAGCATAAACTTGGCTCGGCGGCTATGCAAAGCCCGCATATTAGTGTAGTACGATATCATCGATGTTGAGAGCAAATGCAGACTTGACAAGAATGCGTAGGTAGGAGCAGGGGAGACGGATTTAAGTGGTAGTTGGTGGTGACTCCTGACTGTTGGCCCTTCGAGTACAATTGAATCCGCAGCTGGCCTGGGCCCTTCGGGGACGTTGGTACTAAAATTTGTTAGCTGATAACATTGGAAGCGGATCGCGGAGACAAACATTTCTATTAACCACCAACGCTCCCCACTCATACCTGAGCTTAGAGCCAAGTACCAGTTTGGATCCCATCCAGGCTTCTTGAACCACGACAGCTGCAGTGTATCCCGTGGCAAGAAAGGCTTTAACTCGTCTTGTGGCAGGCGAGGATTCCTGACAGGCAACCAGCCAACAGTATAAGCGCGGTTGACGGTGTCTTCAGATATCAGGACGCAGTGAAGGTTCTCAATATACTCGTGTCCATTCGAAGCCGGATCAACAGTCTGGTTATTGAGCCTATATTCGGCCTGGTTTGTGAGCCTCGATGACGGACTGATGGCAAACTTCCCAGTAATATACTCAACGATGACGTTGATTTGGTACTGAGAAGTAAGCTGCACGTGGAGCTCTGGTTCCTTTTCGGCCGTCGTTGGCTTTTTGAATGACAAAACGAGATCCCTGTTCGCGTATAGGGGCTTTGTCCGGAGGCTTTTGTACATGCTTTCCAGTATGTGCGATACGTGCATGGTAATGACAGACCGTAACAATCCTTCCACCGACAAAGCAGTAAGCTCAATAGGTATTTCAACATCTTTTACCTCTTTCGAGTCACGGAACCAGCGTATGCCAATGCGGCTTGTCTTTCTTTCGTCGTGATAGGCGCCCTTCTTCCTTCCACTGACAACGCCAATGATGATCCAACTCTTTGGTCCGTCTTTGCCGTATCTATCGACCCAGTACTGGATTGAAAGCGATCTCCGTAACGGCTCAACCATCAAAGAGTCGATCCATCTTGACCTGCCAATCTCATAAGCCTGCCGCCTGAGCTCGGATATCTTATGCGTTAGAGTCAAATCATGCAGAACTTTGTAGCATCCTGCTAGCCCATCCTTCTCCAAAACCGCATTGACCTTCGACTCTAAGGAGAAACGCATCTGATCCGTCAGGGCCGAAGGGGACGGAGAAAACAAAAACCGAAAATCGATGAACCAGAATTGCTTCTCAGGATCTTCATCGGCGATTGTAAGATCGACTTCAAACTCCCCCTCTACTCTGAAAGTTACGCGACCTGATTTGATTGTGTAGTTTCTGAAGTGATAGGGTATCTTATCGTAATCGTGTAAATTCAGTCGTATCGATAGTAATGTGTTCAGGTTCTGCAGTGACTGAAGGATTTCCTTTGCTGTTAACGGCGGCGGTTCAATGTAACCAAGCTGTGACATGTTAGTAACAATAAAGACTCTGATGATAGCAACAACTTACGTCTGGCATCCATGAGGCCTTTCCGGTTGACAACACCTCCACAGCCGTCCTCAGATCGGGGTTGGGTAACCTAGCATGGACCAGGCTTCTCTTGACCTCGCTCAGCTCATGTACCGCGATATCATAGTAGAGCTTCTGCTCATCTAAATGAGCCTTGAGGTCTATAACCTTGCTGACTTCTTCGCTGACCCTACTCCACTGCGTAATGACAAGCGCCTTTGTCCAATTCGAATGTACTCCTTCCGCAAATTTGAGAAGATTGACCTTCTTCTTGATGTTTTCGGCGGAATTATCGTCCGGACCACTTACAAAGCTGACAGCATTCGAATTGTCGGGCGATTGCTGTATGTTCATTCCAGCCAGCTCGAGTAACTTTCCGGACAGCTGGTTGTGCGTCACTTGCGCCAATCTCGTGAGAAGGTTTGGTAACGACTCAAATCCTTCAGTAATGTGATTTATCTCCGGAGGAATGTTTTTCGCCTTGTTACTGCCATCTTTTGACACTGATCCTCCCGGATGATGTGCCGATTGTGTCATTGGCGCAGCGTTCGCTCCGTTAATTTGCACAGGTTGATTCGGCGATGGCTGGTGATCAGGCAGGCCAGTCTTTTCCGTGGCTCGACTCGAGGCCTGTAACGCACCATTCGTACCATTCGGGGCGCCGTTTCTATCGTGGTTGGTGTGCGCCCCAGTTCCATAACCGTTCTCCATTATGACACCAGGCATGTTCCCTTCCACTTGCCCCTCTGCCCCTCCCGCGCCGTCGCGCAGCTCCCCACCTCTCTCCTCTCCCAATCTTGGCTGAACTTGCGACTCTATCTTGGCTGCTTCAGAGACGTCTGCATTGGTCGTGACGAAGCGTCTGCTGAAGCTGTCGTGAGATCGTCTTGTCACCGCCCTTCAGTTCGCATCTGCGTCCGCAATGACCTATAAAGTGGCCTCTAGCCACTGTGCGACTATGATTCAAAGAACCAGGTGAGCAGAGATTAGGCGTGCGTTGTGTTGATGATGATGCGACGTTGACACTCTGTTTCCGCTGCCGTTGGACAAGCGATTGTCGACACTGGATTGGCACAGTCCTTGCGGTGAGTGCTGAAAAGTTTTTCGATTCGAGAATGAAGTCGCTTTCAAAAGAGACGATGTAGAGTATGTGACGGGGTTCGTAGGGGAGGATATGTGTGCTGTTGAGCGTTGTTGTTTGTGTTGTTACATGATATTATTCAGGCTCAGTTCTTTGAGGCACGGGCGTCAAGAGAGGGACGAGACGGAGCCCGCGAGCCTCCTCTGAACGCGATTGACGTCACGTGTTTGAACCATGTGTTAGCGCTGATCATTGCCAACCATTATCTCTCCGGGTACTTTTGTATGTGGAGTGGATCACTTCCAGAGTGAGTCTCTTTCCTCTTGTGAGCCTCTGAACTCCACCGCGACGGGCAACAATGACCTTGAGCCTGAAGCTTCATGTTCATGTTAATACATGTAACCATATAATATGAGCAGAAATTATCTTATGGAGTACGCGCATAGTTATATGAGACCTTGTTTGGATCTGATCTGTTCTAGCATATACGAATTACGATAACCGCCGTTACACCAAGCTTTCCCCGTTATCCACCTGTGGCTGACAGCTGAAGCTTATGGCCAGCTGAGTTGTGGCCTACCTCTCGACATGCCCAACGAACGTCGTACACGCCGACCACTTCCGGAGCGATTACAGTCGACAACAAGCATAAAGTACTCGTTGCGCTCTCACTCATCTTCCTTTGAAGCAGATGACGAGCGATCGAGCTCTGACGTCGAAAGAACCATGCGTTCAGATACAGGAGGACACCGACGCGCGAGATCACAGTATGCTGGGGAGGACACAAGACTGACCAGCAAACGCGAGCTGGCAGGATGGTACGCCTACGGATTTGCAGCTGAGGTCTTTGTTATTTGCGGCATGGGTGAGTGAATCTATTCATTTAAGGGGTTATATTGTAATGTGCATCGTGCAATGCGCTGGGCATACAGTCTCTCCACCTCTGTATCTTGCCGGCTCTCTTTACTCACCGCTTCGTCTATATGAACCTGAATGCTAATGCTGATATTTAGGATCTTTTGTTCCTATCACACTCGAACAACTGGCAAGAGAGAATGGCGTCCTGCTGTCCGATAGAACCACTCCCTGCATCGCTAGTTCTACCTACCCCAACTCGCCTGGGAATGCAACCTCGATACTTTCTCGTGGAAAACATGTGCCCGAACCGGACCAATGCATCATATACTTTCTTGGAATGGAAATCAACACTGCCAGCTTTGCGATGTATTCGTTTTCCCTGTCGGTCCTGTTTCAGTTCCTCGTCGTGATCTCCATATCATGCGCAGCGGATCATGGCAATTATCGCAAGAGGTTACTGTTGATATTTGCATGGACAGGGGCTATTGCTACGATGCTCTTCCTACCGGTTGTCCCTTCGGTATATCTGATAGGTGCTCTACTTGGCATCGTCGCAAACACTTGTTTGGGCGCTTCCTTTGTTCTACTAAACTCCTTTCTACCATTACTGGTCAGACATCACCCAGAAGTACAAGACGAGGATTTAGACTCCGACGAGCAGTATACAGAGGATGAAGAATCAATTGCTGAAGATGAACCTCCGCTCAGTCTTACAAATTCGACAAGCGCCCTGCTAAACCCGACCCCTCTGGCCTTGCCAGCAACCTCAACTGCTCTTAAGCTCTCAACTCAAATATCCAGTCTAGGTATTGGGATCAGCTATTCTGCGGCCCTATTTGTCCAAGTACTCTCAGTTCTGATCCTTTTTGGTCTGGGGTCATCCACATTTTCTCTTCGCTTTGTCCTCTTCATAATTGGGCTTTGGTGGTTCGTATTCACAATACCAGCCGCTCTCTGGCTTCGGCCTCGCCCCGGGCCACCTCTACCCACGAATATGACAACCTCTGGGTTAACCTATATCAAGCACTCATGGGCGTCACTATATAGGACTATCCGCCTTACTCCCGCTCTGCCAGATATCCTTCTATTCCTCGCAGCATGGTTCCTCCTGTCGGACGCCATCGCTACCGTGTCAGGTGTCTCGATTCTTTTCGCCAAAACCTCGCTCGGCATGCCCCCTCTCGCGTTAGCAGGGATCTCTGTGATCGTCACCGTTGCGGGTCTCCTAGGAGCATTCACATGGCCGTACATCTCCCGCTTCCTTAAGCTGACTCCATTACATACGATTCTCACCTGCATATTCCTCTTTTCTCTCATCCCCCTGTACGGCCTTCTCGATTACATCCCGATTTTCTCTACGCTCACAAGGCCCTGGGAAATGTACCCTCTCGGATTTCTCTATGGCTTTATCCTTGGCGGATTATCGTCATACTGCCGAAGTCTCTATGGCGAACTAATCCCACCAGGATACGAAGCTGCGTTTTATGCCTTGTATGCGATTACAGACAAGGGAAGCAGCGTGTTTGGACCCGCGATTGTTGGGATGATCGTGGATCGAACGGGCGGTATAAGACCGGCGTTTTGGTTTCTGATCTGTTTAATCGTTGCCCCAGGCTTTATAATCGTGTGGATTGATGTGGATAGAGGCAAGAAAGCTGGGCAAGAAATAGGTGTGTTGATTAAAGCTGGTGACGGCTTAGAAGGCACGGAGGATGATGGTGCTGAAGAGGCCCTCAATCTCGCTTATGATAGCGACGAAGAGTTCGAGCGTCATCCTGGGAGTTGAGGATGTTGATGATTTGGTGATAAATACCGAATTTGGTTATCTGTTGGCGTTGGAGTGTTCATGTTAGAATATTTTCGTTCTTGATATAATCTGCCGAGCAATCTACTCAAGGCACTTGGTCATATATTATACCCATCGTAGCTATACCTTAATCTATTTTCGAGAGTTTGATTTGCTACAAAGTTCTAGTGCCTAAGAAGCTCTGCAGGTCGTCTTGCAACGGCAAGACAACTTGATCTAACACTCCTTGACGATAGATAGCCTCATCCTTGCCGGACGCCTCATCAAAATAGCTGCGAATGCAATGCCGGATTGCCCCCTGGAACCCGCTGGATAAATCATCCTGAACCGCCTTGAGCCACTTTGATGCTTCGGAGAGTTTCATGAGCCTCTCAACGGACTCTTCGGGAGGACCTAGACTGGAGACACTCTTGCCTTTAATACGTGATAGATGTTGCTCAAAAGATTGCCCGGTGGATAATTCAAGAAGGAGGATTCCAAGACTTAGGAGACTATAATTCTCCGATCTCTGGATAACCCGGGGTTTGTTGTCCGCTGTATGTTTCTCAATGGAATGTAGGATATAGGGCTTGCTGATATCGACGGGGCTTTTTTCGGGTGCATTTGGGGCCCGATCAAAGACAATGTCTTCTTTCCCCCATGATTCCTGGATCCACTGTGTGGCATCTAGCTGTACAAATGATGAGGCTAATATCAGCGCTAGCGACATGCGGTCTTTTCGAGACAAAGTATGCCCATAGTGATCTGGATCAGGCATCAGAAGTTTGTTCAGACTGGTTGCTTCATGGTCATGAATCTCCTCGGCTGGCTTTTCCTCGCCTTGTTTCTCTGGCAATGGGATTGAAAGTGCCCTACGAAGCGTCCCGCCGTGGTCCAGACAGAGTCCAAGGCAGATCTTTCTCGTTTTGCATCTCCGAATAGCAGAGCATATGTCAATTACCTCCAACAGGGTATTATTTGGTTTTGAGTCGCGGATTGGTAATTCATGCAAAGTCATTTTCGGAGCTTCGGACATAGCCCATCCGACAGCTTTCGAGGCTGGCTTAACTTTTGTGGTTTGGGCCGACTTGCCATTCATT
Source organism: Pseudogymnoascus pannorum (assembly GCA_001630605.1). NCBI lineage: Eukaryota > Fungi > Ascomycota > Leotiomycetes > Thelebolales > Thelebolaceae > Pseudogymnoascus > Pseudogymnoascus pannorum. The sequence goes on along the minus strand of LNAS01000235.1, from coordinate 17,294 downwards.
ATACCATTCTGGACCTTGCCGAAACTTTGACCAGGAGAATTCGACATGCCCATTGAATAACCTGCCCCAATTTTACCAGATATCAACATCTTCGCAGATATAGCATGCGGACTAGAATGCTCTCCGAGAAGTATATGGCTCTCCTCAATTGGCTGTAATCCTTTATTGCCTGTCACTGCCGACAATGCAATAGGCCCAATGGAAGGCTTAGGTTTGGACAAACCACCATTTTGTGGCTGCGGCGTATACTTGGAGTCTTTGTCGCGTTTTTCACCAGCCGAAGATTCCGTCTCGAGTATTTGAACCTCAACGTCTTGCCAGCGAGAAGCATACAAAGAAACCCGAAAGCTTGGCCGAGTGTCTGGGTTACTGGGTTCCTTCGATTGCTTCCAAGACGTCTTTGAACGTTTTGGATATAATCTCTTCTCTAGCTGCAGCTTTGCTTGATGCCGAGATTGAGAGCAGCCAGCGCCAACGCACAAAACCCCATATAGGTTTTTCGCATATAATCGAATATCATTGAGCGGCGGGTTGAATATAGACGTTGGCTTAGCTGACCGATACGGCTCGAGCCGTTCCGTCTTGTCCGTGAATCGCTCTAGCTTCCTGTTCTCGCTATCCAACTCATCAAGCAACTTCTTAAATTTTTTAAGCTTCATGCCAAACTTAACACGCCGCCCAAATTCAAAATGATTGTCCTTTCGCGGTGCCTTTATTAATAGCGATTGAAGGTCCGCACGTGTTGTCTTAGAATCTGTGTCAGTCAAACCCGTACAAGAGAAATGCTCAACGTACCCTATCGCTTTGGTCGATTTTGAGGTCTTTCGCGATAGTTTTCATGATTTCCTCTATATGTTTGATCGTATCAAGGTATGCCTGGTACGATTCATCTAACCTTTCCTCGAGCCTCTTCTGCATACCGCTGTCTTTCCAACACTCACCACCTGGGTCAGATATCATCTCATCGACGTCCTCACTGTCAGCTATCGACGAGAGGAGGAGCTTCATTGTGAGATTATAATTGATATGCTGATCCCGGAGCTTCCGGATTTGATTTGGCAGTTCGGAGTCAAACTCCAAAAATGCTCGGATTGGGTCAAGTCCATTCTCGTAGTTCTCAAGAGCGGAGATGAAGAGGGGTAGGACGGCAAGGACTATGCCAGCGACCTCGATACCGCTCATGGTGCTGCTACGGCTGCTGGAAGGCGCCGCGAACCTCTAATGGCTTACAAGAACAGCGACGGCACACAAAAGTCAACAAGAGACATGTTGTCGTTTACTGCTGAGCGTTGGACATGTGTATTTTTCCCCGCGAGGTCGCGATCCAAAATGAGGCTGCGGCTGAAATAAGCGCTATGCACCAACAGGGTTGTTGATCCAACACAACCCCTCCAACTGCCGATATATTTTATCTTCGCTTTCGGTTGCACATTAACCAATATCGCCATACCTTTTGTCTGTTTATGGAGCTCTGTAGTAGTAGTGGTCGGTCTTGAACGACGAGAAGAAATTATGTTGGCCTCGGCAGCGCATGCCGCAACTTCGTCGTGCTTGGAAGCATTTGGAGCTCTTCGGAGCCATCTTCAGGCAGCGAAACCAGATCTTGCTGCACAAATTTCTGAAACCGATATCGAAGACGAGTTTGGAAGGTTTCGATTATGGGCCGCTAATATCGGCGCTCTTTCGAGAGGGCACGGGTCGCTTGATTACAGACTTCGCGATGCGACCTTGGTCCTCGAAGGGGCTCTTAAGCTGCTAAATGAGCTGCAGCAAGAGCTTCATCAAAGTAGGCGCCACCCTCTAAAATTTCTTACCATTTTTCTAATTTGTAAAAAGTGTGCCTCGTCTTGTCTGGCGCAAGACTTCCATATGAAACGCAAATATTTTCACGTGCGGGCCATGTGGACGACTCTGACACGTCCTCATTGTCAAGCGATAGCGAGTTGAGCTCTGACAGCTCCTCGGAGAGTGGCGATGAGAAATTGGCTCCTAGCGAGCTGCGTCGACGAGTATCTGCGTTATCTAATATTAATGACAACCTTTACCGCTTGTCTCGTTCGATACGAGCGCCAGCATCGCACGCCAGGTCATTGAAAGCTTTGTCTTATAAGTTGATTGACAAAGAGACTGGGGTTGACGTTGTGCAACAATTTGCCCCAGTCGACTTGGCCTTCACACAAGATCTCTTTTCGCAGCTACGTCGAAATGCGCAGGATCAATATCAGAATTGTCCGAAGCTGGATGATGCTGATTTAGCTTTGATCAAGAGGTTTGCTCAAGGCATAACTCGTAGGAGGCAACAATTCCTTTACTGGAAGCACCATAGGAAAAAGCTTGGTTTCAATGCTGAGAGAGAGATTCTGAAAATCCCCAAACCCGCACCAACTGTCCAGATGAAGGGAGACGAAATGAGGGAATCTGTTGCTGGACCCCATGTTTCGTTGCCAATTGTTGGCAAAGCACAAACGGAATCTTCCAGACCCAAGACTACAGTCACCGAGACTACCGCAACTCTCTTCATTGCTCCGACTAATGTGCCAGATGGTAACCAGTCTGTTACCTCATATGCTACGACTGCCCGTGGTCTAGACGGCAGCAGGATCGAATTTCCAAAATTACCAAAGAGCATAAAGCCAGGGAAAGATTTTGAATGCCCCTATTGCCAAATAATATGCCCTCCCCATTATCAAATGCCACGTGCTTGGAGGTATGTACGGTCGAAATAGCCTTTAACTTTAGAGCTGCACTGACATAGTTCAGGGCGCACTTGCTACGAGATCTAAGACCGTACATGTGCACTTATAGAAACTGTCATCAGTCAGGGGAGCTCTTTGCAACCAAACAAGACTGGTTAAACCATGAGAACACTCACCAGAAGGCGTGGCAATGTCCGGAGCATGCCTCGAAGCATTTCTCAACACAGGATGATTTAAAGGGGCATCTATTAGCCGAAACTCACGAGTCTCTACAGAGAATGGGTCTGGAAGACTTGCTCGCCATTTGCGAGACTATTTGCCCAGACTCCAGGACAATATGTCCGATTTGTTTCGTTGATGCTGGTTCGTCATATGGACTAGAGAGCCACTTGGCGAATCATCTAGAGCGATTTGCCGCATTTGCATTGCCCAGAGACATCGAAGGCGATGTAGATGAAGAATCTGCTGATAGCTCTAATATGTCTGACCATGCAATTGCCAGATCTGACCAGTCGGAGGTTTCAGATGTATCATATGCATTCGCTGAAGAAGACAAGAGGGCTGAAATTAAAGCACTGGCGTTGAAGGCACAGGAAGTTTCCTCGACAGGTTTATACGACGCAAACCTTCCCTCTCTCGACAAATTATTCGATCAAATGATGAGGATTGTGAACCTACCCACGGAGGTATTGGATAAACTCAATATCGACCTCCAATTTAAAGCAGTTTTTAAAACCATACCAAGGCTTTTGACAGATTTGAAAGATATTGTAGCTACAAACATGGCTGCAGACGACCTCCGAGACAGCATTACATCGGAGGTTATATTCCAAATGGAAAGATTGGATAGCATTCTTCAGGAGTATGCAGCTGAGTATGCACTGGATGTTTCCCATCCTAGGCTTGGCATGGATAACGTTCTTTCCGGCCAAAGCCTAGAAGATAAAAGCGAACCAAATAAAGCAGATGGAGAATCCGTTCCTTCACGAGATAATAGCCCAGATAGTGTCGTCAACAGGGCAGGTCCTAGGCTCTCGACTATGGACCTCAACAAACACCAAACATCCGATTCACCTGAAGAGGCCATTTATCCAATACGAGATAGTAGCCCAGATAGTATAGTTAACAGGACAAGTTCTATTCTTTCGACAATGGATCTCAATAAATTCCAAACATCCAACCCGACTGAAGATGACATTTCACCGACACGAAATAGCAGTCCAGATAGGGTGGTTAACAGACAAGACCTCAATGACACCTTAACCAACATCTCTACTGCAATCCACGACATACCGCCCGAGAAATTAGAATCCGAGTCCTTCTGTAGGAAGCAGCTCACCTCGTATGAAGTATACACCCTTCCCCAAATCAATGACGATGACGGTGAAGACTCCAAGGGTTCTGAAGGAAACGAGGACTCCGAGATCAACAAGAAAGACAACTGGGGTGACAAGGATGGCAACTACAAGGGCAACGTGAAGTCCCAAGAGCGAAAACGCCGGGTTAAAGCGCAAATCATAAAGGAATCCTACCGAACAGATGCCATCATTAAGGCAATTGAGGAGCTTGACACTAGTAAACTCTCTCTTGCTGAGAAAAGGGCCAGTCTGGACCCAATCCAGATGATGCAGATCAACAACATTCTCATCGAAAAGAACATAGCCGAGCCCGAGGGCCAGTTCTTTGAATGGGCCCTTGCCCAAATTTATTGCGAGGAAGCTATAAACTCAGAGCCGGGTAAAAAGAAGACCGACCCGATAAAACTCTACCTTATGCGGGCGCCGATCCAAGGCGCCGACGTTATTCAGCTATACCGCGAGCGTCTAGAGCGAGCACGCATAGAAGCATCCCGGAGGGAGCAGGCAGAGGAGGGCAGCATTAAGGGCCAATCTACCAAAACAAATCTTAAAGGAGAGATGAAACCTAAGGCTTCTAACGACGGAGAGGGCGACAAGCCAACCGAGGAAACGCATGGCGAAAATATACGAGACGAGAATCCCTCATTTCTGGTCGCTAAATTAACTTCATTGCTAACTAACGCCCATCGAATTCAACGGCGATTGCGGGATCTTGCCACCGAAGGCAAGGATACGCCAAACGCAATAGTTAGACTGAATCAAATATTCCCAGATATATGCCAAGGCATTACGAGCCTTGTACATACTATACGGGAGGGAGTGGTTGATTCCTATGCCGTTACATCCATAGGGGTAACTGACACTCGATGTCGCCGGTTATTTGAAGATGCCTCGGGCTTCTTAGACAAGTACAATAAAGGTATTAGACCAAGCTGGGGCAGCCGAAAACAATACCGCGACGATACAGAGGAACTAGTGGGTTCTGCCCGACGTGCTTTACAGGAAATAAACCATATAATTGAACTTCAAGCTAGAGGACGTAGCGTACGACCTGGAACGAAAGACAGACGCGACGAAGACGAGAGACTAAAGGAAACCACCACGCCATCTACTGATAACGCGGAAACTACAGGTGGATCATCTAGACTGGATGAGCAGGAGCAGGATCTAGATACGGATAATGAGCGTATCCTAAGCCCGTTAGATGGCTCCAATGTGGAACATGAAATATTGGAGCCGTCTAAATTTATTGCCGGTCAAGATGGGTCCTTAGTTCCTACACGCAAGACACGCCCACGACGTTTGGACTCAAACCCCACAAGCCCAGTGCATTTGGACTCCATCCCCGATCGCCATACCAAGGGTATTCTCAAGCCTGGCCGAGGCAAGTTCCCAGAGGACCCAAGCCCCACTCGCGAGGGCGCTGCGCCCTCTCGAGTAGGGTTTGAGGACACGCTGGACGATGGGATTTATCTTCGGCCGTCTCGTGCCGAAGGGGCTCCGCCGCCAGGCGCACGCTGGACAAAGATAAACCGCCTCCTTGTGAATCCCCAGGCACTATCTGAGGGAGGGGAGAGGTTCGAGGAAAGGGACGACTTTGTGATTGTGTTAAGAGTGTTGAGCAAAGAGGAGATACAGGCGTATGCCGATGCGACAGCGAAAATCCGCGGTGAGTCCCTTATCTATAGCTCGGCACCCTTGCAGACATTGACTGATATTATTAAGCTGCGCGAGAAGAAGTTGAAGATGTGACACGCAATAAGCAGAGAACCAGACGCATACAGATACCATCTCGAACGCCTGATTGGGATTTTTCAGATGGAGATGATGAGGGAAATAACTCCGAGTACGAGCGCGCTCAGAAACGCAGGCGACGACCGAGTCGTGAATATCAAAAGGAGGACATACCCGACGAGGCGCGCTCGACGAATATAGATCATATCCCTACGAGTCTTGGAACAGGGGCCGACCGTATAGTCGGGGGCTTGTCAAGCATAATCTCAAATGCTAATATCCAAAGTCAAGCGAACGAGAACACCGCGACTATAACATCAATTCCGCGTGAGTTTTATACTTCTACTAGAGAGTCGTTGTAGGCATAGACTAACGTTTCTTCAGCTGAGCGACCAAAGCGGCCAGAGCCAGGGCGAGCACAGCGAGAAGCGCCAAAAGAGGATGACCTCACAGGGTATTCCTATGGCTATGTGCAGGGCGCACCACATGGGTCCAATTCGCCACTCCCACTGTCACAGATAGAGAAGAGCGTCTCCCAGGTTCTCGTTGCAACGAAGCAGCTTCTCGAAACCTTGACAAAATGGTCCCGGCACGAGGCAACGGATACAGACGTGTCTGATGCCCACACGAGGCTAGGATACGAGTTCAAAAGCACTTGTCGAGCCTTTGCTGCCATCGGTGTGGATACTTCCGACCTTGGAAATGTACCAGAACTCTTGCGCGAAATTTTGGAGTCAATGTTAAGTCAGGAAGCCAGTCCCGAATGCCTAGACCAATACCTACCCAAAATTAAAGACATCATCATCACACTACTACATGGTTTGAAGCGCCAGCAACATAAAATACGGCAGAAGCGGTCTAATGAGAGCTCGTCCGCCCCCCCTAATCGCGAGCTCGCGCCGATACAACAAAATTTGCGGGGAGAGTACACTGAAGCGACGACATCGATTCGAAGTGAGTTACATGATTTTTCTAGGAACCCTGGTGTGAACATGAACTAACTTAACTAAGCTGCGCAAAAAGGTGGAAATGAAGATGACAACGAGAGGCGCGGGCGCAGGGGTATGCCGACATCGCCGCCGCCTCCAGAATCTGGGGTGGGTGATGATGAAGACGAGAACGATGTTTCTGAACCGTCTCTATTACGTCCCCGGCCGTCGTCGATAGAATTGGATGGCTGGGCCGACGATGTTACCCTGAACCCGCATACGCTCCCGCGAGCTAGCTTGGACACCTCGCCCGTTGCTGAGTACGGCGATGATAATCCTTCCCATCAACCTCCGAAGATCGATGAAGAAAGATCGCCAGAAAATCTTCACCAATCTCTTCCCCCCCTTAACCCCCCTCTCCCTCCTACTGACCCCTCTGCCCACAACTCCTCTACAACTACCACTGCAACCAAATTCCCATGCACCTTCGCGTTTGCCGGATGTACCTCGGACTTTGCTTCAAAAGACAATTGGAAGCGCCACGTCGCGAACAATCATATGTGCTTCGTTTACTGGGACTGCCCTCTCAAACCTTGCCCTAGGCCTCTGTTTAGCACGAGTCACTTCCTTGAGGGGCATTTGAAGTGGGTGCATGAATCTCCGGATAACAAGATAGCGGAGCTGGTAAGGATGGGGGAGCGGCCGGGGAGGAGTGCTATTGAGGAGATGCAATGCCCGGTTCCAGGGTGTGTGCATCAATGGAAGGGGGTGAACGAGTGGGAGTGGGATGATAGGATGGAACATGTGTGGAAACATTGGGAGGCGGTAGCTAGGGGAGAAGAGGCTGGGGGTTGGACTGAAGAGGGGGGTGGACTGTTGGAGTGGGCGATCAAGGAGGGGTCTGTTAAGGAGGTGGAGGGTCGGCTAATGTGCACCGAGCCGCTGGGCTCGAAGGAGCCAAAGGAGGTAAATGATAAGAGACAGGTAGACGACGACGAAATCGGAGATGCGTACCCTTCCTACGATGCGTCAGGACCTTCGAACTTGTCTGTGTCGCCCCCACACTGGAGTGGAGACCCGTTTAACTTAACCAAACCCGTGGATCCTACCACTCATCGGACAACGGACCGTGGCGACGAGGACGACGAGGACGACGAGGACGACGAAGACAACGACGGCGGTCCTGCGGACGGGCGGATAAGCCCGACAACCCGTCGTCTTCTCGACGAATGGAAACCTATCACCGGGGAACCAAGTACCGCGACAACGGCGGAGGAGTCCATCGACCACGACACTACCGTCATAGACCCCGACATCCGTACCCAAACCACAGATTCCGTCACTGATCAAACGGCTGGCCATGGAGAGGATAAGCCGTCAGTTAGATTTGCATCTGAGCACCAGGTAGCAGAATCCCGCTACCCGTTATCGATCGAAACCGTGACCTTGGACTACCAATCGGACGACAGCGAGTTCAGATCAGAGGACGATACAGATCCGACCACGGCGAGAAAACGGCTCTCAGAAGCTCGCCAACCTCCATCATTTGCACACTCAGATCCGAACTACACCGCCGAAGATGATCTACGTCGCATCTTAGATGCCGATGGAACGCGCCGCGACACTCCAGGGAGAAGGTCCTTTGATGATAACAGCAATGTTGATCCCGTCGGCCAAACTACGGATCTCCCCACCACCACCACCACCACCACAACCAGTGTGACGGAAGACATTCGCCAGACACTGCGGCAGACGCCCAAACGCACGTCTGAGCTCGTGGGGAAACCCAGCTCCCGTAGCACTCGCGATAGAACGGACTCCGCTACCAACGAGCAAACTACACACCGCGACGAAGGGAAGAAACTAAGTAATCCCGTGCCTAACTCTCCCGCTGTACCGTCACGACTAGCGTCCGTCACGACATCCTCAGCCATGGAAAACAGCGATGAGTCTAAACATCTGACACCCATGCGGATACCACGATATTATGGAATACATCCCCCAATCGAAAGCAGCAGCAGCGGCCCATTTCCGCTTGATAGAGAGAGTCCACCAGAGCGACCTGCTCGTGTATACGACGAGGATGATACCTGGAGTACCACGCCGGCTGAGGATGAGGATGAGAATAGGATGAGGGGGAAGATGAAGGCGGAGAAGGATTGGGATGAGTTCATGGAGGAGACGAGGATCCTGGAAAAGAATAGAAAGGAGCTGAGGGAGAAGATGAGGAAGCAGGAGGAGGAGGAGAGGAAGAACAAGAGAGAGGCGGAGAGTAAGGAGTATCAGGAGGAGAGGAGAAAGGCGGATGAGAAGATGGAGAAGCTGATAGAGAAGATGAAAAAGCTGGAGGCGGAGGAGGGGAAGATGCGGATAGAGGGGTATATGAAGGAGTTGGAGGAGAAAGAGGAGAAAGAGGAGAAGGCGATGGGTGAGACGCAACTTTCTAGGTTGAAGAGGGCGTTTAGCCTGCGGAATTGGAGGTCTGAGAAGGGGAAGAAGGATGAGGAGGGTGGTGAGAGTGGTGAGAGTGGCAGGAGTGGGAGTGGAAGTGGGAGTAGGAGTGNTCTCGGGTGTCTCGGTCGTGAGGGGGGGGGAGGGGTGGGAATGTGTTGTAATATAATAGATGCGACATAATACCAAGATATGCTGTTAATTATCATTCGCGGGCCAAGGAAGCTTCCTTCACAGTATAACTTGAACTGCAAGCTATAGAAATCGCCATTGCAGCTCAACTGCACTCCAACGGCCAGTCACGCACACCAACACACACATCGCCACTCACACCAACCTCAGAACACAAAATGCACTTTTCCCAAAAGAATCATACAATAGTATACCGTGCATCAAGCACACAAGCTAAACGCCCCGCCTCCAAAGCGCACCCACCCAGCCAATCTCTACCCCCCTAGCCAGCCAGTCANTCCCCACAACCCCTAATCCATAACCCCCCTCACCACTTCATCGCAGTCTTTACATGGACACTGCCACCCACTCCCACTCACGACCTCCCAGAAAAGAACCTATTCATCATCCCCCCCGCCAGATTCCTCGCCAACCCACCAGAGTAGAGCGCGCTACCCGCCAGATTAGACGCGTGGCTGAACTTGTCACAGCGCGAGAAGGCGAGGGTATTCGTGATTGTCAGGACGAGCGCGATGACTAGTTATTCCCCATTAGCAACCATCAAACTCATCAACCTGCCAGCCAGCGGACGGAAGAAAGTAACATACCAACAAGCGTCAGCCAAATAAACTCAAACCTCACCACCGCCAACACCGCCAACGCTACCCACAACCCGGGCTGCGCATACATCCCCCACCAAAAGAACCTACTATCCGTCGCGTTCACGACCTTGACGCTCGGATCCGCGCTCTCAAACACCCACTGCGAGTCCCCCGTCGAGATGTCGACTTCGTTCCACCATCGCAGACCGACGAGCCGGCGGCCGGCGATGTTCTTGAGGTAGTAGAAGTCGGCGGCCAGGAGGAGGATGGTGAGAATGAAGATTAGGATGAAGTTTGAGGTGAAGAGGAGGCCGAAGAGGTAGACTAGGAGGCTGGCTGTTGAAGGAGAGCGTTAGCTTACTTTTGGTCTTAACTCAACTCGGATGGAGAGGGATCTGGCTTGTTTGGGGACAGCGCGGCGTAGGCACCACGGGTTGGGCGGGGGGAGATGAGGGGGACATACATATCCTGAACCCCAAAAACCACAACAACGTAATCGGATGCGCGCTGAGGCGCCAGTTAAGCTGCCCAGGTTGTGCGGGTTGCTCCATGACTTCCACTGTTCCAGTCGTCCCTCGTTCCTATTCTATCCTATCTTCCCCTTCTTCTAACCTTCGTATCGTCTCTCGTTTAAAGTTCAACTGGCGCAATCGTTATCGTGTCGTTGGTCGTGGGTGGTAGAATTTCGTTGCGCGCGGGATGGGATAGCTTCGTGATGGACTGTGGCAGGGGACGCTATACGTGGAGCTTCCGTCGAAGAGCCGCGCGTGAAGGCGGTGAGAGGGGAGTGGGTGGCAGAATCGCGGCAAGTGTGACAGGGGTCAGGTACGGTACGGGACAGGGGTGTGGGATTTATTGATATCAACTGTGGTTTTATACGACAGACTACGATGGAAAATGATTTTGGTTTAGAAATGGGAGTCAATTTGTAATTACTGGATTGAAGCGGTCTTTATACATCTACTTGCGAAATATTACAAACGCACGCTTAAAGTAGACGGGATTAAAACAGACCAGTCAATACCCCCTCCTCGGCTGCCAGAACTGCATTGTTAGTTCTCGAGGGACTGCAGATGATTGCACCCTTTCCCATGATCCAAGGCCAGGCGCTTGGTCCGCGGCAGCGCTGAAATATGTTCGCTCTCTCGGAATCCATTGATATCCTGTGCTTGAATTGTTTGTTGTGGTGTAGAAAAGCATGCCATCAGGTGGCGCTGCTGTATCATGCATTTGGGCTTCTGCATCAAATGTGGGCCCTTCCTCATAGTACATGCTTTCATCGATAAGGTCTAGTCCGTCCTGCTGCCCCTCGTACGCATCACCGTAGTTAACTCGCTCGTCCTCCATCTCAATGGGATTGTATTGCGGAATCTCAACATCCAGGGGTTCCCTCTCCCACTGGCCACCTTCGTATAGGTAAATAGAACTCTGCCCTTGCTCCTCCGAATTATGAAACACATGATGTTCCTCTTGTGCGTCAAATACCTGATTCTGAAGTTGCCGGGCATAAATCGGCTCCAGAATCTCAAGTGGGGAGATGGTCCGTGGTTGAACTTGTGGCATTTTTACCGCGCCTGAGGAGAATCCACGAGTGGGAATCATTAGTTGTAGTGGTTCAATGTGTATAGGTATAGCAACATCATCGTTTTGATAAAAATTGTGCTCGCCAGTTATGTAGCCCCGGCTGTCATCAGGCTGGTCTGGCTGATGCCCAGCACCATGAAGGTATTCACTCTGGGGTTTTTCGTTGCCCGGTGAATTAGACTGAGGGTTAGGGTCAAGTGATTGTTCATGTCCAGGCTGACTGGTGTCCTCAGTTTGCCTACCGTCGAGTCCCGATAGTAGATGGCTTGTCTCGTTCTCTCTCTGCAGGTCTGTTAATTCAACCTCATGACACTCACTGTGTTCCTTCGAATCACCGGGTTCCCTCGCACTTGGTACATCTGTGGGTAGAACTCGCGCATCGGAAGTACCTCCAACTTCTTCAACTGTAGCCTTTGGAGTCGACCTCCGTTTAATATACGCTTGCTGAGCAAGTACAGCCCGAGACATGATGTTCTGGACGTCAGAATCCGGATTTGTCTGGCCTGGCGGAACAGAATTATTGTGGGGTTGACCAACGGGATCTATGCTTGTTTGGGTGCATCGCTCTACTGTTACCTCTTTTGAACTCCTGTGGGGCTCACAATCATGAAGCACTGCCTTGTCAGCTTGAAGCTGATAAATGTTGTCCTCGCCCTGGCACTCTGTGGAATTTTGGTCGTTGATATCACAAGTGCGTGAAACATTGGCTGGATTTAGCTGCTTGTTAATGACCATTTGGCTATCCTCATTGTTAGGACGCGGCCTTTGCACCGCTGAATTACAAAGCAAATCCACCTCCGGGTCCAGCTCGGCCTGAATTCCAACTTCCTTGTGCAGCCCTGCTCGAACCGGGATCCGTTGACGAGAAATTGGCGACATGCCTCTCCTATCTTGGGATGCATCGGCCAACATTGCCTTGCCATGGAGGAGTGGGGACCTAACTGATTCTGACCAACTACAGCAACTTGCCGATTTGCTCGAGGCATTATGTGGCTCTGCACCAGAACGAGGGACAGATATCTGATCAAGTTTTGGCTTGGGGAGACTGAACCTTTGAGAGGTTGGCATTCCTGTACCAAAACCCGAATAAAAGACTTTCTGGTATCTTGGGTACCTATCAGGAGATATGGATGGGTGGGAATGATGTCCTCTGACAGGAGAAGTAGCTTCAGTTTTACCTGCATCCGAAGGTAGTGTTGAGACTTCTCTTCCACGGTTAATGCCAGCCTCCTGCAGAGGTTGTCGGGGAGGGACAAAATAGTTGGAGATCTCATTTCTTGCCCTCTCCCTCTCACGTTTAGTTTTCTGGCCTGACTTGGATATGATCACCTCCTTTTCGCTTTCAGGAGGCTTCCGGCTTGACTGCTTCAAGAATTGCATCTCTGAAAACGCCAAATCAGGTACTGACACCAGTTAGCAAAGAAAAGGTAGATTTCCCAGTTATACTTACGGCCTCGATTGTGGGCAGGAGATGATGCCCGACCATTCTTGAATATGCCAGTACCAGGACGCATCTTCGAGAAATTAGCCACATTCCCAACAGTCGAATTGAAGGTTTCATACCGTTAATCGATCCTGCGCCACATTCTTCGATTTGAATCCATTTATCAGATCCTCCCCAGCCTTCCTGGATGCTTTCGCCGCATCGCCCCTTTTCACCTTGATGGTCTTCTTCTTCACCGGTTTATCATCTTCGGCAGCATGTTTCTTCGACCTCTTGGACTCATACCTGTCTTCTCTTGTCTTATGACGACTCCTCTTCTCAAACGTTTCTTTGCGCTTCGGTCGGTCTGACTCAGATTGGCTGTCATCTGTGGTTGACGACGCAGGTTCCCTATGTTTCTTGGTTTTCTTGGAAACGGGTCTGGACTCATCATCACTGGTAACTTGACCAATCGCCGTCTCTCGTAGTGGCAGCTCCTCCCTCTCATACGCTGGTTGGATCAATGATGAATCAGATGAATCACACCTTTTTTCTCTGTGGGTTCTTTCGTTTCCAACAGTTTCACCATATCGTCCCGGAGATGCACATCTGAACCCCCCTGTCTGACGCAAAATGACAGGAAACCCACCTGCAAGAACAGCAAAGTCAGCACACCCCAACAAACTGTTGAGAATATGATCAATCACCATATCGCTCACATGCAGCAACTTGCGTTTGCGTAGCCTGCTGCTCCGCCGCAACTTCGGCCAACCAGTTGTAGACATATCCATTTTCGGCCGCCTCAATGCGAGATCTGACTCGTGTCTCGGAAGCGGCGGCGCCAATGCCTCTCCGCCGTGCAGGGCTGTCGCATCCGATGTCCGCAGGTTGGGCCGGTTTGCGGCGCTCGGGTGCATATCGGGGAGGAGTGAATTCTTCTTGGCGGCTGTGGCGTGGCCGTTTCCGAGACCTGTGGTCGTCCATGAAGTGACAGAAGAAGGTAGAGGTGCAGGGTGAGGAGTGTGTGAGTGAAATGGAGTGTACGTAGAGATAGGGCAGGAAGGGGTTTTCAGACACTGTCACTACAGACCAGCGACCCGGTTTCGGGGCGGAGAATCAAAGAAGAGCTGTCATATTACCGTTGTGTATTGAGCCAGAGATGCAGCGGGAAGGGCGTCGGACATTTTCAGATGGGACGTTGGTGTATGGTAGGCTTCAAGTTAAGGCAGGCACAGAGTCAAGGGCTGCTTCCCTTTTGAGACATACGCGCAGAAGTGGGGGTATAGTGGGAGAGTGGGAGTGAAGAGAAAAAATGACGAGAAGAAAAATGAGAGAGATAGAGAGAGATTTGCATGGAGAAGTGAAAAAGAGAAGAAGAATTACTAGTTGCTCATTCGAATGTATGAGTAAACGTAAACAAAGTTCAGCAAAGGTGAAGGAGAGTAGAAATAGCAACCACCCCCTTCACATGACCCACAATCACATGACCAATATCAAACGCACACAGAAATAAGAATAAATAAATCGACCATACTCTTTAAAAGATCGAACACGTGGGGTGAACTACAGATCAAACCAGGAGCTGCTTATGGTTCTCCTGGTATTGCAGCGATCCTCTGCAGCTCCAAGTGTTTCACAAATCGGCTGGCCCGTAATCCTGTCTGTACCCATCATCTCCATCCATCTGCATCCTGTATCCATGTCCCTAGCGCCGTGCGAGCTATGTACGAAGCAAGCTGTGAGACCCACACCGCCGTGCCATTCTCCGCAGAGAGTGAGCGGTTATGCAATGCCATATGCGGAAAGTTGGTTATTGTGCAACTGTGCAACTGTTGGTACACCACGGAAATAGTGCCGAGTAGTCGCACTGTCTGCAGGGGCCCTCGAGCCAACATCAAGCAACGAACAGGCTCACCCGCCGCGAATTGGCTACAGTAACACGCTCTAGGGCATATAGTACATACGGCTACCCGGTTAGCTGCAGCTCGCCAACGTTGGAGTAGTCCCTATTGGGAGTAGAGAGGCAGGAGAAGGCTGGCTGAGGGCGGAGGGTGGGAGAGGTAGTGAGTGGGAGTGGTGTTGGTAGTAGTAGTAGTAGTGATAGTGGGGTTAGATCTTACGGGACGGGGAGATGGGTGAGATGGCGGCCGAGACGGGGAGGATGCACGGGGATGGGGTGCAGGAGGGAAGCATGGAGGAGTGCAGGAGTGTAGGAGGGTAGTGGTGGTGGTAGTGTTGGGTTCGGTAATGGGGATCGGGTGTTTTGAATATGGTGTCTGAGTGTCTGAGTGCAATGCGGTAAGGCAACGGGTTTGGTGTTGGTGTTGGCGCTGGTGATGTTGGATGTCGGTTCGGTTCGGCAGGTGAGGTGAGGGGAATGCGGAAGGAAGACACGGAGTCGGGAGGGAAGGAAGGGAGGGAGGGTTAGGGGTGTGGTGAGGAATAGAAAAGGAAGATAGGACATAGGAGTGGGTGTGGTGAGGTGGTATTGCAGATTGTTTTGTACTGTTCTGTTCTGTTCTGTGTGGGATTACGTCAATGATGTTGATAGAAATGTCGATGGTGATGTTAGATGAAGGCCGAGCAGAATACCCGCCCATAGTAAACCATCGTGGCCCGTTCCAGTGGGTACCTTTGGTCGATAAGATAATGACTGCCCCTCACTAAAAAAAAGTAAAAACCTCAAAGCTGCGTGCCAAACTAAAGTTATCGCGCAACTTATCGCCACTTATCGCGCACGGGGAACCCACTCCGACTATTCCCAGAAGGTCGATACATACAGGATACATGAGGGGGTACTTGCGTCAGTACCTATCAAGGTGTGAGGCAGGGAAGTAGAAGAAGTTCGTTTCCTTGGGGAGTGTGAAGTATGCAAGTAGTACTCTTCTCCTACCTTGATGGTTAGACCAGCGCCTGTCGAATAGACCGGTGTGCATGGATAGAAGAGACACATCGAAGTGGATTGAGTAGATCTATCTCCTCCATTGAGCGTATAAATAAATCTCTGCACCGTTTGAAACATGACAGCATAACTGTGGAGTGAGGGAGAGAACAGAACAGAACAGAACAAAGAACAGAGAACCATGAAACCACAAACCGCGCGATCGACTGGCCTGGCCATGAATACAATCTACAGATGATGGCCGTGGCTGCATACGCGGTCGCATGTTTGGGTGAGCATGGGATGTTGCATATATACAGCATTACAATACCAATTACTGGTTGGTAGAGTATGTTAATGGCCACAGTGTCCTGCCGAGTACTCGTAAGCTGCCGGGCACAAGAACCAAGAACAAAGAACCAAGAATCAAGCAGCAGAAAGTGTGATGAGCAGGAAGTGTGATGACCAGAAAGTGCGAAGATATGTCGCCATAGTTGTGTCTCTGGTATGGAATATACAGTAGTGTAGTCTGGAACGATGTATGTGCGCATAAAACACATGAAAGACGCAATGGGGAATGCGCACTTGCCGTATATCTCTCGTATATCTGGCACGGCTTGGCTGTGATCGGTGGTCTTCTGGCCGCATCGAAAGAGGGTACTTACATTCTGTAGGTGGTATGGAGTATACATTCCATCGCACGTCAGCCCTTCTCCCATCCATATGGCCTATGCCCATTGCCATTCCTGTCCTCCAAGCCCATGCCCATGCCCATTCCCATGCCTCCAAGTATCTCCATGCGTGCGCGTACCTGCTGCTTCTTTCTCCTCCCTTCCATCACCAGACAGGCAGATAGCAGACAGTACCAACATCACGACACATACCTACCACCTACATACCACATATACCACATATACCACATAAACCACATACCACACCACAGAACCACCACCCACATAAACAAACTACAACCCACACAATTTTATCCCACACTTACCACTTACCATACTTCCAACACACCCAGTCTACCAATGTACCCTCCTCCCCAACCAATTCCTTCGCCAATATCAACTACATCTCACTACATCTCACTAACATCTCACTAACATCTCACTGCCACTACCTCTTACCACTACTTCAACGCCCACTACCACTACCTCTACCTCTCCCACTAAACTACCCTTACCCCTACCTACCACCCCTCAACCCCTGCTATTCCACCCCAGATCCAGTCTAGCGTAGCAATCGAGGGGCACCTCTCTTTCATTCACACCCATCCAATCCTCATCCACACCCCTCTTTTATGTCTTCTTTGTCCTCTTTGTCCCTCCCTTTGTCCCCTCACACACCCCCCTCCACACCAACAACAGCCACACCCACCCCTCTCCCCCACCCCACCCCATATATCCATCAATCTACATACCATACCATACCATACCATACCTCCCACCCTCCCCTCCTACCT
>LNAS01000234.1:0-69343 GCA_001630605.1 Pseudogymnoascus pannorum | reverse complement strand
ACGCACCGCAGTATCCCTTTGCGCCGGGTCCCAATGCGCCTCCTCCACCGCAACAACAACAGCCTGGTTACATCCAGAATCCCGCGGCACAGCAGCAGCAGATGATGTATAACCCTCAGCAGCAGGGCCAGCAATTCGGGGGGATGCCGATGGGTGGCGTCCCGCAGCAGCCGCCTTACGGCCCCGGTATGAATGGGCCCAATATGGTGCCCGGCCCAAACGCGGTGATGATGCAGAATGGCGGCGCCGGAATGCCGCATATGGGTCCGGGAAACAATGGCATTGGTGAGTTCCTCGATATGTTTGCTTTGATCGTCTTTGATTGCACCGCTAGCGGGCAGAAGGTCTGCACTTGTGTTATATCGAGATGTTTCTTTTGCACTTCATGCGCGCCTTCCGTGCAGATCTAAGCACACCGGTCTATTTTTCGCGGCATCGCGTCACTCTTGCCTTTGTTATTTAAATACTACTATCATGGATAGTCAGGCGCTAACGCGGAATACAACAGCATCCTACCAGACGCCCTACAACAACTCTCCCTACGGTATGCAAAGTGGCCCGCCATCATCTGGCCCTCAACAACAGGCCTTCCTCCCCGCTGGCGCGAATACAGCACAATCAGGCTTCGTCCAGCCAGTGCCCCAGCAGCGCATGCACACCCCTCAGCACCCACAACAGCAGATGGGCACGCCGCAGCGTGCTTCTTCATACGGCTCTGTTCCCGGACAACACACGACACCACCTCATACGCAGGCTCCGTCGCAGTTTATGCCTCCTCAGCCAGGAACGCCGCAGATGGCGATGCCGATGCAGCAGCAGCCGCACGCGCAGCCGGGACAACAGGCGCAACAGCCAGTACAGCAGCCACAGTCCGCGGGACAGACACCGGTGACGCCGTCGTTTCCTCCGTCGGCTGGGGCTATGGCTACGCCGTTGAGCCCTGGGTCTGAGGTGAGGGAGAAGGATAGGGTTAGCCTGTTGTTGGATATCAATAGGGTGCTGTTGATGGAGGTGATGAGGCTACAAGCTGTCCAAGCGGAGGCGAAGGCGAAGGTGGAGTCGGATGACAAGAAGGACGAGAAAGAGGATGGGGCTGAGGGAACAAAAGATAAAGAGAAGAAGGATGAGAAGGCAAAGGAGAAACCTAAGATTGATCCTGTTACGGGGAAGGAATTCGTGGAGTATGTGCTAATTTGATTTGAATTTGGGAGGCCACTACTAACGTTCGACAGATGTATGAGGAGGATACAATATAACCTTGCGTATCTCGCCGCCATCGCTGATAGGTCACACAAACCATCATCACAGATCCCACCCCACCCTGCCGTTATCTCGGCACCGTCTCTAACTCCCCTCCCCAAACCCTCCGCCTCGTCACCAGCGACCCCCAATGGCGCAGTCAAGCTAGGCATGGACGGCGCCGCAGATGCCGAAGAAGACCGCGCAGAGACCTTGAAGAACCTATACAAGCGCCTTCAAGAACTCTTCCCTGGCGTGGACCCCAAGAAAGAGCCGACTGTGCAACCGGCACAAGCCGCACAAAAGCAGCAGCAGCAGCAGCAGCAGCAACCGGGAGGATCCTCGGCCCCCCAGAAGGCCCAAATGGCAGCACAAATGCAAGCACAGCTCGCGCAGATGAGCCAGGCGCAGAAGATGGAATTCATGCAGCGGAAGGGCATGCAGATGCCTCAGCAACAGCCGAATGCGCAGCAACAACAGCAAATTAACCGGATGAGGCAGCAGCAACAACAACAACAGATGCAGCAACAGCAACCTGGGTGGCGGCCTGGACAGCCGGGGGGGCCGCAGCAGGGGGGGCCACAGAGAATGGGGCCTGGGATGCAGCAGGGCGTTGGAATGGACATGGGCGGGATGGGAATGGGTGGCTCACCGTCGATGCAAGGCATGCAGCAGCCTTTGCCGGGTCAGGGACAGGGGCAGTAGAGCGATGAGTGAATGGCCGCCGCTCCAATGTCGAGGGGCATGAGGACAAGAGTAATCACATGATGTCAAAACGGTGTACAGGAGGGGAGCAGCTTAACGGTGTCTGGCGGCAGGAGCATGGCGTCTTTACGAAAGGAAGGAAAATGGAGATTGGGAGACGGAGGGATGGTGCCCGGGGCTATGATTTTTTATATTTTACGCCAAAGGAGAGGCAGGAGAGTGGGGTGGCTTTTATACCATGGACTTGGACAGAGCGCGCGGTTTGGGGGGATGGCTATCTGTATATTGGAATTCAATTGCTGGGATATGTGCGGGATTTGGCTGGGGAAGTGTGTATAGCAGTGTGTTTAAGGCATGGGTCTGGGTGGCCTATTCAAAAAATACCTTTTCGGAGAGCCCGTAGCGTTGGGTGGATAGTGTGATTCTTGTTCGTCAGTGCTGTCCGGGCAATCCAAAGACTCGTCGTCTTTTGGATCGCACGCACCGCGCTCATAGGCAAGCATCACGCACTATTCGCCAGCGCGAAGACATCCTATACTTGATTATACTGTAACTCGGCCCAGCCTTTGGTTTTTGCCTCGCTATGCATGCCTACGTGCCTGTGAGGCTACCCGCCCACATCACAGGGTGCACTTCATAACCCCCACCCAGGCTTGACGCCGCTGACACGGATAATGAGTTTATTTATTTATTTATGTCTATCTAAGGGAAACTCAAGTTATGGCCTCGAATTTGTGGTTGTGTGTGTCTTCGGCGTGTACCACGCACTTGGAGCAGAAGTCGAATTCATCGCACTCGGTGCACTTGTGCCAGACTTTGTAGATGGTCTGTGGAATGTTAGCATGCTCATCATTCTTTACCCCTCAATTTTCCGCAGATGGCGGACCAAGCAAACGGGCAGCTTGGCTCGGGGATACTTACAGAGCTACAGCCATCACAGATGCGATTGAATTCCTTTCCCCTATCCCCATCCGACCTCTCAATATCGACAATCCAACCAATCTTCCCCGTCTTGGGAATCATCCCATTCTGTACCGAGATTCTCCAGGGGTAATCGTCCTTGAGCAGGCCGTCTAGGCGCGTGCCGCGGTGCAGATACATGCTATGGGCCGGGGCATCCATCCACGACGGATGCAACCTCCCTTCTTCGGAGTAGGGATCCAAATTCCTTATCTCCGGGCTGAAGATGCTACCCCCGACCTGGACGCGCGGATTAAACGCCCCATCAAGACCAACTTTAATGGTCGTCGATCTGTTCTCATTCTCGTTCAGGTAAATTGCGCCTGCTGTCCCGCTATCCCCAACGGCGAGCTCAAACAGACGATCCTCGTCACTCCACGACCCGCGCGTGATAACCTGGGAAAATCCCTCTTCATCACTGGTATTCTGTCCACCGCTATTCTTCTGCCCACCCTTCTTCTTAGTCTTCGGCTTCGACTTGACCGGCGCCAGGAGCGTGCGCATCCAGAAGCCATAAAACCGCTCTTCAGTGAGCACAGATCCCCATACGCGCTGCTGCACGAACACATCGCGGTATGTGCATCTCGCCGCCAACCCCTCGCGGAATACGACTAGATCCTCACCCGCTAGCATGACGCGCGCGTAGCGATTCTCCCTAGGTAGCATGCGCAGGAAGATACCAAGGCGGTTTCCATCGCGCCCACAGTCTAGGGCTGCGAGGTAGGTGTCCATTGCCCATGGTAGCATGGGGAGCTGGATTTTGAGCCCCAAGTTAGAGACAGCGTAGGGCTCCTTATTCCAGCGGGCGTGGGTGGCGTCGATGGATGCGCAGGTGGCGAAGTCAGCGGGACTATGGGCGAGGAGGCCGCGGGCTTCGGGAGAGGGAGAGGACCAGGCGAAGAGAGAGTGGTCGTCGGAGTGTTTCATGATTTCCTCCTGTAGGCGGATGAAGGCGCGATCACCCTCGCCGTAGAGCATGGGCATGTTGACGTTGAAGAGTCCAATTAGGCAGTACGCCATATCCTCTTTGCGAGTCGTTACTCGGCGCGAGGCCCAGGACATGCGGCGTGCGATGCTGTAGTCGTCTAGGTTCGCGCCGGTCTGGAGCATAGTCACGTCTATTTGTGTGATTGCCGCGATGGCGACGCGGAGAGAGGCTTTAGTTCCTATTTCCTGCCAGGAGGCGTTGTAGAAAGTTACTTGGGAGGGGGCGACGAGTTCCTGGAGTGTCCAGCCACGGGTGAACCACATGCTTTGGGCGAAGGCGTCTTCGCCGGGGCTGGAGGTGACGTCGTCCACGGTGACGTCGGAGAGGAAGGCGTAGCAGACGTGCGCTTCGGCGTACCAGCGGTACATGGAGTTGATGGACTCGGAGAGCTCGGCACTGCTTGTCTTGTCGATGCAGCATGTGTCTACCCAGGCGTGAGAGAGGCCGTCGGAGAGGGCTTGCTGGCAGGCGCTTAGGATCTTTTGGTAGCCGGGTTTGGTAACTGCGCTCTCGTTTTGCATTTCTTGCAGCGTGACTTCCCCATCGAGCCAGCGATGGGAGAGGATGGCATAGTTGGGGGCGTGGCCGTCGAAGAACTCCTCTATGAGGAGGGTTTTGGTATTTATGAGGCGCATGTTAGCTTTCTATAGCTATGAGAGGGGATGAAGCGGAGGATGTGTGGGGGAAAGAGAAAAGTAAGGGGAAAGGGAATATCATATATATATATATATATATTATTTTTTAAAGTTGAAGGCGCAGTGAGTATTTATATTTATACCAGCATTGACTATCCGCATCTACCCCGCCAAATGATAACTGATAACCAGTAATCCGGTACGAATATTACACCGCTTCGGAACTTGGCAGGGGCCGTCCCGTTGATTTGTCGATCCCAATGGCTCTCCATTGAGAGCTAGAATGAGGACTTATTTCTGAGAAATATCGTAGATTATATTTTATATATTGATGTTGATAATCATTTCAATCTACATTTAATTCGTCTACAAAGTAAATTATCTGAATATTCAGGTAACATATGATATACTTCTTTCGCCTTCATATTCCGAATACAAAAAATGACGCAGCTGCCTATGAATCTGCAGCAACCGTCGAGCTTTCTCCAGTAATGATAAAGCGCCTCTTTTCTGTTTTCACCTGACATATATAAGGCTTCCCCAGAGCAAGGGGCACACCAGGTAGAATCTCATGCTCAAACACTATGCAGGTGACAGGGTGAATACCCGTATGAGTGTGCCACCAGAACCTAAGCTCGCCGTCGGTAGGATTATCTGATGATGGAATAAACCCAGTATCAGACAACACTTCTCCGAAAATTTCACTGTGAAGAGGAGTGACCTTCAACCCCAACTGCTTGGCGAAGGATCGAGATATGGCGTTAACGCTGCAGCTGGGATACAGTCTAACCGTGATCGTTTGACTTATAGCCTCAGAATCCCTTCCCGTTCCTTTAGAGATATAGCCACCGATCTCTTCATATTCATCTGAAGCGCTCGGGGCAATAAAATATTTCAGGGCGGCTCCTTGGGGTGAACGAGTGTCGGGGAGTCGTGTTGAGCGGTCGTTCTCAAAGCCTGTAGCGTTGGAAGCGTTCTGTGAAGCAAGCCTGTTAGACTCGATAGGGTCTTGCAGGCCCCTTGAGGAGGAAGCCAGTGGGGGCTCAGGGTCTCTCAGTCGCTCTTTGCCCTTTCTTTGCCTAGACCGAAGAGGGCTAATACGCCTTTCCTCTAGATGACTTCTTCTTCTTGGGCGTCTCGATGGCACATCCTCATTCAAACTTGGCGGCGTGGGATCTTTCAGCGCCCAACTACCTCTTTTGTATAGCCTCGTAGCTTCTCTTTCTCTATCCGCGACCTCTAACTGCTCGTCGGCAACATATGCTACGTTTTTCAGCAACTTGTTGAAACCCTGAAATGCCTGCGCAGCGTCACTATGAGTGCTTGCGAGGTCATCTAATTTTGAAGCTATAACCTTTGCATCGTCCATAAAGTTCTTAATTTGACGCATCGTTGCAGTCCTTTGATTAACAAGTTAGCTTTCTGCTTCTCAATTGAAATATACCTAACTTACAAAGCCTCAGGAGCTTCATTTTGCTGTCTTTGTACTTCATAAACCACCGTAATCATGAGGAGGGTGAGCGTTGTCTTCAAAGCACTCATATTAAATGTTAGATCACGAACTTCCGATTTTCTGTTAGCCCACTTGATTTTTGAAATTAGGCCTAGGTCTATTGTCGAGGAAGACTTCATTGATCTCATACGTGGCTTGATTTTTTCGACATTGTCCATGATATATTTCGCGGACTCTTCAGCGTCCCTCAGAAACTCCTCCTCCTCAACTATCGAGAGTGTGACCAGTTTGGTCTTACTTGAATAATGCTGAAGAATGTAGGCGCATGCTCGATCAGAAGCAAACGAAAACATCGATAGCTCTGAAGCAAACTGGCGAATATCCTTTTCCGCCGTTCTTACCTTTCTCGCAAGACGACGAAGCTGTCCAGCTAGCTTTGCTGTTGCATATATTAGTTCTCCAAGACTCCCAACAGGGCCCAAGACATCAATGGGGCCCATTGTATCCGAATAGTATTGTTGAATCGAGACTTCAAGTGCCAAATCACCCATCCCAAATGAAATGACAGCTACCCATCCTACCTTTATCTTCTTCACCACACGAGGCTCAGCAATCACGATTTGCCCAATATGCCGCGGATTACAGCTGGTGTGGTGCATTGCATTCCTCCAAGCCCATTCACCAATCAGCCTCGCATGTACACCGACGAGCTGTTAGAATCTGCATCCCGTATTGCATGACCACTCTGCAACCCGCGCACAGCCCGCGCATTCATTCCTGCCATTGGGTTTGCAAATCAGCAATAAAGAGGGGAAGTGAAACTAAATCAATGAGATGAGAAGGCTGACAGCAACGAAAGGTCACTGCCTAAATCGGCCACTTGCAACATACATTGGACATGCTGTCTCGTGTGGCTCGGCCCGGATAATACATGGCCTGAACATATACATGCATAGCCCCAGCCTTGCATAATGAGACAGGTTTTCGAATTCCTTCTCTTCCCCTCTTTGAAGAGTATCATTTTCAGAATTCCCTACATTATAACCCCTCCAACGCCAGCGCTAAATAACCCAAAGTCAGCCCCTCCCTCAGCCTTACTTCTTCGACGTCCCAAATCCGCCAAACCCCATCATAGCCGCCATATCATCCGCATCATGCTCCCCTTCCACCCTAACATCCTCATCATACTCCGCCTTAACCTTGATCTCGTTCTCCCTCTCCTCCCTCCTCTTCGCCGCCAACTCCTGCCTCTTCTTCCTGCGCTCCTCTCTCACTTTCTCCTCCTCTTCCGCGCGCCCTTCAAGTCGCTCTTTAAGTGTCTTTACGTCTCCCTTTCGCTCTTCCTCCATCTTCGCCCAGATCCGCTCAATGCGCTCGTGTACCTCTTCTGCAGTCGCGCGCTTGACTTCGCCTGTCTGTCCGATCGCGCGGAGATGTTGCATACTATTCTCATGCTGCACACAATTAGAATCTCCCCCCCATCATAGTCCAAGACTGAAAAACTCACCTCAACCCACTGCAAATTATCCTTAAATGTCAAATCACAGGCCTCACACCAAAACCCTGCTCCCCGTCCCCTCTTCCCCGTCGCCGCCCCCGCCGGCAACAAACTAATCTTCCCCACATTCCCCGCAACATCCAACCTACTCTTCCTAGCCTCCGTAAGCGTCTCATCACCTGTGAGAGGGGCGTAGTATTTTTTCCCCGCGAGCTTAGATTCGTAGCGGAGCCTGCCTTCTTCCTTCTCAGCTGCTTCGCGGACGCGCGCCTTTTCGGCGTACTCGGCGCGGTCGTATTTTTTGCGGAAGTCGGTGTCGGAGGCGGCGGTGCCGTAGGCGCCTTTGCGTTCTGCCATTGTGGTGGTTTGGTGCGCGGTGTGCGGTGAGGCGAGTGAGTGAGTGGGATGGGTTGAGGGTAGTTATGAAAGAATGAGTGAGTAGAGGAGGTGTTGGGGGGTAGTTGCTCTGTTTATTCTGGAGGTGGATGGATGTAGGTGGCGACGATGTCGAGGTACAGTAAACCTGCGATAAGAGCTCCATCAAAAACCCTTATCGTGTTTGCTCAGTTTGCACCCCCAAAATTTCCTGCCCCTCCACCCCCACCAACCCCTCAAGGTCCTCCCATCTTGCCTTCACCAAACGCTGCACGCCGTCTATACGCCCAAGATGCTGTACCTAATTGGCCTCGGTCTGTCGGACGAGACGGATATCACTGTTAAGGGGTTGGAGATTGTGAGAAAGGCAGCTAGGGTTTATCTGGAGAATTATACGGCGATTTTGCTGGTGGAGACGAAGGTTTTGGTACGCTATAGACACTGTTTTGCCGCAAATAAATACGTTTCTAACAAAATATAGGAGGAATATTATGGCCGCCCCGTCATTGTCGCAGACCGCGAGATGGTGGAGTCAGATAGCGATTCCATCCTCAAAGGCGCCGAGACAGAAGACGTAGCCTTCCTCGTCGTCGGGGATCCATACGGGTACCCCCCTTTCCCCCCTCCCCTTTTACTAGAATCCGCGCCACTAACACCCCCCCAGAGCAACAACCCACACCGACCTCACCATCCGCGCCCGCGAGCTCTCCATCCCCACAACCTGCATCCCCAACGCCTCCATCATGTCCGCCATCGGCGCCGCCGGCCTCCAGCTCTACAACTACGGCCAAACCGTATCCATGGTCTTCTTCACCGATTCCTGGAAACCTACATCCTTCTACGACCGCGTTAAAGAGAACCGCACCATCGGACTACACACGCTGGTGTTACTGGATATCAAAGTCAAGGAACAGAGTCTTGAGAATATGGCGAGGGGACGACTGATTTATGAGCCGCCGCGGTATATGACTGTTGGGCAGTGCGCGGAGCAGATGCTTGAGAGTGAGGAGATTAGAGGCGAAGACGCATATGGACCGGAGAGTTTGGCGGTGGGAGCGGCGAGGGTGGGTGCGAAGGGGGAGACGTTTGTGAGTGGGACGTTGAAGGAGTTGGCGGAGGGGGCGGATGAGGTGTTGGGGGGTCCCTTGCATAGTTTGGTGTTGTTGGGGAGGAGGACGCATGAGTTGGAGCATGTGTTTGTGAGGGAGTTTGCGTTGGATAAGGGGAGGTGGGATGAGGTTTGGAAGAGGGATTATGAGGGGAGGACTTAGTGGGGGGCAGGGTAAAATATAGAGAGTGTGGAGTAGAGTAGACGAGGTTAAAGACATAAATACTTGGCTGACGCGGTGTGGTATTCGCTATCCTATTATTCTTTGCACATTACGCCTCATAACACATAACCATTACCCCAAACACCATTTTCAACTCCCCAAACCCAAAACCCAAAGAACCGCCACCCATCCATCTGCCATCTCTAAAACCTGTTCATCCCCTTCTCGACTTAATAACCCTCCTATCCTCCACCTCCTCCTCCCTCTCCCCCCAAAAAAACCTCCTAAACCCCCTCCTCTCCTTCTTCACAACCTCCACCACTTCTTCCTCAACCTCCTCCCTTCCCGCCCTTCCACTCCCAAACGACCTCTCCTCATCCCCACAAACGACAATAAACCACCCCACCGACTCCTTCGGCTCCAATTTCGCAGCTAACTTCCCAATCCAACCCTCCTCCCTCTCCAACCTCCTCAGCTCATTCATACTCGCTCCCTCCCTCCTAAATCCCTGACGCGATTCATACGCTGCGATCTCGGCTCCAATGTCCGCGGACAGGGAGATGCGCACTAGTGCGTCGCCGACGTAGGCGTATGGCTCTGAGATGGCGGGGGCGAGAGGGTCATGTTGCTCGAGTAGCTTGACGGGCGACCAGGAGTTAAAGGCGCGTTGGGCGGGGGATAGTGGCACGGGAGGTGAGGGGGCAGCGCCGTTGGCAGAGCGGGGGAGGAGGTGCGGCGACCGTGTTGGGGAGAGGCCTGGGTCTCGTGGGGCGGGGGCGGTGGAGGCGCGGATGGGAGAGTGGGAGGGGGGAGTGAGAGTTGAGGTTGAGGTTGAAGAGGAGGAGGTGGAGGTGGAGGTTGGTTGCTGGCAGGGCGGGATGAAGTCGTGGAGGGTGTAGAAGGAGTTGAGGAGGGCGTGGGCGGAGGCGGGGGTGACGATCCAGTCTGGGGCTGCCTCTTCGACGTCGTAGGTGGCGACGTATTGGCGGATGGAGATGCGGTACCAGCGGAAGCCGTGGATGAGGTAGGTTGGCATGACGGGGGATCGGCGGGGGTGTTGGGTGGAGCTAGCGGCAGAGATTGAGGTGCGGGTTGTGGAGGATGTGGAGTCTTGAATTTGACACCGAAGGGTCTGGTTACTCCGAAAAAGGCAGGCGGGGTGCCGCGGAGGAAGACGCAGGCATGGGAGGTGCTCCACGAAGCTGTATGCGTGGTTGTGGATCAAAGTTTGACCTGGTGATGGGGAGGTTCAGGGAGTGAATAAGGGGGCCGACTGAGGAGGTGGAAAGCAACAGGTTTGGCCTGGCTGGACAAGCACCCTTTTTTTTTTCGGTGCTCAGCGTGTCCAGCGAGGTCGATTGAGCTTATATACCAGTGAGACTGACCTGCTGAGAGAAACCCCTGTGAGATTTGTGTTGCTCGAGCTGCAGGAAGCTGCAATGCGACTTCACGAGATGTCTTGGATTGGTATGCAGATCCCCTTAATGGCGCTGATCACCTGGGGGTCACGCAGGGTGCAGCAAGGCCGGTTGATTTGAGCGATTCAAGAATTATAAATGAAGGGAATTCCTGATAGGGGGAAAGCTCAAGGAGGAGATTGATCTTTGTAGTGATATCCCTAGGAAGAAGATGAAGATGAAGATTTAGTCTTGGGGAGATAGGAATAAGTGAAGTGAAGTTAAGTGAATTTGCTTTATTTGGCGATAATGGACAATTATTGCATTATTGGCAATAATTCAATAAATGTCCACTATTGGGGAACAATAGGTAAATAGGAAATAGGGTACAATGAGAGCGGTACCTAATATGGCAGTCACCTGTGGGTTTCTGCCGTGATGACGCTAATAAAAATTGACGCTAGGCCGATAGTAGACAGCGGGAGGGATGGGTGGGTGCAAGGGCCGCTAAAAGTTTAATAGTGGCTTGTCACGTGATAAATAAGTGGGGAAGTCCACGTCTTTTTTCCTTTTTTGTATGAACAGAGTGGAAGGGGTACGTATCTTTCTCCATATCTGACAGCCTCGTTAGAGAAGACTGCTGATTGGCTAGTCAACATCGATAAAGTGTACTCGAGTGTACTCAATAAAATGTATGAGCCACGATGTATAGCATGCTATCCACAAATATATTAAAGATATATACTAAATAACATACCATATATTGTGAATATCATCATCTTTTTTACAATATTGTGAGCCCTGAGAGCTCTTAACACCTATATACCCGTTCGTACACCCAAAATATGCCTGCTCTTCATGTACTCAACTCGGTGGTACTTCCCTGTTTGCTGTGCTGTGCTGGCCTCGCCTAAATTCAGCTGCCTCATTCTGACAGTATAGTGCTTTTGGTAAACACCCCTCCGCCTCGTCCATTCTCCCTCACAACTGCATCATCCCGCCATCTTTGTTGCACCGCGCAATATCTCGGTGGCCTGTGTATCAAGATACTGTATTTGTTTCCAGCGGCATCACCAGCTCATTTTTGTTCTCTCGCTGTGTTCATAGATAGGCGTTGCTTTCCAACTTTCTCGCCCACCTTCCAAACCCGCTCTTATCCTTGGCCTCGTTGCCGCGGCACCCACGACCCTTTGTCAACCACGCAAGCCAAACGAACTTGGGCTTTTCAACGCAGCTTCAGTCACATTTTCACATTTCATTTTTCCTGCACTCACCCTGCGCGCATAACTTCCATCTGCATATTGGAGACGAGTTAGGAACCTTTGTTCACTACGAGTGTGACAAGTTACTGAGCACAGGTGAACTTTATGCAAAGAACTGTCACCCAGGACGATTGCCCCAGGCCTAATCGCCCTTGTGTCCAGGCACAATGGTCAAGGCCGACTTGACACGAGATTATTATGGCGACTTAGAGCTTGCACCGAATGCTACTGAGATAGAAATCAAGAAGCAGTTTAGAGTTCTAGGTTAGTAACTCTCATGCCTTGTGTAGATTGCCGTTTCTGACCATATTCACATCACAGCTTTGAAATATCACCCCGACCGCAACCCAGGTCGCGAGCTCGAAGTAAACGCGAAATTCCAAACGATCCAGTCAGCACATGAAGTCCTCACCGATCCAGAACAGCGAGCAAAATACGATGTGGGACGTTCCAGAGGCGGCGGCCTTGGAGGTGGCTTTGCATCTCAGGCCCGCCCCGCATCTGGATTTGCAAGAGGCAACCCATGGGCAAATGTTGCTACCGACTTTCCTCCTCCCCCGAGAGCATCGCGATCTAGAGCTCAGCCACCACCGCCCTCTGCAGGTGCCCAGCGATATGCGAACAATTTTAGACCTGGTTCGGGAGCGTATACATCAGCTTCGTCCGGGGCAAGGCCAGCAGAGGATGATGGGGCTGAGGCACGACGAAAGACATACGAAGCATGGTCAAAAATGCGAGGTGGAAAAGCGCCTCCCCCATATAACCCCCATGGACATCAGCCATCACCTAGCACGGATGAGAGAAGAAGCTCCCGACAGCAAGTTCCAAAACCTCAACCACCACCGATTCCAAAGAGAAACGGCTACGCGCCTGGTGCGGCTGGTGGAGACGAACCGGCTGCCGCGAATACCTCCTCATATTATACACAGCGCGCAGGTAGGGCACCGACGGCAAAGCAGCAGCCACCACCTCAGAAGACCCCACCAAGAAACCCGCCTGCAGATCCTTTAAGACAGTTCAGAGAGAAGGCGGGAACACCATTGGAGCCGCGCATAAGTACCCCATATGCGAGCCATGGAGGCGAAAAAACGGACCCATTCGAGTCGGTCAATCTCAACAGATCCAAGAGCACTAGAGCTCCATCTAGAAGGGCGGATGGTGGCAGGGGTTCTGGCTCGTCAGGGGCCCATGAGCGACACCGCAGCGCAAGCCCAAGTCGACCCAGTCGTAACCCTCACCTAGCGCCCGAGTTCAATGCGGGAAGCAGAGTCGGGTCGGATACCAATCTCAACACATCTCCTAAGCGGACCTTTTCCCGTGTAACCAGAGCTAGCAATATGACTGAGCCATGCACTGAGCCACGCACTGAGCCTATTGTGGACTATTCGAGTTCAAGCTCTGACGAATCAGAGAACGACGAACAGTCCGGATCATTTGGAACGAGGCAGAGAGTGTACGCGAAGAGCAGATCTCGGAGAACACAAGCTCAAGCTACACCGACCGGAACTGCTCGTGAGTATTCCCCTTGTAATACCCTTGTACAACCAAAGCTAACGTTTTGCAGAAGCATCGCATGATCAACAGACCCATGGTGCACAGAATGCGGGAGGACCGAGCGCGGATCCAAAAATGTACGGAGATCCTAAGCTCCCATATCCACGTCCACAATATCTCCGCTCAGCAAGACGTTCTCCAAGCGTGTCTGTCAATGAAGCCAGGCGTGCCGTTTCAAGCCCCTTTGCACGTGCTTCTAGTGAGGCCGGCAAAAAGTGGCCCCATCTATTTCCATCGCACTCGGATCTCTCGCCACCAAAGTCTCCTAGTGGAGCCCTCTTCAATGGATCTTCTTGCGGAATGAATGCGTTCGAAGCCGAGCAGTTCAGTGTCCTTGATCGACTTGTCAAGAAGCATGATGACTCGTCTCCCATTGTCACAGGGAATGTGGCCAGCGCCACGACGCCTGCGAACCGCGCGAGATATGGTAGCTTGCCAAACACGAGTGGCGTCTCATTCTATTTTGCCGGCTTCTCCATTATCCGAAACCCTACAGTGTTCGGTAGTATCGAAAGCTCGGATCTCACTTTCCTAAGTTGGGAAGATTTCTCTACATCTATGAATGAAAACAAGACCCTCGATGCTGACTTTACTGGCGCTTTTAGCTTTACCTTCCAGGTCGACGGCGAGACGTTCACTGCCCACTCAGTACCACGACAATTCCCTACTAGCAGCACAGAGAATATCAGCACCACTTTCACGCCTACCGACTGGCATGGCAAATTCGAGGCCGGCGAGGACTATTTCGGAAAAGAGGCTGCTGCTCAACCATCTCGTGGCAACTCTAGCAGCCGCGCCAGAAACCGATCGCCTCCAAAGCCACGAGTTCCACCGGTCAGCACCAAGTCGCCGTATCCAAATATCGATCCCGAAATCCTCCAGCAGTCTAGCAGTACAGATGGAGCTACATCATCTCCAGGCGGCACGAAGTTCTCTGCTGAAGAATGGGCGCAAACGTTCAAACCTGGAAT
This sequence comes from Pseudogymnoascus pannorum, assembly GCA_001630605.1. Classification (NCBI taxonomy): domain Eukaryota; kingdom Fungi; phylum Ascomycota; class Leotiomycetes; order Thelebolales; family Thelebolaceae; genus Pseudogymnoascus; species Pseudogymnoascus pannorum. Next base: position 55,035 of record LNAS01000234.1, on the reverse strand, counting down.
TTTTGCTCCACCGCCACACCCTTCCCCTGGATCGCTGAACAGGTCTCGCACCAACTCCAGCAGGCGCGCCAAGGTCGGTTCGTCGTCAAGCAAAGGGCCATCTGCAGCCAAGACGACTGGCACGGCTGCAATAGCCGATAGCGATGATGAATCTGATAATCCTCTATTTATGGGATCGAGACCTGCGCCAAACGCACCAACCGGCGCGAGTACCTCCGCTCAGCCACCGCATGTTTCGAGCCCGACGGCAATGGATATCGACCCGCCGTTGCCAGCAGACAATGCGCGAAATGTCTACGTCGAGCCGACCAGAGCGGAATGGCGCCCTAACGATACCAGCAGCACTGCCTTCGCTGCTCCATCTGCTCCCGGCCCAGCACTTCCCCCAAAAGAGGCGCTAAATACGCAACAACCCAGCACCACCGGCCTAGCCGGCAACCTCGACGATCTCAAGAAGACAGAGCCACTCTACACCCCTCCCGCTGGCCTATCCTCTTTCGCTGACCTAACATCCAACCTCCCCTTCGCTTCAAAGGCAGCAACCACCGCANCCCTAGCCCCCCCGCCATAGCCCCCGACGCCCCGCGCCCCACCCAAGCAGCATGGGACACCTACATGTCGTCCATGCAAGCCTACATGGTTGCATGGGACGCGTTCAACAATAAAATGGTCCTCCACTTCGTCGCGCGCAAAAACGAGGTCGATAATTTCCCCAAGGGCTGGCTGGGGACGATTGGCGGCAAGGATGTAGCGAGGTATATGGAGGGGGTGAGGGAGGATGAGGTGGTTAGGACGTGGTGGGATACGGCGTGTGGGAGGCATGCGAAGGCTATGGAGGATTTTGTGTGGGCGAGGGAGGTGTTTAAGAGTGGGGTTCAGGTTGCGGGGCAGAGGGGTGAGGGGAAGCTTTTTGGGGAGGTTTCGTAGAGTGCGGATGGCGGAGGTGAGGGTTCGCGCTGCCAGCAATCGACGACTATTGTGTTGGCTGGTTGACTGGTACGGTTTTTTTTTCTGTTTTGAATGTATGGCACTGGAGACGGGTTTGGCGTATGTGCCGCGGAGTTGGGGCGGGGTTTTATACATACAGGCAAGATGACTTATGCGTGTCTTGGGGACGGGATGGTTGGGTGTATTGTATGCTTTCTACTCATTTACAGCGAGGTATAGTGAAGCGGAACTAGACCACGAATTCTAAGACTTCTATCGTACAGTATACATACAGTATTATAATCTCACATCTCACATCTCAAACCCCAGTCTATGCAACTCCCCAAAAACTCCGGCACATGGCCCCTCCGTGATTTATAATTTTACAACCTCCCACCCCCCGAGCTTTAACCCCTTCACCACTCCGCCGAGCGGGCCCTGCTTCTCTTCTCCGCCTTCCCATACCCTAGGACCGACGTAATGTTTGACGAAGCCCTCTGGTCCAGCTACCATTATCAATTTCCTCCCTTTCTCCGCATCCTTTCCCCCAGACGATTGAACGGCATCCAGTATCCCCCCACGATCGATAAAAGATCCCTCTGCATCGATGAAGTACTTCACCTCCACGCGCCCAGGATATCGCGCCTCCAACCCTCTCAACTCCTCCACAAGGGGGCTAGGCAATTCCCCAGCCGCTGTGGAGGCCCAGAAACGCAGAGGCGCATACCACGGCCTACCCACAGGCGCACCAGCACATTCATCCCTCCTCCGATTCGCCCACAGAATCTTCACAGTCTTATTTTTATCTCCCTCCCCCTTCCCGCCCTCACCCAGTACAGCACGCACAGCCTGCAGCGCAGGCGCTATCCCCGTTCCCCCTGCCAAAAACACAACATCCGATACGTCGCGGGGGATATCGTATTCGACCACCGGGCCGCGGACGTCGATTGTTGATCCCACGGGGAGGAGGGAGAGGTATGTTGAGACTTCGCCGCCGTGTTCGCGGCGGATGAGGAAGCGGAGGGTTCCTGGTGTGGAGGTGGCGGTGGGTGGAGGCGGGAGGGGGGTGTAAGAGCGCGCGACTTGGAGTTGTGGTTGTCTGAACGTTAAAGACCAGATTTTTGGCCAGAGGTGGGCGAAGGGATCTTTTTCCTTGTCGTCGGAAGTTGGTGTCGAGGACGGAGGAGAGAGCGTGAAGATCGTAGAGGTGGGGGAGATGGGGGTCTTGGAGGTGATGGTGTAGGGCGTGAATATGCGGCCGTGGAGGGTGGAAGTCGGTGCTGGGGAGGAGGCGAGGTGGTATGTCGTTGCTCCTGCGGCGGCGAGGGCGAGTGTCGTGAGGAGGAGGGGTGTTCGAGAGGATTTTGGTGGTAGTGGCGGGCTGGAAGTGGTGGTTGTGCTGGTGGGTGATGCGTGGGAGGTTGAGAAGGCGGATTGAAGCCGTACGCATAGGGGCGCGTTGATGGTGTATCCTACATCGCGCTTACCCACCGCGCGCGGGACGCGCGCGATCCGTAAACCACAGCGCTGCATTGAAGTCCTATTCGTTTCCAAAGTGAGGTTGAATTTAAATCACCGCTTGCGCCAAACGACGGACGGGATTGCATGTAGAGTATAGCGGGGGTGACGTGACAGCCGGGGGTTCGGCCCAGCCCAACCCAGAAAATAAAAAATTCCCAATGCGCAAAGACCCTCGGACCCTGCATGGCTCAAAGGGGGAGGAGATCGGCCCCCCACTGCCGTTTGACCGTTTGTGTCTGGTCCCGCCCCCTGGTTTGGTTGTGGTCCCCGCTGCTGGTGCGGTGCTGGTGATTTCTACTTTATTTACTTGGAACAAGAGGGTTGTGTTGTCTTGTTTGAAGAAAAGAAAGGAAAGAAGAAAGGTGTTTTGAACTACGATTTTCGGAGGCGTGTTTTTGGGTTGTATATACGGCTTGTGTTGGTTTGTTTACGCTGATCTTTTAATTTGAAGTGAGAGAGGAAGCGCAAGAGCTCCTGTTTAGGGGACAGACAGGGTCTGGCTGGTACCAAACGGCGGCGATACTCAATCACTTTCCCACGATCAAACGGCGAAAACAAGGAGAACGACGATTTGTACATATATACCGAACATACGAAACACTATACTTTCGAACTCTACACTCTGGCCGAGAAAGGTACACATGACGCGCACATAATCCCCGCGTCATTCTCGGCCCACCGCTCGTCAGAACCGTCATTATGGACGAGCTAGGGGAGCTTCCCAGCGACGCTGCGATGAAGAAGAAGGAGACGGTGCTGCATGATTCTATGGTCACCGTGCGATTGTCTGAGCCTGAGCCTGAATTGGGACGGTCTGCTACTGCTGCTGTTTCTGGGACTGCTGCTTCGTCTGCTGAGATAGGTAAAGGAGTCGAGGTCGGCGAGTCTGGCGATAGTGGCGACGAGGACGAGGTCGAGGTGGCAACAACAACAACAGCACCTGAACAATCAGTGGGGGAAGCAATACCAGAGGAAGAGGATTCAGATGATACCGATGCAGATACTGTCTACGAGACTGAGATTGCGAGGATGGAAGTCCCTGGCACCAGCAAGGAGGTCAGGAGGGGAAGTGAGAGAAGCGACAGCGAAACCGAGAGCGTGAACTGGGAGGTTCTTGAGCGGACAGAGGAGCAAGAGCCAAGGGATCAAGACACCGAGGATGTAAGTTTCCCCTTTCCCCGTGAATCATACCCCTCGTTGCCATCCTAACTGAATCACACAGTCTACGGCCCTCCTCCTCGCCCGCCTCGAACAAGAAAACAACCTCCTAGCTACTAACCCAAAATCCGGGCTCGCACGAACACAAGCAGAAGAACAACGAGTACAGCGCCGCCCACCGTCCATGCAGCAGCTCAAACAGATGGTTAATGGGCCTTCGCCGCCTGCACTGCGATACTCCCTACTCCCAGCGCCAGCGATGACAGACCTCGAGTTCTACGCCGCGGTGGTGCAAGATTATAAGCGTACGGCGCAGCGACTGCCGACGTTACTGTCGAAGAAGATACGTGCTGGGATACCGCCGCCGCTTAGGGGTGTGGTGTGGCAGAGCATGTCTGGCGCAAGGGACCTGGCGCTCGAGGAGGAGTATGAGCGTCTGTGTGGGGGATCTAGTCCGTATGAGGGGATCATTGGGAAGGATCTCGGGCGCAGCTTTCCAGGAGTCGAGATGTTTCGCGATCCGAATGGGGAGGGTCAGAGGATGTTGGGGAAGGTGCTGAGGTGCTTTAGTTTGTATGATCCCAAGATTGGATATTGCCAGGGTCTGGGATTCCTCGTGGGGCCGCTATTGATGCATATGGGCGATACGCAGGCGTTTTGTATACTAGTGCGGTAAGCTACCCTCATCCCTCTTGCTACGAAGCCGAGCTAACCCGTCTAGATTGATGGAGAACTACGACCTCCGAAGCTGCTACCTCCCCGACCTCTCCGGGCTCCACGTCCGCATCTTCCAATTCGGCGAACTACTCAAGCGCCACATCCCCGCCCTTGCCGCACACCTCGACCACCTCCAAATCGAACCTGCATACGTCTCACAATGGTTCCTCTCCTTCTTCGCCGTCACCTGCCCACTCCCCATGCTCTTCCGCATCTACGATGTGATCTTCGCAGAAGGCGCCTCGGAGACCATGATGCGCGTCGCGCTTGCCGTAATGCGCAAGAACGAGGAGCGCATAACTGCCTGCGCCGAGTTTGAGGATGTCATGCAACTGCTTCTATCCCGTGGATTGTGGGATTGTTACCATATGGACGCGGACGCCTTTGTAAACGACTTTGTCAGCTTGACAGGGACAATCACAAATGATTTACTGCAATCGCTCGAGCAGAAGTACAGCGAAATCCAAGAAAACGGCAAGGCGCCTGCGCACTCGGCTGACATTGTGACAGCCGGCTCTCGCTTCCTGGGCCGCATGTGGACATCCTCGTCTAAGACCATGACTCTCAACCCCGCGACGCTGGGGCCGTATCGACGTGCAGGCGACTTCCTCAGGAAATCAACCAGCAAGCAAAGTATGACGTCTACGCTAACTTCAGGAGAGGGAAGCGCGGACAGCTCAACGACGGAAGCAACATCACGAGGATCGTCGCAGTCGGACGTCGCGTCGGTACGGGTACCGTCTGCGGTGCTGTCGGCAGCGGCGGGAAGCCAGAAGGCGCTGGCGAGTAGTAATAAGAGCCTGAATGGGCAGATTGAGGATTTACTTCTTGCGCTCAGTGAGATGCAGAGGGAGCAGGCTATGTTGGCGACGCGGTTGCAGAGGGAGAGGGAGGAGAGGGAGGAGGATCGCGTAGCGGTTAGGTTGTTGATTGACGCGTTGAATAAGAATGGGATTGAAGCTGAGGGAGAGATGGCGGAGGCGGAGAGAGAGATTTGTATGTCTCCTGAGGATATGACGGCTGAGACCGAAGGGACCCCGGGGTCAAAACACGATTCGCCCATGGAACGCGCTGAGACGTCTTCGTCCGTCGGCATAACGTCGAGCACGACAGAATCAATACTCCCCAAAACCGAATCCACAGCAACACCATCATCTTCTACTCTCACCGCGCCCGAATCCTCCGGCCATGACCTGGACAAGCAATCACCCGGCGGAACACCCGCACACATCTCCCTCTCCACCACGCTCCCTTCCTCGGCCCCCAACATCCCCGCTCTCCTCACCACGCTAGAACATCGCTTCTCCACCCCCTCAAACCGCGACTCAGCAGTCCTCCAATCCAAAGCCCAGCTACGCGCCGACCTCGCCCACGCCAAGGGACAGCTAGGGATGGAAGTCTCCAAGAACCAGGACCTCGCACGCCGCCTACTAGATTGCGAGCGCGAAGTTAGTAAGCTCAACGAACAAGTGCGCGAAGGACACGCACACGTCCGACAAGGCCAGGTCGAGCGAGGGAGGCTAGAAAAAGTAGTCTCCGAACTCCGCTCTCGACATCCTAGTGCCGGTAGCCGCGGTGAGGACGGTGACGAAGCGGGTGAGAGAACAGATTGGAGTCGTCGCGCGTCGGCACATAGTTCCAATGGCCTCCGCGAGCTAAAACTCGGTCGACAAAAGTCAACGCGCAGTCCAGGTTCCGGACCGGGCGGGTTCGCAAAGAGGTCGAGTAGTTTGTATACTACCATGTTTGCAGGGGAGGATGAGGAGATCCCACCCGTTCCGTTGAGTCCAGGGTCAGCGAGTCTGCATGCTCCTAGCCTTGCGCCGAGCTTGAGTGGTCAGGGAGGGGGAGGAGGGGATAACGATGCGTTGATTTTGGAGTTGGTGCAGGCTAAGACTGCGGAGGCGACGGCGAGGCAGGAGGCTGAGGAGGCGAGGGGGAAACTGGAAGCGTTGAGGAGGATGGTTAGTGGGAATGGTGGGGGTGGTGGTGGAGCGGGAGGGCCGCCGTTGGAGAGGACGGTTAGTCCGGGGGCAAGGAGTGGTGGGGGGACGCCTCCTGCGGCTGCGGCGGCGACGGGAGGGGGGTNGGGGTTGCCGGGGGGAGAGAAGTAGGTGGTTATAATTGAGAGGGGTGTGTGGTTGGTGTAGATAGGGATAGGATATACCCAGACTGAACTTAGGATGTGGAGTATTGGGCCACTGGTAGATAGAATGGATTCAATAAAGCATCATCTTATGAACAACTGTTCGCGTACTTTTAACTTGTGATTAGCTCTCGGACTCTTAAAGGGATGCTCATGATCCCAAGTACGAATCACATGATATTCTGGTTTCATTCAGCGAAGCAAAGCAAGATAGCGATAATCCATTCATTAGGTTCGATCCTCNCCCCCCCCCCCCCCCCCCCTCCTCAATGCCACCAACAATTTTGCTTCGCTCCCCAAAATCCAACTTCCCAGGATCTTTGAATAATAACTCCCACCCATCCCCGTGCCCATTAATGCATCCATTTGCGCCACAACAAAAAACGACAACGAAATCGCTCCCATAAAAACGCCAACCAGTCGGCAAGTAGCCAGAAAATGCTCTCCAAGCAAGCCCAACAGCCCTCCTGCTCAACAAGCAATATCCTCCCCCACCACCCCCTCAACGGGCGTCAACAACCCCCCCTTCACCCTCGCCCCCCCACTAACCCTCCTTCCAGCCATCTCCCACGCCATCCCCGCCCTCCTCATATCCTCCTCGGCGCCCTCAATCAGCTCCTCCCGCCACAACCTCGCGACTCTCCATCCCAAATTCTCCAGCACGCATCGCTCCGTAACATTCAACATATCGACTCCCCACCTTCCCGCTCCCACAACCTCACTGTAAGTGCGTGTGCGGGACCCAGCGTCGTCGAGGAATTTATGCGCTATCATTAGCGAGGCGAGGATGATGATTTCGGGGCGTACGGTGTCGATGTGTTGCGAGGCTGGGGGGAGGGAGGAGAGCGGCAGGGAACGCCGCCAGAGGGTTGCGAAGCGCGGGGTTAGGGAGTCGAGAATGCAAGCTGCGAGGGCGAGGGTTTGGTGGGGGAGGTTGGCGTTGGCGAGGACGGTGTGAGTTAGGTTTGGTGAGGGGGAGAGGAGGGAGGCGGCGCAGGGGATTAGGTTGGATAGGTAGGTTGCTGGGCCTGGGAGTTTGTTAGCTTATGCTCGTCTTGGTTTGTTGGCTTGGGGGGAAGTACCTCGCAAACTGGTGTCTGGAGAGCTCTCGGATGGGCTATCGGGGCATGGCGAGGGTGGGCTGGAGGTGTGTGATGAGGGCGGAGGCGTGGGAAAGCAGGAGAGGGGAGCATAGGTGTGGAAATAGTACTCGGAGTCGTCATCTGAATCGTAATTGTCGTCGTGGAAATTTACATGTTCCGGCGTGACCCCCTTGGTGGTTGTGGGCGGGAACCCCATGATGAAGGAAGCGCGTGTCACGACGTGTATGTCGGCTCCAATGTGTGAACAAGGGGAATGTCTGGGCAGGAGCCTTGCATATATATATATATATATATATATATTATTTATTTTTGTTCCACAATGACCGCTCCTGGTGAGTGCGCTCAAACGAGGTAGGGTCTGTATTAAGCTTTCTCACCGCTGATCCACCACGGGCACAGCCTCGTATTGGCGGGAGCGTCGGGAAAGTTGAGGGTTGTGGGAGAGGCCATAGACTGAATCAACACGTCGTGAATAGGGAGAGGCAGATGGCGAGGACATATATACAGAGAAGACGAGAGAGAGAGGGGGTTGTCGAGAGTAGAAATAGAATATTGAGGGAGGGAGAAGAAAGACGGAAATAGTAGTTGATGTGCGGTGAGCTTCTTAGTGAGCTTGGGCGGTCCGACGGAAGTGGAGCGGTGTCGTGTGTAGTTCACTAGAGGCGTGTTGGCAAGACAGCCAAGAGCTTCTTTCTCGACTTGTGCAGTGTTGTGCAGGATCGGTTTGGTTCATGCACACGAAACACAGATCGCCACGACTAAAAGGAGAAATATATGTGGAGATGAAGGTGGAGGTTGTTGTAGAGGTATTCGCGATTTTGGGCATGTACAGTACAGCAACGAGCGGTGGAGAAGAGGAAGTAAGTATCGACGACAAGAAAGAAGAGAGGAATGAACATCTGTCGGTATAGAGGTACGAGGATGGTAAAGATGCACGTTTTTTCCAGCTGCTGTACTGAACACTCTAGGTCTAAGTTGGCCTTGCTCCGGTGTATAACTCGAATATTGAGTGGGATGAGCTGCACGGCGTCAACGCTAGGAGGGGGCGATGTTGCAAGATCCCCCCACACAGCTGCCGATCAGCGTCAGGAACGGGATACGAACAGGCCGAGGAAAGAGCAATGGACTTCCCACCACGAACCAGCATGAACCACCCTTGACCCGCTCTGATCGCATCATTGTCATCATCACCGATCGGAATACTGGGGCTGTATTGTACTATGGTATAGAGGAGTGCGCTATACGCGGATGAGGACATGGATCGGAAGGTCAGATCTCGTATTATATGGGGAAAGGCATTGTGTAGTACCTTACAAGGAAGAGTTATTTCGAGTATCACTTAAACGCACACGAGCAATAACCGCAGTCATATATAGCACAGGTATCCAGGAAACAGGGAAACCCCTTTTCGTCTTTTTCATTCCTCGCCACTGCTGCACCCCCACGAACGGCAATCACGTTTTGGACCCCTTCGCCGTCACATTACTCGAGTATGGATAGCTACCCTAGTCCAGTCTCAGCCTTTTCAATAACGCCTTTTAACGCCAGCAGCACTGAAACGGCGTAACCTTGCAGTCTCCTCTGGACAAAATTGGTGCACGGTCGGTGCGGCACAACGCCAGGGCTGACAGCTCTCACAGTTGTGTTCGTTCAGCCGCTTCAGCCGCTCGATTCTGCCTCGAGGCGACTTTCTGGAAGTCTCGTCATATCAAATCGCAAAGTCAACGGGGAACTCATGTTGTTAATTGGTTGTATTTTGAAAGTAATCCCTGTCGGACCGGCGCAACTATCCTCTGTATTATAATAATCGTACAATCCACCAAACCTCCCAGTTGTCCAAAAAAATCTCCCATTCCATAGGCAGGCAGACACGAAAGTTGTTTATCTCCACAGCCTTGCCTAAAGATGAACTTGGCAAGTTGATTAACATCATTTATGAATTCGCTTATGATATTCACCGAATATAGTGGAAAAGATCACTCTGTTGTCTGTCCTCGAAGCGATGATGGAATTGGCATACTTCTACCCAATCCGGCCCATATTGACTCTCCCAGATCACCGCGATCTCCGCCGCAACCTCCTCGCTCACGTCCTTAGTACTCTCATCATGTCGTCCGCGCGTGGTGATGTCGAAGCGGTGCCCGGCCCACACGCCCCTGTGAATTTGTCCTCTGTAGGTCATACTAATTCTATCACTTGACGACCAGCACGTTCGCGACATGACTACCTCGCCAAAGCCAATACCTCGGATAAACGGTCCATTGATGAACTTCTCATCTAGTGCAATCCCACCAGATGTGACAAACTCCTTAGTTGTCAGATTTCGCAGAATCCACGCCTGATCCTTCGGCACAAACAGTGATCCATTGGCGCAAATCTTACTACACTTGTTTGAAATTGCTGAATACAGAGATTGACCCTTCATCTTTCTCATCCAATGACTGCTCCGTTGTATGCATTCCATAAAAACATGCGATGATATGCTGTCGAAGCCAATATGCTCATAAAAAAGGGTTTCTGGTCTATGGATCAAGTTGTATATGCTGAATGGCTTGACGTCGTCTTCGCCCGCTTCGGCGTAACAGTACTCCGAGTCATAGTAACCGTATTCAGGTCCTCCTCCTCTTCACCTGAGAACGAGCCGTGGGGATAGTCACCAGGGTTGCTTTCATCGCCTGCCCACCTTCCAAAGAGCGAGTGGTACCGCTCGAGCAATATTCTATACGCCATATCCCAGAGTATTGGCGAGGCAATACCTACGCAGACAATGTCTGGGAGGTCGACGAAGTAGCTAAAAATCAGCTCGTGGATTTCCAATGGGATAATAGAGAAGGTATCCGAGGAATTGTCATATGGTTTGCTTCCGACGTGTTGTTGTTGGGCGCTGATGGCGTCGACCGATGTGGCAACGAGGCTGGAGCTGACGCTTTGGAGTTCAGTTGGATGTGCGCCATCAAGGTCGCCGCTAACAGCTTAAGGCTCTGGTGGGTTTGCAGACAGTGGAGGTGATCGATAGGCCGGTTTAAATGGCACAAGGAGGTGATATACGAGTTCGCTCGGTGAGGTGTCAAATAATATCTCTCCGAGCTTGCCATCCCAGAGAAGCGCGCGCTTGGCCCGAGGAGCTGAGAACCTAAAGTCCTGCCCCATTGTAAAATGTAGGTTCAAGTTGCCTTCTAGTTTAGTTTTATGGACTTAGTTGGTTTGGAGATAAATGTGTTTCCTAGAAGCCGGGGTTTGACAAGATTGTCTTGCTTGGCTTTGAGATGGATGCGTTTACAAACTGTGGTGGCTTGAGAAGTTCGTATTGATTTGTTAGCTGTTGATCGGATTGTTGTTGCTAGTTTCTTTGGTAGAAAGAAACGTTTGGAGAGGTGTAGCGACTAAGTGAAATGGAGAGAGAAGAAGAAGGCGTTTTTGTTTATCGGGATATAGGACGATCTCATTCCGAGAGTCTCTACTTCTTTGTTCCTTTATTTACAGGGAAACCCTGCAGTGAATTTTTAAACGCAGCTGAAAGCCCACACAGCAAATTATACTTCTTAGGTAGGTGTATGCGATAAGAATTAGTTGCAACCATCAATCCAAATTAACATTTCTCCTCTTTGGCACCTACAGGATCAAAATAAACTGAATTTGGTATTGGATGCTTAGCCTACACATACACCAAACAACCACCTTGTAACCAAACAATATATGCAGCCCACCGATATTCCCTTCTTCCCCCAGGCCCCAAACCGCCTAAACTCCCCAAAAATAATATACCAAACCCCACGCAAGTCCCCCTAAGCATGCTCCTCCCCCCCATCCTCCCCCACAGCCCCCATCCTCATATTCCTCTCAAAAGCTTCCCCCCTCTCCCTCCCCTCCCTCTCCTCCCTCGCCCTCTTCTTCCTCTCATACACAGCCCTAACCACGCGCCTCGTCCTCTCCTTCCCCTCATCGAAATTCGCCTTCGCAAGCTCAACAACATTATCTACGTCCTCAGGCGTGTAGATGAAGTTCCACGTGCTCATGTATGGACTCGTCTCTGGGTCCACGCCCTCGAGCGCTGGGTTTGCGAGGAGAGGGAAGTAGACGACCGCGATTCCCGCGTCGGGCTCCATGAGCTTCCATTCCTCAGAGTCGGCCTTAGATTCCGGCTTGTTCTTGGATTGTGGGGCGGTGGACTGGTCGTGGTGCTCGCGCTCTTGCGTGCTGCCGACCCAAACGCTACAGTAGCCTAGATCGCCATTGTCGCTGATGTTTCCATCAGGGTTGGCTGCTGCGACTCTGTCCTTTGAAGAGTCCTTCTTGGCAATCGTCTTGTCATGCGCCTTATCGTCGTCCACCTTTGCTTCCTTGAGCTTTGCCTCTGCCTCGGCGGCGGAGGCAACCTGTGCGTCCTCGAGCTGGGCAGCAGCTTCTTCGGAGGTATCGGATTTCTTGGGCCAGCCTGCACCGAGGGGCCATCCCTTGATACCACGCTGCAGAGCGTAACCTTCTGTCACTTGGAGCCAGTTCTCAGTCTTGATGTCGGCGCTGGCGTCGAAGGCGATCAGGATATCGACGTCCCGGCCTGGGCGGAGACAGCTGTAGATCGGTAGGTTGTTTGACATTCCTGCGTCCATGAGCTCGATGTGATCAGACTTGAAGATGCTTTCTGGTGCTGTGTCTGGCAGTCTGTCCTTCATTCCCACGCAGTAGTTAGGGATTGATGCAGGATCAATGGGATGGACCTTGGAGAGATCATCGTTGCGCTCCTCAATGATATCTTTGATCGTAGAGAAACCAACTGGCAAAATTCCCTTCATGATTGGTTTGACCTCCTTCGCATAGTGGCTCAAGGTGGCGCACATAGCACTACCAAATACACCCATAAGGAGCGGTAGCTTCATCTCTGGGACTCTCAGGCCGTTCTCTTGCGGGACATCTTCGCCATCCTTGAACTGTCGGCCCATGGCCCAGGTAGGAATACCAGCCGAGAACTCTTCGCAGAACATCTCGTACGGGCTGATCTCGAACCACTGGAACCAAGACTCCTTCTTTGCCAGTTCTTTCGTTGCATCAGATGGAGTGTTAGTCTGTTTCTCTTTATCGGTCGACTCCTCCAAAATGGGGATCTCGTGGCGGACAGCAGTGTAAATAGGCATGGGGTGTTCTCCATTTTTCAAGCTTTCACTTTGATTAGAGATCTTCAGATTCCTGTTGTCGACGCCTAGCTCGCCCTTTGGAACAAGAAGTCTTGCCGCAAGTAACAATCCGTAGAGATCAACGACGCCAAAATCAGCACCAGGGTCTCCCTTCAGTTTCTCAACAAAACCACTAAGCAAAAACTTGTTGGTAGGTGCAGAGTTCAGGGCATTAAGAGCATCGGGTGGATACGCGATGTGAGTTCCAAGGCGCGCTCTAAGGTGATTAACCATGAAGTCAAAGCGGCGATTTCCCAGAGTTGAGTGGTAGATTGTTTGCATCCAGCAGCTTCCACTAACACCCGCGGTGTAAGTGACGCACTGAAAGAGACCGTCTTCATGTGCAGCGAGTAGAGATCCGGTACCTGCGACAAGTGCACGCAGACCTCCTCCCGAGCTGACCATGGCAATTGTAGGGACATCATCCGGGTGGACTTCCTCTTCTGGGATACCAAGATATTTTGCCAGTGCGGCTGTGGTAACCACTTTGCGCTTCTTGAGGAACTCCTTTTCTTCGTCACATAGCTCCTGAGAAACACGGACGGTCGCTCGGCGAGCTATCTCGGGGTTGTTCTCCGGGTTTTGGGCGTCCTTCCAAATCTCATCAGCCAGACTCCCAGGGGCCATTGACATTTCCAGCTGCAATTTTGACAAGCCTTCCTGTATGTTCTTAGCCCATTCCGGCAGAATGTAGCCAGCGAAGTTCCCTTGAACGGATGACCACTCGACATCCTTCAACGAAGCCAGCGATTCAAACCCGCTTGCAAATCGGCCCCACGATGAATCGTCCGTAGTAGGCGTCACTTTTGCGAACGGCAAACTCGACAGCTCCTCGACATTCTCCGTCGCATCCTGCTCTATCTTCTCCTCCAGCTTCTCGCGCGCAACACGCTCTACCGTAAGGCGTTCTCGGGTCTTCGTAGGCGGCAATGGCTGGAGAAAGTCATTTTCGTATAGAATATATGCTAGACCGGCAACGAGTACAATTGTAGTAGCCTTGGCCACAGTGCTGCTCGAAGACATCGGAGGCTTGGCTGGCTTTCGTCGGAAGAGGTGTCTTTTCTGGGCGACTACGCGATCATGCCTGTGGGAGTTTCCAGGTTCAATTCGTCTTAATATGTTCGATCGGGGGGGTTCAGTCCAATGCGACAGCTGCGCAAGCTGTGAACAAGGTACACGGGCGCGCCTTGGTAGTGAGGGGTTGTGTTTAAGGGTCTTTAGCGCTGTCAGAATCATGGCAAGATGCAATTGGCACCCAATCTCATGGCGGCGATGAGCTTGAGGCTATGCAGTCTATTATGATCTGTGTTCATATGAAGCTGAATTCCAGTGAAAGGGAAAGGGAGGAGCTAGAGAATCAAGGCAGAAGGGATTTTGGCGGGGAACTAGACTGGTCCATGGCGGCCGCGGCGGACAAACCAGGAACAAATCGGGAATGTAGCTCCCGCCACTTCCTCTACCAGCGCTAAGCCACAGAAAACATACTCCAAGAACTGACATGTGAAGAACTGTGGCTGATGTTTATGGCTGGTGCTGTCTGCTGTGGCTGGTAACTGATTCAATGTGTGTGTGGCTGGAGCCTCCCATGAGGCCGTCGCGTGTATGTAGCGATCATCACTCACCACCTCACTCGCCGATCACCGACCTCCCCTCAAACAGAGATGCGACACGTCAGAATCCATACATTCCAGAACCATACGAACGCCATTGGTTTGTGTATAGTATAATTGTTTGGTCCCTACATTGACCGGTCCTGCATAACTTTTGGTCTGAGGCCGAAACCGCAACGGGCAACCTCGCATACCCAGCTCAACAACATCAGACCACCCATCGATTGGCGCCAGTGGGGGGAGAATGACGACCTTTGAGACAGCATAGTGATATAGTAATATTCACTCCGGTAGCGGATGCGCATCACATCGCCATGGCTATTACCCTGAGCGCGCGCCAGGCGGCAGACGAGGAGGCGCGGGCGGAAGTCGATGTGTTGACATCGCGACTGGAGAAGACGGCGCAATTGACGAAGAAGATTCAAGCTTCTCTAACACGACTAGAGACTAGCGGGCGCAGTGTACAAGAGGCGATTGGCCCGATACATGGAAATACACAACGACTCCAGGTACTGGGGAACAACATAGACTCGATACTTGGTGCGATTGAGACGGTGCGTGGGCCGTCGGATATCAAGAATAATGAGGAGGAGATCATCAGATCAGGGCCCGACAATGCGGGATTATCATCTTACCTGGCGTCGATGAACCGTGTCACTAGAGCCTTGTCGGATCTGAAATCTACAAACATGAAATCGAACCAGCAAGCCTTGTCCGATCTCAGTCGGTTAATACAATTTGGAAACCAGCAGCTGGAGTCTGTCTTTAGGCGGATACTACAAGAAGATGCGGCACCAGTCGAGCCGCTGAACTTCATCACAAAACAAAAACCCTGGCCTACGCTCAGTCAGGACAAGACCACACGACTTGGCCTCATCAACTCCTTTGTTGGCGCGCGCCAACAAACATCAATGGTTGCGCAAGCGCAAGAGAGTCCGACTGCAAAAATATATGCCAATGTCCGCGGTCCATACCTACAAGCCTCCCTAGCCAACTTAGCAGCCGCATCAGTAAACACAGCGCGAAAGAAGTCCGCAGACGCAATCTACAAGCACGGCACGAACGGCATCGGGATGTACGCCCAAGCCATCGAAGGCGCCTATATCGCTGAGCACGAAAACGTGTGCGCGCTCTTCGCCCGAGACGACTGGGGACGGGTATTCAACCTCGCCTGCCAGGGCGCCATGGAAGATGTAGGCAGGACGTTGCGCGAGCTGAACGTGCATATCCGAGCTCACCTCCCTACCGACTGTTTCCTCGCCTACGAGATTCTCGAGATCATCTCGCAGCTGTCCAGCCGCGTTGAGACGCAGACAGGCGAGCTTAAAGGCGCGTTCGTGTCAGTGCTAAAGCCCATCCGCGACACAGCACGCACATCTCTCGCTGAACTGCTAGACGATACACGCAAGCGCGTCAGCGGGATCCAGAATATCCCCCTCGATGTGCCACCTCTCCCAGTCACTACCGAGACAATGGTGCGTCTACAAACTATGGTAGAATTCCTACGCCCAATCTCTGGGATCATGATCTCCCTCGGCGACGGAAACTGGAAGAGTACATCCGGCTCTAACCCCTCCGCAGACGCCACCCCCTCACTCGCCTCCTTCGACGTCACAGCGGACGGAAAGGAGTTGTTCGTGCACTACAGCGCTGACACCGTTGACGCACTTCTCTCTTCTCTCCAGGTTAAGGGCGCGCAGCTGCTCAAGACGAAGCAGTTGCAGGGTGTGTTTTTGGCGAATAACCTCGTGGTGGTAAACCGCATGATTAGCGCGTCTGACCTTGCGCCGCTTCTGAAATCGAGGATTCCCAGCCTCGACACGTGGAAGAAGAAGGCGACGAGTCTTTACATGGACCCATGGCTCGAGACATCTAGGATTCTGATGGATGTCGTGCATACGGGCGGTAACCGCACAGGCGGTGCGCGCGGCGGACGGCCGCCGTCTGGAAGCACAGGGAACGAATCCGCAGCTATTGTGAAAGCGTTGAGTTCCAAGGAGCGAGATACGATCAAGGAGAAGTTCCGGCAATTCAACGCGACGTTCGACGAGCTGGTTGCGAAGCACAAGATGCTGACCATGGAGAAGGAGGTGCGTGAGGCGTTTGCGAGGGATGTGCAGGCGATGGTTGAGCCGCTGTACGGCAGGTTTTGGGATCGGTATCATGAGTTGGATAGGGGGAGGGGGAAGTATGTTAAGTATGATCGTGGGGCCGTGGCGGCGATTTGCGCGGGGTTGGCGTAGGTTGTGTTGATACCCGGAGGTTAAAGGGGGTGCGGGGAGGGTGTGTCCGGGCTGGCCCGGGGGATAGCTTCGAGAGGCTCCGGGGGAGCTGAGTCGCAATTATCATGATCTTTAAGCAGAATATGAATCCGTTGGGATTTGCAACTAGCTTGCAGGAACGGAGTAGTAGATTAATGGGCGTCTTATAATTCGACTCTGTTAGGGGTTGATATTTGACATAGCGATGGTGACTATATAGCCAGTGAAACATCGACCTGAGGATATCTTTGAGCGACAGATACCTAAGAATCCCCATGTAAGTTTCTGCCATAGTGTCATGTAAAATCCAACATTCCCATCCTTCTAGACAGGTATCCTCATCCACAGTCCCCTTCTACCACAGCCTTACTCCACTATCCAAATAAACCTACCTGTCCCTTGATCTCTCTGCCTCTCTGTCCTCCAGCCTGTCCTCCTGCTGCCTTACCTACTTCCCCACCCCAACGCGTCCTCAAAGAAACAACATACCCTCTTCCCTAGGCAACACAAGCACACGAACGACGTGTCCTCGCGACACGACCACGCGTCCCATCACACAATAAGGACAACGGGGATGAATGACTCCTTTGATAAGGGCTGTGATCACATGTCAATTTTCATTGTTTTGTGAGGGCTGCATGAAGGGGTTCTTTTTGGTGGACAGGGGGGTGCGACGGGTGCGCCACAGCTTTGTTGTCCGGGGGGTAGAGGCGGCAGTTGGGGAGGTAAACAGAGGGGGTGGGATGTGAAGTTTCTATATAGATTTGGGGGAACGAAGTGGGAAATGAGGGTATACAGAGAACAGATAGAGTATAAAAGACGAGATACATCATAATGAGCATGAACATAGGGATGGACGATGTATCTTGGACAGAACAAGGACAAGAAACTCTTATTGTGGCGTACACGTCACCTACGTTCTGTAGTTACAGTTGAGTCCTTGTATCAGCCACAAGTCAAAGCTCGTGCTTGGTTACCCGTTGTAGGAATTAATTGCTAGTGGATGTTAGAGGATGTTAGTGACAAGTACCATAAAGTACTCTGCATAACTTAGTATGTGTCTTCCCTGTAGAAATTACTATCAATGGTACAAGGGGATACAAATTTCGGGCCCAGAACAGGGAGACCCTATACATTTTTTTTTAGTGTCTCAAGCTATTGTCAGGTTCGGGATCTGTCGCCATCATAGAAGATAGAAGAAAATAACGAAACCTGTAACAAATCCGATAAGCAACCAGCATAACTTGTACCTGTTAGTGAGATGCCAGGTACCTATTAGCTGTAAATAGTATGCATGTGATACTCGGGCTATCACTATAGGTACCTTTGGGCTGCTTTGAGTCCTTGTAGTCCTCCACTTTCCCTGCCAACAACCACCAACGGGGCAACTTTCTTTTCCCTCCCCATCCCACATAAACAACTCCTCCGAAACAATCCTCAAAATCCCTCCTTAAACCTTCACAAAAACCATCATACACTCGAATCAGAGTCGTATCAGAGGATTCACTATATAACAATCTCTTTATATCTTTGTCACATTTGACAGGCTCTGCCGTCTCCAACTCTACCGTCTCTGCTCGATACCGAGAGAGAAAGCTATATAGCTCCCCCTCGCTGTCGCTGCTCGACCGCAAAAACAACCCACAATTCACCCCACGACCTTCAACATGTCTTCCTATACCGACTCTACTGCCTACCCAGTCATTCCCTCTACAGAGGGTTTGAACTCGAATGCCAAGGATGCTGGCAGCACTTTCACCAACGGTGAGGTAAGGAGCTTCCGCGTCCCGAGAAAAGCTTCGTTTATACTGATAACGTCACAGACACCCCAAAACAGCTCGACAGCTCCAAACACCACAACAACAGCGGCTAATATCCCCCATCTAGGTGCCACCGACACATACAACTCCTCCACCAAGAAGGATATCAAAGAAACCTTCGCTCAGGGTACGACCCTCCCTGCCTTTCCCCTACAAAACAAACAATGAGGTCATAGCTAACCAGAACTCCCCTCTCCAGGTCCTGTCGCCGAAAATGTCAAAGCCGAAGCAAACAAGACCTCCGCCGAGCTGTCCGCTCTCTCCGCGTCGCGCCAGACACCCAACACGCGCACCGCGACAGGCCAGCACCTAACCCACTACCACTCGTTCTTCGGCTCGCTGTTCAGCTGGGAGAACCCCCGCGCGTCCGCCCTCGCGTACGCCGCGACGGTGGTCTTCATCTTCGCAGCGCGCTACCTTGACCTCCTGCGCTATGGACTGAAGTTGACATGGATGGCGCTTGGTGTTACAGTTGCAGCTGAGGTGGTGGGGCGCGCACTGTTCAATGCGGGATTCACCTCGCAGATTAGGCCGAGGAAGTATTATACTCTTCCCAAGTCGACTTTGGATGCGATGACTGGGGATCTGGATGAGCTGATCAACTTTTTCGTTATCGAGTCGCAGCGTCTTCTCTTCGCCGAGAATGTCCTGGCTTCCGGCGCTGCTCTCCTCTCCGCTTTCATCTCCTACCACCTCGTTAAGATCGTTCCTCTCTGGGGTCTCGCTCTCATCGGCACCTCGGTTCTCTTCCTCGGCCCACTGATTTACAAAACCAACAAGGCTCTCATTGATGGACAAATCGAGCAGCTGTCCGAGATCGTCAATGCACAGACTACACAGGTTCGCCAGATTGCCAGCCAGCACGCCAGCAACGCCGCTGCTACCACCAAGATGTACGTTGGTGACTACTCCGCCAAGGCCCAAGAGATCATCGGACGCGCACGCAGCTCCTCTCCAGCAGACAGGAAGGTGTCTCAGCCAGCTGTCACAACTGGTGTGACATCCTCCAAGGCCCCATCCACCTCTTCTGTCTCCCCCGCTACCTCAACCACCAAGGCCAAGGTCGTCCCCGAGACCAACTCCATCTCCTCCAAGGTCCCAGCCAGCGAGTCCTTCCCCAAGGTCCCCGAATCCGACTTCTCCCCCTCCACCTCCACCACCGCAGCCTCCGATGCCATTCCCGCCACACTCCCTACTTACACCATCCCCCCTCCCGGCGCGGCGCTCAAGACTGAGGGCCTCTCGTCCTCGGTTGAGGATGCGGCGGCTGATCTGAAATTTGATGATTTCCCAGCTGCGCCGAAGAAGGTGGTTAGCGTGGGTGAGGATGGGCTTGTGAAGGAGAGCGTGCCGAGTGTTGGGGCTTCGGCGGGCGGGTTGAGGGAGGAGGAGTTGCTTTCTTGAATGGTTGGTTAGTCAATTAGTTGTGTGAATGAGAAGGGGAGGAGTGTAAGAAGGGTGTATGCTTATATCTCTTTGTCCGCTTTTGACGACTTCTGACGCTTTTTCTCTATTTTTGAGGATGAAAATCTTGAGGGAGGTGGATGGAGGGATGGATTTATGGGTTGAGGGGCTGCTATGCTCTCATTCCAACGAACGAACGGACGGATGGATGGATGGAAGGGCTTTATTTAATGCTCGGCCGTGTGTGCGTGCTGGTTGCTGGTTGCTTTGCTTTGGTTCTTTTGCGGGTAGCTTGGTAGCTGGTACAGTGGGAAGGAGGGTTGGTTGGGTGGTTCTAGATTGGGAGGGTTAGGGAATGGAGTCGTTTTTTTATTTAATTCTTGCTTGGGTCTTTGACATTTGATGTTTTGTGACCTGTGGTGATTGTATGGGAAGAGGAAAATAATGAGAAATTTAGGAATGCACACTCGTTGTAATGGCGCTTGCCTCCAGAAGGTATCATCGACGGCGTCAATCATCCCTACATGCGTATATATTACCATGTCTGTTCAGAGTCACTTGGGTCTGTTTAGTGTGAGTAATTCGTTCCGATTCTCCATTTTTATCTAGTCCAATAATCAAGAGCCGCCGCCTACGGTTTTATAGTATCCAGAATATCATAATTGACCCATTGGGGTCGGGTGACTTTTGAAGTAGAAAAATAGGGCGGCTAGGGGCTCATAAAAATAGAATCGCTTATCCCAGTGATTTCGCTGACTGAGTAGGTCAATCCGTATTTGTCACTTGTGCTCTCGATTAGGCTCCCTGTAGAGGAAGAGTCTTTGTCTCCTTCTGAAGGATTTCTGGTCCCTGAAAATAATCCAGGTTGAGCGAGGTGCGGGCCGCTCTCAGAGGAGGTATTGGAACTGCGATGGTTGGCCAACAAATACTCTCGAACACGGCATTGTCTCTCCGGGCTCCAAGCGCCGCTTGAACGAGGATGATTTTGCAGCATATCGAAGGTCAGCATTTGTATGCCTTCTTCTGCATCAGGGTCGTTTTCTCGTAGTAGACGTCCAAACCTAGGTAATTTATCCAAATTTAATGAGGATTCCTCATTCTCATCTGGTTCAACACCTAAGGGGTTAATAAAGTCACACGGAAGGGGTGCAATAAGCTGGCTATCATGTGTCTCTGACTTTAGGGCAGATTCACAGGCCAGGAGCAGTTGATCAATGTGAGATGTTCGTCTGAGTACCCGTCTTAGTTCAGTCTCTCCATCGTCTTCATTCTCGAGAAAAGGTCCGTAGCTCCAGTGACCTATTTCCTCTTTAGATCCAAAGTGGGCAAAATTCACATTCGTAGGGTGCTCAAGCAGAACTTGATGCATGTATTTTGCTGAACTGGCGATCTCGAGAGCAGAGCATTTCAGTTTATCCTGATATTCGGCAAGCGTTATGGCAAGTCCACACGATTTGTCGAGTGCAAACGCTCTAGAGGGTTCGTCCTCCTGCTCCCGGCACATATCAGAATATAAATTTTGGGAAAACTGCTCTCCAATGCCGCGAATATGTAGCGAAACGTTCTGTTCCTTGGGGAAATCGGAAAGTCCTAAAACTTGCATAGCTCTCTCCGGGAGCTTGGCTTTAGAGTTACTATTCCGGTAAAGCCCAGAGAAAATAGACCAAGGCGGTTCTTCATCAAGTAGGTATCGCTTTATCGCCGACGTGAATGGCAGCTTTTCCAAATTAGATACAGTAGGTGGAGGATGCTCAATCTTAGAACTGAGCGGCCCAACCCAGCTAGGGTATGTTACAGAAACATTCGGCATCTGGGATAGAGGCGCATTGTATTCACTGAGCTCCTCGAATATTTCCTAGACGTGGTTAGAGTGAATCTAAGGAATTTTGAAGGGCTAATTACCGTAATAGAGCGCTGTTCGCTATCGAGACCAGCGGGTAAGCTCTTAAAACCAGCAAATAGACTCCCAAGGCTAGTGGGTAGGCCCTCAGGACGAGCAGATAGGCTCTCAATACCTACAGGTAGGCTCTCAAGACCAGTAGGTAGGCTCTCAAAACCAGCGGATAGGCTCTCGAGATCAGGGGGTAGGCTCTCAGAAGCAGCGGATGGGCTCTCGAAACTAGCAGAGAGGCTCTCGGGACCAGCGGGGGTGCTGTATACTATATTAGGCGGTGTTGCTATATTCAGTTAGCTAGGTGACTATAAGTTGCCAAGTATATAATAACTTACACATACTAACAGGTCCTTCTTCAGTTTTTCTTCTCTTGAAGTTCTCGATTCTTTTTGTTGTAACCTGAGTGCCATAATAGTCGAATGCTGTGTCTTTTCCTTCTGCTGTACGTTTCGCCCTTTTTGCAACAATCCATTGCATATCTTCTTTTGACATGTTCTTTTTGTAACACCATTCATCAAACTTGAGTTTCCACGTTCTTTCACTAGAATTATGTAAGTATCTTGTATGAGGGTTAAATTTTTTTGCATACCTCGCTTTAAATCCATGAATTTCCCGAATTGCTGCCATAGTAGTTTTTAGGTCCTTACCTTCATCCATGTAGAATCGAAAGGCGTCTGATTTGATATCGTCCCATGTTGTGTTGTTGTTACTAGCCATAGCAAATCAAGATCATGTAATATTTCCGCATATAAAGAAAATGCAGTAAGAGAGAACGAAACTTGCTATTGACACAGGAGAAATATATAGAACGGGTTGGCGTGGTAGCTCAAAGAAGGACTCCTACAGAAGTGCACGTTGCGAAATGCCAAGAACCATACAGTACACCGGCCCCTGAAACCACAAGAAAACCAGCCACTCGCAATAATGTGCAAAAGTGCAAAAGTACAAAGGTGCAAAAGCGCAGCCTTATGCACGTCCCTGCCACATGGGTTTTTTTTATCTTCGTCGCGCGGATATGGATTATAGAAGTGCAGGCTTTATAACTGCGCTGATCTAGCAACTCAGCCACAATCACAGTAGTATTGGTTTCGGAATACCCAATTTGAGAGTAATATAAAATTCACATATGTGTGAGATTCCTATAGTAAGCTTTTCGGACATTAGGCGTTAGAGCTAGTAGAAATTAGAGTTCGCTAGCTAAATAGCTATCCCTCCCCTGTGCGATTATAATGATCCACTATTTTTACAGCTTCACAGCACCCAAGTTAGGCAGCATAGTGCTACTGGTACTCTATATACTACTACAACCTAGCCTACATTTTTCTCCTATACATCTTTGTACTGTCGTTTCCTTCTCACACAGTATTAACGAGGTTCCTCAATAAAGTGATCGTCCTGAAAATGAAACTAGAAGTCCGAAGCTTGCATGATTTGCTTGCGACACAATGTCAACAAGGCGCTACAGATTGACTTCTCTCCTGAGGGTAGACGCGCACAGACATGTATTGACTTTCTATTTCGATCTAAGAAGAGACTTAAATCAGGTTTTGCAGAGATAGGTTACTTTATTAAAGGGATATCATGTATTACAGAGAATTTGTGTTAAATTCTTGTAATTTTTAATAACGTACATGTATAGCGAAAGTCCCAGACAAGCGAAAGTCCCACTGCATTTTACACCTTAAATCACAAATTTCGTAACTTGATATCTCAACAACCCTTTACTAATAAACTTTAAAATTATGTACTTAGCCTTTTATAGGCGTTTAAAGAGATCTGTTTGAATTTTAAAGTAATTGGCCTTGTGGTTATTGAGATATTAAGTTTTGGCCCCCACTTTTGACCTAAATCTTAGTATCTCAATAACCACATGATCGGTTTCTTGGCAACCCGCTGGGGGCCCATGTCGGTCTGGGCGGTTTCTTCAAGATTTCCAACCCAGACCGTGGTCTGCGTGGTCTGGGTTGGAAAATCTTCAGACCGACGGTTTGGAACCACCGGTTACCCATGACGCACATTAGTGTACACCCGTCTGGTGCAGACGCAGCTAGAAGATCGACTTGCAAAAGCAGGCGCTCCAGGGCTTGGGGCATGCAGGGTCTTTACATTATCATGTCTATCCACGGACGCTATACAGGTCAGCGTTGTCTATTGTCGCTGTTTACCAAGTAGCCGAAGAGAATGGATGGTGTCAAGTTGTTATCCCTTCTTGATTTTGGCTGATATTTATCAATCTTCCCCCCGTTCGTTTGTATTCCCTCAGTCACAGAGATAGAACTAGATTCATTAACACTACCTAAACCAACAGGGCTATAAATTTTGAGGGGCTAGAAATAGGACGCACGGCTTGATGCCAGTACACTGGGCCGCCGAGCGTGGCGCTGTCGGCGTCATTATGGCAATATTTTTCTAACCCTCCCCATACTTAAAACAGATCCACAACGTAACCACCACATACGACTGTAGGCTTAAGAAATTTAGGCATACCGTCTGCTCTGCCATACACAAGCTTGTACTGCAGTGGTTTCGTGCGCTCAATCCTAACAATAGGCATGGTGTGGATTCGGGTCGCCTTGTTGCCTCAGGGGTGAAATGAGGGTAAGGGGGGTGAACAGAGTGAGCAGGGTGAGGCAATATAAGATTCTCATGTTAATTTATATTAACCTTACGTCACTTTTGTAACAGTATCAGAGAATGTGGCTGTTTGAGCTTACGTACCCTTATTCAGGTGCCTTGCTCTTATTTTACTAACAATTAGATCCTGGAAGGACTTATGAGCAGAGTTACTATGGATTAGATATAGTAGAAGGCTATATTATAAGGGTGGCGCGTTAGTTAATTGTTAATATCTGGATATTATAATAGCAACCCCGTTGAAGGCTTACCACTCTTCCATGTTTGGAGGGAAGGGACGGGTTTTGGTACGGGGTATATACGAAGGCGTGGCAAAGGCTTAATTCTATTATAGATCTTAGCCAAGGGGCGGACGGTTCCTTGGCTGCTCGATTTTTATCACTATATGTCACCTCAGTGTATATAAGGAATTTAGGTGCAATGCATATTCGAATATGTTTGGCATGTCTTCATTACTCTTCATCTGCATTCAAAAACAATTGCTCAATGTTATGTTCCGTCTTTTCCACATGAGCCTCGTCCCCCTCGGCACTTCGAACCTACTAGATTTATTTTGCAGAGAAGAGAGAGATTCTACATGTAACCAAATTCAGTTCTTTCCTTCTCTTGCTCCTTGCGGAACACTTTCTCCGGTCCCCTAACCAAGTTAGCCCAACACCACCCCAGCTAAAACCCCACAGCACCCCACACTATAGTGCCCCAAAGCGTCATAGGATAGACAAACTAAGATTATACCCGTTACCACTAGATTCATTAGTTGCTTGTTTCTGCCTCCATTAGATCTTTATCATGCAGCCTTATTATGCGCTAATACCTTCGAAATAATTATGCGAAGCAAGTTGAGTGCAGTTCTTGCCTCGGTTTGGAACTGCTGCGTCTAGCTAGGGCTCTATTGCACGGTGCCTTCGCTTCCGTCCTGTTTATTCCACAACACAAATTACGGAGGTAGACTCCCGGTTTCATAGGGCAGTCCCAAATAGATTTCGGGGAAATCTTATAGCCACTAGAATAATTCGGTTGTTGTAGTAGTAGCCTCGGTAGCTGTCCTGCCGTTCTTTCTATATAGTAGTTAGCGAAAAGTACTACGCAATGCGAAATACATTATATATATTACCGTGTTCCATCTATCTAGTAAAGATCTACGTAAAATATAAAAAAACTAGAGGTAGTTGACGGAGTGTAGAGTGTGGAGTGCAGGGTGCAGGGTGTATATGGCTCTAAACCAAATGCTATTGTTTTCGGTGTGAAAATACCTCTACTACCTAGTGTTAAGATACTTATTCAAAACTGAAATATAGTCTGAGATTAATTCTAGAAAGAGTTGGGATGATAATCATGCTGATCCAAAGGACTAAAGGTTACAACGTAGAGACATAATGGGTATATAAGGGTTTAACTTCCCAAGAAAATGAACAGACAAAACGACAGCTAGGAAAAGCATCGCATTCCCTTTCTACTACTTTTTTAACAACTCAAATTTTGAAGTCATTCAAATATCCAACATGAAGGTCTCAGGAACACTCATCGCTGTCGTCTCGACTTTGTCTTTGGTCTCGGCCATCCCTACCACCTCCTTGGCAAAGCTTGTATTCCGCGCCGACCCCGCTGACGACGAGCGTGGAAGCTACACTGTTTCCGGCCTTGGGGCCAGAAAACAAGAGGTGACCGGTGCTGGTGCCGATACCCTTGCGCTCGCCGTTGCCATGCTGGAGACAGAGGAGATGTCAACCGACTATGACTACGGCGATAATAAGGAAGATGACTCCGCCAACTTCGGTATTTTTAAACAAAACTGGGGAATGCTGAGAGTGTGCTGCACACAGTTTCAGGGCCAGGAGGAAGCCGACTGGAACAACGGGGCCGTCTTGAAGTGAGTTTTCTACCCGTTTAGGAGTTATGCCTCTGTTTTTAGTTGAGTATGCTAATTTAATCTTACATCAAGCTCTGATTTGAATGCCGACGTTACATGCATCAACGAATGTCAGTCATACTATGGGCTTGACACTTGGTTCGGTGGACACCGTGATGGCTCCGCAGGGCTCGCCGATCCAACTCTCGATGTGGTCGTGGGTAAGTATATTCCTAATTCCTCCTCTCTCTGCAGTATTAACTAGTTGTATAGATTACAAGGCTGGCATCGAGTGGATCCAAGCGCAGATACAAGCAGATGCAACTGGACTTACAGATGATACCAGATTCTGGGTTGAGATCCAGGCAATCTAAATATAGGTGAAAGCATTGTTGGGTTTCAGAGTAAGTAGGCTCTTACTTAGCCAATCTACATAAAAGCTTCAAGTAAACGTTTCTGGGGTCAGGGCCGAGGTTTTTAAGCTATCCTGTTACTCGTTTCATGTATCTACTTCTTTGACCAATAAGATACATATGTTATACAGACCATTTCGTTGCTCGTCAGATGTGAATAATCGAGAGTTTTGGTTAAATCCTCGTAATTTTTGAGATATTTAAAATAATTGTTGCTCTGGTAAACTTGCCCTGAAACAATGGTGTGGCTCTTGGCTTCCGCCTTCCGCCGTCTGCCTACATGTCAACCCCCCATCTCCCTTTGCCAACCTCCCACCTGGTTATCTCATCTCCCTACCTCGGATCAGCACCGACAATACAATGCGGGGGATTAAAAGCTCAGTTTTATGATAAGTTCGACTCTACAAGCGACATATTGCATGCGTGCACCCGCGACAATGATATTCCGCAGGTACAACAACTGCTTCATGCCTCGCCCGCCCCTGACATCAACTATTCCCACGGTGAATTTGGCCCGCCGATCCATTTTGCCGCATTGTGCGGCAACGTAGATGCTGTAGAACTTCTACTATCTGTCGGTGCAGATGCCTTTGTAAGGTGTACTGAGCAGCAGGAAACTGTGATAGGAATTGCTGCCCGAAAAGGGCATCGGATTATTGTCAAGCGCCTTTGGACATGTTGTCCCATGCTAAAGGGGTTATATCCCAGACGTGCCTCGTTATTTCTGCGACATATGGACATGCTTCTATTGTTGAAGACATATTAAACTGGTGGAACGGCTGGACACAAGATTCAAGGATCGAGGCGTTACGGAGAGCTATAGGGGGATGGCATTTCAACGTGGTTAATTTACTCCAAAGGAGAGAATCATCCGAATAACCAACTCTTCAAGACATGCTGTAAAGCGCCACAGAAGCTAAGCTGATTGATGACAATGTTAAGTGTGGTGTTGTTGACTACTCTGACCAGCAACTGGCAATTCCATCATTGATTAATGTTGGGGCGGACCCAAATTATAGTTCATACGAGCTCCTCATATACACTGTCGCTAGAAGTGCATATCTTACACTTGCGCTTAAGACTCTTCTTGAGAAAGGCACAGATCCGAACAAGACCAACAGGTCTGGTATGTCTGCTCTTCATGTCCTCACCGCGCCACTCCCGGCGCGGTGCATTGGCCTCGGCCCTGATATTCCGAATGAGACTGAAATTCACCTACTGCTGCAATATAAAGCTTCCGTGTCTTAACTAGACAAGGCAGGTGAGTATCTCATACACTGGGTTAGTTCTGTACGCGCGATTATCTAAATCATTTTCAAACCACCATTGCGTCGACACGCGGCCATATGGCGTAATATGAGTTCCACTTGGTGCTGAGGGTACCTCCAAATACGAAGGCGGATGTGCACTGCCAACTTTATCGGGTAGGGCTTCGGAGCCATTCGAGGTTGGTTCAGGGTATCATGAATTTCATATCCCGGGGCTCTCCTGTGGTTAGGATATAATGTATGAGTGCCTACTTAAACAATTCTGCCCTTGCTGGAACGCATGAGGCGCAACGAATCCTATGGCTTTGCCTGGGGATAGATACGTAGCTATAGTTGCAGTGGGATTAGTCCAGTTAACTGCAATTAGATATATAAAAGCATAACATCGATGGACAGATTAGAAGGCATATTGCTATGAGGCGTACAGGTATGTTATTAAAGGATATTGAATGGGCAGAGAGAGCTGATATCTTTGAGGTGTTACTTATTTGTTATAATACCAGGGAGAAAGGTTGAAGCTTTATATAATCCATTCCCCAGGACAATTTCTAAAAGCGTCCTCCGTATCACTGCAATTTCATTGTCTATAGTAGTACTATACGTCACCACCCTAACATATGCTACTGTATATACTAGAGACATCTGATATACCAGGTAAAAAATATTATAAATAGATAGATAAAGTAGAGAAAACCTTCTTGAAACTTAAATCGAAGGTTATAAAGGCACCTATTATAAATACATATCATTCGTGAGTATATGTAGTATATTTGAGAAAGTGTTTTAGTTAACTATCTCTTTAATATAGAATTATCAGTCTTGCTAGCATAGCTATAGCTAAGCTAGGACGTGCATCAGTCGCAACAAGCAACTTCTTAGTACCTCATCTTGACTGACTTATAGTACACAGGGTTATCGCCAGGCAGTTTGTCAAGCTTGCCATTATGGCCTACTTCCTCCGCAGGTGCTGGCTGCTCGGGGTCTTGAGCTGTAATCTCTCCTGGGTGGCCATTCGGCCCGACATTCAAGCTACAGTTGGCATCGTCCGCACCATTAGGGTCCGTACAGGTCGCCATGGCTCTCTCCAACCGATCTTGGTCAGTCCAGCCCTGCAGGTAATCACCGTCTGAAGAACGAAGTCAGCCTAAGCCCGAGAGCAGGTGGAATTTTAGTCAGTTATAAACTTACGCAGGGCGTATCCGATGGTATCACCCTCAGCGTATACCCAGCGGTTGAAGTCCTTGACTTGTCTGGTGTTGTAGAAGAACTCGGTGAAAACCGAGACGGTGGCGACAGGGTGGGATTCAGGGCAAACACCGCCATTGTAGTCACCAATTGCAGGGAACGCCATCTGTTGCATCACATTAGTATACACTAGCTGGACTGATGAGATTAAACAGATCCTCACATGGCTCTTGTGATCAGCGGAGTCCAGGTCTCGGCGGTTCCAGCATGAAGGGAAGTATGTCTGCGTGCGCATTTCCGCACACGGAGACTGCAAAATCTCGACACTATCTTGTCCTGGATCAAGACAAACGTGAGAGATGGCGCGGTCCTCGAATTTGGAAGGGTCAAAAGTTCTATGTAAAGAGTTATTAAGAAGCCCTAGCCAAAGGGCAACGGAGGCCTCTAGTACTTACCGTCTCAATGGACTGCCTGTAACCAAGCGCAAACCTGCTGGTGGTGCAATTGCACCCTGGGTATTATCGCAGTTCTGACGTCCTTCCTTATAGTCGCAGGTCCTGTCGATGTAATAGGCATTCTGGTTTTGTATGTTAGCGAGAGTAGTGATGAAAGACGGGGACAACTGTACAATTCCGAGCAGTTTGATCACCTCAAATTTGCCATCACGATCCTGATGATATAGCTAAGGTTGCCAGTAGTTGCTCTTATCTAACATCTTGTTGCATGTTGTCGACTTTGAGTTTCTCGCGTCTTCATTCGACATTTCAAGGTCAAAGGCCGTGCCTCCCACAACTGCGTGGACATGGGAGCTGATCTTTCCGGGAGAGACAATAGGATCACCTCTCTGAATTGTAAGAGGACCACATTGTACGATGAGTAGACCACCTTGGGCAGATACAGCCGGCAGGAGTGCTGCGAGCAGTGCCAGGAGTTGAATGGATTTGGACAACATATGATCTTGAAAACGTAGATGTCGAAAGTAGCTGAACTTAGTCACTAATGGTTTCGATTGTTTCTAGGCAAGTGGATAAAGTTTGAAGCATACATAACGACGGCATATCTTGTGCCTTATATAGATTCAGTAGGGTCTTCCTTCTCCATGGATATCATAGGCTTTGAATATTCACGACCAAAGTCAAGTACACTCGACCGGCCACAGAAATTTACCCAAGGCAGCACTTCCATGTCCATTACTCGTAGAATTGGAACAAAACAAGAGGTGAGCAGCTTAGGATGGGGCTTGATAGCTATCTAACCCGAATAAGATGGTAACATCGCTTAGTGCAACAGCACATAGTGGGAGCTGCGGAGCAACTTGTAGCGGGGCGAGCAACCCTAATAGTACGGTATGACTGTTGAATACTTTTCTATAACTATGTTCTATAAACAAAACCATAGTTGGATCCTTTCGTACTCTTGCAAAACTCGAGAAAAGGACTGACCAGGGGCATCCGACACTCCGCTAAGAAGCTACATGCCATGTTATCGGTCTTGCCTGTCACCCCAAAACCAGATCTTAATCAAAATAACCTTAGTCTAAATGCCATGGGTTAGTAACAAAAACAGGCCACCAAGGCTTTAGGGAAGGTCCAAAGATTGCGGGGATGGCACTCATTTCACAGTTAACCAGCCACGCTTGTGGAGGGGTTGCTTATGGCTCAGATCATGATATTAGGCCGCGTAGGTCTGGCCACAGTCTCCGCGGAATGGCGGTCTTCGTCTAGAGCCATATTCCATGGGGGGCCCTTGCTCAGCTAGGATTTATGCACCCAAACGTTAGCTTGTCCCGAGACCTTGCACCCCGGATTGAGTTGAAACATGAGGCATTCTTGCCAAGCCGCAAACGCGGAAATGCGGGGATAATATAGACCAGGATAGCTCAGCCAAACTAACATTTTCGAAATAATTTAAGGGCAGGTTGCAGGCGGGACTGCATTCAGTTCATTTGTCAATGGTTCTGATAGGATAAGATACTACCCGTCTTCCTGCCTGGTAGAGCCTCATCTCGGTTCGGCTCACGGCGGAATAAAGATGTTAGCTTCAAGAAGGGCCGACTGAGAGCGAGCTCCCTTTCTAAATGGTAAGTTGTGCCGAGAAGCATATCAAATGTGGTCAATTCTAAATTCATTTCGCTGCTATCCAATCTACCTAATCTATCTAAACCTAGACGACGTTGATCCCACTATTCCGAGATTCCGTGTGCATGAACCACAAACCCCACAACCCAACCTAAAGTTGTTAACTTGCTGTCACACCTTGTTAAGGTACACGTACTATCCTCTAATAGAAAGACATTTTATGTAAATCCGTGGAGACTGTGATAAAACGTGGGGTAATTACCCCAGAAATGCGTTGGTCTGATCCCAAATGGGGCCTCTAAAATATTGTGCCCCACTGCCGCTGTCAAACGATCTGCAGTTCAGCTTACTCTATCGATAGCTACAGGTATAGCAAGAATAACCTAACCATGCCCCAACGAGGGCCGACATGGTTAATGTACTACCGAAATTACACCACAATCCTGGGCGCCGCACCCCATGGGGATATCCCGAATACCCCATCAAGTTTGAACTAAACGGTAGGTAACTCAACTAAGGTAGAGTTAACGTCTCATCTTTTTGTTACTACACCTGATCTTATGCAAAAACTACTAAGAAATTCTAACCTACATAGCATAGGCATCCTTCGCGATTACTAGCTTCCGTAATTAAGGAAAGGACCACGCCTTGGCCAAATCGTAGTTTACATGCAAATCAAGCCAGAGATCGCTCAATAAATAATCAAACTCATATGATCATGTTACTCCGACTGCTTTCATCCTTGACAAAAACCGCCTGAACACCTAGCTCGGTTGCGAGGTCTGGTATAGATACGAGAGTTCGTATGAACGACATAGGCTGGTGTTTGGGCCTCCTAGGTTCTTGTAAGGCCCGCATATGAGGGACCGTCACGTGCGCGCCTCCCCCATGGGGGTGCCCTATTGTGGAGCCGCTCGGCAATTGAGGGCACCACGGGTTCTAGGATAAAAGGGGCTGGAGGCCCAAGAATAAGGCCTCCAGTCAATAGTCGCTGTATCTACGTAGATCTATTGAGCTTACAGAATACGAACCTCCTTTCCTGCCTTCTGACCTGGTTCCCTGGACTCCCGTGAGACCCTTAGGCTTACGAACCTTACAGTTCTCCGCGTAAGTACGGAAATAATAGTGAACCGAAATCAAATGTCACAAAGTTACTACTAAGAATGTCACTCATTAAGTACTTAAAAAAATCTTATCATCTTTCAATGTTTCCCCAGTTTCTCAGACATCATAATCAATAACTCAACTTATCCTGCCCAACTTAACCTGCCTAAGATGCACCTTCTTCGTTCAGCAGTCAGTAGGAGCAAACAGTCTTGCAACTGAGAAACCTGTGATTTTCAAGCCAAGAGATAACTCATCTATATCTGCAACTGGAAAGCGTGGACTTTGCTACAATAACAACAACCCTTCCAAAAGTGCCATCTATGCCAACATGTTCAAGAGGTATAAGCAGGTCTCGTGGGCATATAATTGGGGATACCCGTCGTTCGATCTTGATCAACATTTTGAATTTGTGAGTTTTTAGGTTCTATGGGTTTTACAGAGAAAACTGACCACTTATCAGGTGCCTATGCTCTGGGGCCTCCCAAGTGGTGACAATCCCGAATGGACAGCAGCAGTTCAAACCCCAGGTACCAAGAGCATACTTAGCTTCAACGAGCCAGATCTGAATTATGCCGAATCTTCAAGAATCGTACCTGAGGACGCTGCTGCAGGGCAGCTGCGCTATATTGAACCTTTTGCGGATCAAGTCAGGGTTGGAATTCCCAGCGTCCTGTGGAATAATGTCGACTCTACATCCGGTGGCAGCTACAACACCCGCCGATGGACCGAGTACTTCTTGGGCAACTGTACTGGCTGCCACTTTGACTACGCAGCCATCCACTACTATCAGGCATGCAACCCTGAAGATGGCCAGAGTGGAGCTGAGTGGTTCAAAGGAAACGTCACTGATGCGTATAACACGCTACAGCTCCCTATCTGGATAACAGAATTTCACTGTTACGGATCAGAGGATGAGGAGATAGGATTCTTGAATGCCGTTCTTCCTTGGCTGGACGCCCAAAACTATGTCGAGAGGTATTCATACTTTGGTACCTTCCCTGGGTTTTTAATTAATGCTGCTGGTGATGCACTCTCGGCTGTGGGATTGGCATATGCGACGGTCTGAAAGCGGAAGTCGCAATGAAGTGGCAATTGGGACAATATGTTGATTACCTTCTATTTTCTTTATCTTTGTGTTTCTTTGGGGGGGTGGACAATCAACCTTTTAAAGATTTGCTTTTAAGTTTGAGTAGCTACTGGCATTATGTTCCCGAAATAGCTTTTATATTAAATTTAAAATGTTTGTACCTACTACCTTCCGCTATTCCGCGGCTGCAAATCATAGAACAGCTTGAACATCAGGCAACCTGGTTCGTTTAACTAAACTTGCTGAAGACATAATGCTTTGACCTGTTTCTTCGGGATGCAGTGGAATAGGACCGATTGGGGCGGGCTGTTGATAAAGTGAAATGAGTAGCGTACCGTTGTTCTAACTCCAACTATTTTGAAAGCCGACTTGCATAAGGTAT
This sequence comes from Pseudogymnoascus pannorum, assembly GCA_001630605.1. Taxonomy (NCBI): domain Eukaryota; kingdom Fungi; phylum Ascomycota; class Leotiomycetes; order Thelebolales; family Thelebolaceae; genus Pseudogymnoascus; species Pseudogymnoascus pannorum. Next base: position 21,300 of record LNAS01000234.1, on the reverse strand, counting down.
TCATTTTTCTTTTGGTATTGGGTTAAAGTTTCACCTCCTGTATTGACCGTTGCTAATAGGTCGAGTTAACCTCACCTGCTAGGTTCCCCGCACATAACCCGTACCCAGGCTGCCCCCGCACGGCCGCGGCCACTACCGCACATTCTAACACGAACACGAATGGACGATTCCCTATAAATCATTTCCCCGCACAAAGGCCTTTAATATTGTTTGACGTAACAGTAGCAGGCAAACATCACATTTCAAAGGGCAAGAGCGCCGGGAGCCTTTACGACAACGGAAGTTACATGCTTCCCGCTCCGGGAGAGAGACCACAATCAAACCTCAGGTACTGGCGTCGTCATCAACACCCTTGGGAGCAAATTTACAGAATACCAGCTCGCTTATGTGAGGTAGAGAGAGATACACTACAGTGACGTACGAGTACCACTCATTGAGGCGGGGTAAGTAAAAAAATTATGGCTTTATGAAGTCCTCGGCCTACCCCTACCTTCCTGGGAACCCGTGCATTAGTTAGGTAAGAATGTTTGGTAGGGTTAAACGCTCTATGAGTGTGCTGATAATTAGGTTGCGGTCAACCTTAGCCTCTACCTAATAGTATACCATCGAGAGGCGCATTTGTGTCATATAGAAGGCGCTTTCACATTATTACCTCGAGTTACATCAGCTTTTTCAGCAACTAACGTTATCTTAAGAGGCATGGTTTTAGTAAACAACAAGTATAACGTGCAGTATACCGTACCTTACCTTACCTTACCTTAGCTTATTTTACACCCATGCGGTCGCGTGGTGCCATCAATCAGCTTCCGAATTCCCGAGCATACGCGGGGATCATGGGGAAACTCAAATTAACTTACGGTTTCCGCACTTACGCATGGGGATCAACTTGGTGATTTCCAGGGCACTCGGAGTATTATTAATTAGCGGAGGAGGCTAATGCATTGATTAGTTATTGTTCAATAACTACACGAGCCGCAGGTAACTACACAGAGTATCAAGTCTACTATTTTCTTCTCAACCCTGGTCGATTTGGGCCGACAAACGCTGGTCCCTGTCCGACAATGACGGTGGCAGGAAAGAGTTAATCACGCAGCTGAAAAAGGCTATGCGCAAATACAGTAACTAGCCATCATAGCATTCGGTGCTCTATGAGCTTTGCGGATATCCTCCGTAACCATGGAATCGCATTCATCTAGCTCGGTCAGAGCCCGGTGTTCGTTCTTCCATCAAAAGGTATATAACACTGCTGGAATCCCCCTGAAGAGATAATGAGAGTATCCATTGATCACTCAGTTATTTGCCATCAAGGAAACCAGCCTTAGTCAAGATGCATTTTCCGCGCATTGCAGCCTTGTCTGCATTGCTGCTCGTCGTTGTCTCTCAAGAATTGAAGATTCCCCAGGTCGATTTCGTCGTCGACAAAACATTGAAGCACCTCGATGGCTACGTTCACTACGAAGGGAATGACACCGTAACTGTCTCGAAGCGACAGGCAGCTCCTTACTGGTACGAAGAGATTGTCCATAAAGGCATCTCTGCGTATGGCCCTAGCGGATATGAAGTCTATCGTAATGTCAAGGATTATGGTGCAAAAGGTGATTACTTTTCCACTTCTCGCGACAGAACGATCGAAAAGCTAACATTGGCACAGGTGATGGAGTTACGGACGACACGGCTGCTATTAATGCAGCTGTAAATGATGGCGGCCGTTGTGGCAAGGGATGCCCATCAAGCACCAAAACCCCAGCCTCAGTTTACTTCCCCTCTGGCACTTATCTAATATCGTCTTCAATTATTGATCAATACTACACGAATCTTATTGGAAACCCCAATGATCCACCAGTCTTGAAGGCCACAAGCGACTTCTCCGGATTTGGATTGATTGATGGAGACGTATACTATACCCAGGATTTGAACTGGGCTTCGACAGTGGTATTCTGGAGACAGGTTCGGAATTTCGTTATTGATATGACGAACATTCCTTCGGAATCAGAAGCAACTGGAATGCACTGGCCAACCGCCCAAGCTACAAGTATCCAGAACGTTGAATTCAGAATGAGCACAGCACCTGGAACCCAGCATATCGGACTGTCTATTGAAAGTGGTTAGTCTGTTTTCTTCTTCTTACCGCCATGATAACCCATTCCTCACCTCGAGGGTGAGAATGCTTTTGTGTTCCTTAACTAACAAAATATCTCTAGGCTCTGCCGGCATCGTTGCGGATCTAACCTTCAACGGCGGTAAAGTCGGTGCAAATGTCGGCTGTCAGCAATTTACGATGCGCAACTTGGTATTCAACAACTGTGCGACGGCAATTTTTCAATTTTGGAATTGGGGTTGGCTCTACCTGGGTATCAGCATTAATAATTGCCAGGTGGGCATTGACATCTCGAATGGTGGCATATCTAGTGCAGCGGTTGGCTCAGTACTTGTGCTCGACAGCTCGATCACAAATACTCCAATTGGGATCAAGACGACTTACGATACAGCCACGGTCCCTGTTACAGCGAACAGTCTCATCCTTGAGAATGTCGACCTCAATAACGTTCCAACGGCGGTACAGCTTAGTGGTGGTGCAACTGCTCTCGAAGGTACCTCAGGCAGGACGACGATTGCAGCATGGGGCGAAGGACACGAATATACTCCCACCGGACCCAAGAGATTCCAAGGCCCCATCACACCAAACAACAGACCGGCTTCTCTCTTGAAAGATGGCAAGTATTATGCGAGATCCAAGCCGCAGTACGGCGATGTTCCTGTCTCGTCATTCGTAACTGTCCGCAGTGCTGGAGCCAAAGGAGACGGTGTGGCCGATGATACAGACGCCCTACAGAGCATTATCGACAGTGCTACGTCTGCCGGACACATTGTATACTTTGATGCTGGGACTTATGTAGTGACCAAAACAATTAACATTCCACCAGGAGCCAAGCTCGTCGGCGAAGGTTATCCGGTAATCCTATCAAGCGGAAGTTTCTTTAATGATATGAGCAACCCAAAGCCAGTGGTCAGGGTGGGCACTCCAGGAGCTACAGGATACGTGGAATGGTCTGACATGATTGTCAGCACCCGAGGCCCCCAGGCTGGAGCGATTCTTATTGAATGGAACCTTGCCACAACCGGGACGCCATCAGGGATGTGGGATGTGCACACCCGAATTGGTGGATTTGAAGGATCTGACCTGCTGCTGGGCGACTGCCCAACAACCCCCGGTAGCACAGGCATCAACACTAATTGCATTGCTTGTTACATGGCGATGCATGTTACCCCCTCAGGTTCAGGTCTTTATATGGAAAATGTTTGGTTGTGGACTGCAGACCACGATCTGGAGGATCAAGGAGGCAGGCAAGAAACTATTTTCGCTGGTCGAGGGCTGTTTATAGAGAGCACCGAAGGCAATATTTGGCTGTAAGTTATCCTCAATATTGGCCTTGTATCTTACTGACCTATGCCTCTTTGAAAAATCAGTGTAGGCACATCTAGTGAGCATTTTACGCTGTACCAATATCAGTTCGCAAACACCAAGAACATCTTCGCAGGTTTCATGCAGACCGAGACTCCGTAAGTGCACCCCACAACTCGCTCCCCTCTTTTCGAAACCCACAAACTCACTGGTTACCAATTCAGGTACTATCAACCGAATCCTCCAGCACCAACACCATTCACAGTGAATCCCGCCATCAATGACCCTGATTACGACGCTTCTTGTGCCGGACAATCGGGAGTGTGCAAAGATTCATGGGGTTTGCGTATCGTTGATAGTCATGATATTCTCATCTACGGTGCTGGGTTTTACTCGTTCTTCAACAACAATGACGCTAGTAAGTCAATTTCATATAGCCCCAATATATTTGTTGCGTAGTGTGCGATACCTTCAAGCTATTAGATACTGATGTTTTAATCAGCCTGCTCCAAGCCTGGAGACGCCGACTGCCAGAACAACATCTTCAGCCTCGAAGGCACCCTGAGCAACGTGAAGGTCTACATCCTCAGCACAGTGGGAACAACCAATATGATCACCCAGAACGGCGTCACTCAAGCGGTTCGTGAGGATAACCTTGGTAACTTCCAGGACACGATCGCACTATTCCAACCCGCCTAAGATAGCGGTCCGGAATGGCTAGATTTTGCTGTGCTAGAATATATAAGGATTAGCTGTAGTAGTTCAACTGATATCGATATTGAGTTACAAATACGGATTGCGTTCCCTCGTACAAAACTGCCTTGGCTAGGGCCCGGGGGCGTGTGGAGCCTGTGCCGAAACGCCAGGACATACAGCCTGGGATGACTGTTATCTCGTTCATTGACTCGAGTATAACCGGATGGTATGGGACCTGCCTTAAAAACGAGAGAGCTATCAAAACAATCAGGCGGAAAGTCATTATTATTGGTTGTGATGCCAGAGAATTTGTTGTAATATAACCGACTACAAGAACTACTGCAGAAGTGGATTGATTCACTTTTGCTAGTTCAATAGAATTGCATATGATTTTGGATGTGGGGCGTTAGTATGTGTCGCCGAAGTGAGGATTAGAAATATCACTTTGACAGCGAGGGGATGGACTGTATTAATTGCATGTTAAACCCTGTAAAGAGTTAGGCTATTTCATTGTAAGTCGCTACTTATAATACACTTGTTTACTGTAATTTGAGCACAGACTCATACGGAGACTTCCGTCGCCGTACTGTATGTTACTGTATAATACCAAGTTCTACTTAGTTCTACTTAGTAAGGCTAAATTAGGCAATGTCCAACCCTGATAAACCTCTATCTACCTGATGTTCCTGCAACAGACCCGCAATTACGAGGCGACTACGCTAGCAATGATGGCAGGGCATTGTCCACAGGCTCACTTATTCGGGATGGTACAGCTGTGAACGTATCCCATCACTCATCTACAGGGGATTCACCCTGCGCCTATAGCAGAGACAATGGCCGACGACAAAGAACAAGCCCGCGAACGTCGCAGCCAAATCGAAAAGGTCCTGTTTAATAACTGGATCGGTCCTCACCGCTCGCAGGTTTTCGCCATCAACGAATTTAGGCATTGGCAGGTTAACGAGGTCGAGGCTCTTTTTGCGCTGCTCCCTCCTCTCAACGACAGAAAGCTTTCACCCCATGGACCTGAAAGTCGGCCACCACCGCGAGGCAACCAGCGATGGAAGGAGCTCGCGATGAAGACGGCCATTATGGGCGCCGTAGACTTACTGGTTGTCGCCGTGTCGCCGCTGATCGTGCTCTCGAAGACAGCGCGCAAGGAGACACTGCCGGGGCTCGCCAAGCTACACTACGATGCTATCGGGTCGTCTTTCTTCGTCAGTTCCTCGATCAACATGCTGCGGCAGGCCGCACAAGCTAAGATGGCCGTGTGCGTCAACTCGTGGGGCCAGTTCAGTGTTCGGAGCTCTGGCTACGCAGCCATCTCGCACGTCTGGCACGAGACGATGGGTCTAGAGTTTAATGACGAGAAGATTGTGCAGGATGAGCGAGGCTTAAACTACTCGCACTTTAACCGCATAATCTCCAAGGCGGCCGCGTCGTCACCGTGCAAGTGGTTCTGGCTGGATTTGCTGGCGGTGCCACAGATTTCAGGTAACGAGGATGAGGTTTTGATGCTAAGAGAGCTGAAGACCGACGTTGTCAATAGTCTGATCAACGTGTATAGGAACGCTGATACGGTGATCATCCTAGATGCCTTGACCTTGCAACTCTCGTCCGACGACCCTTGTGACCTGGCTGCCATTTTCAGCTGTGGTCGGTGGCTGACACGGATGTGGACTTACCAAGAGATCAAGCTGGCTCGTAAAGCTCTCATCGTCACCAAGACAGGCGCGGTAGATTTTGAGCAAATGGTCTGCGCGTTAGACGCGAGAATTCAGCAATCCGAAGAATCTGCCAGACACTGGCACGAGATCCACCTCAAGTTCGCACGACTACTACCGTCCGACCCTCGAGGGGTCTCACTAGCTGACGTGGCGTTATGTTGCTCCGACAGGTGCACTGAGAACAATATTGACTATGCACGCAGCTTGTTTGCCATTTTAGATCTACGGTGGAACGCCACTTGGGATTACGACGCCGCGATCACGCATATCCTCAAGTCACGGCCGCAGGACGCGGCTCGGATCGCAAACCTCCAGGGTTGGCGAGGTTTGCCGCCGCCGTATTCATGGGCACCCCGATATCTCGCACGGCTGACGGGAGTGGTCATCGACGGCTTTGTTGCGACGGAAAACGGTTTGGTGGGCAACTGGACGACCTTCGTAGTGCAGAGGGTGATACGACATGGAGAAAATAAGACGGATACTAAGATAATCGTCCATATGGAGCTGCTTAGCCGACACGGTAAGCCGTTCGAGTTATTCACCTGGCTACCCTACCACTGGTCCGACAAAATAGCCCAATGGGTAGATCAGGCCGTGCCGGCAGGTACGGCCCGTCTGCTGTGCGCGAGAGTCCCAGAGAACCTGTTGTTAGACCACGACCCTGTAGTTCTGTTGATGGTGATCCAGGGCGACGGCGAAGAAGACTCACGGGAAGGCGCATTTGGGACGGTCGCTGGCACTGTTGAGATGGATGACCCTAGTTGCACCGAGCTTGACGGCGAGAAGCTAAAGTGGTTGCTTGCTTAAGAGAGAGGGTGGACATGGGATTATACATTTTCAAGGTGAGCGAGGTAAGTATGAAGTTGAGTGAGAGGGTATAGCAATTTAAATGCAGCGAAGTTCGGGAAATGCAACAGTAGGTAATATTAACAAGATCTATATAAGTAAAAAATCAACGACATTCGAACTTCTCGAAGGCCTAGCGATGCCTTCTCCTCGGACAACCCTGATCTCACCATGCCCAACACTCTAGAAGCATATTATAAGGTATCTCGGAAAAGACCCGTAGATGCCGTTTATCTTTAAGCTGTAGACCACTTTATTATTAGCAGCAGAAGAAGTCTACCCCAGCTGTTCTCACCGCAATTCAATGACTGACGCGGAGCTCAATTTAATTGCTAGTACTGCACGCGAGCCGGATCCCTCCTCAGGTGACAGTTGCAAGCCAGCGCCTAACTAAAGCACAATAGACCCGACCTCATCTTACTGGTTAACTCAATAGCTTCAGAATATGTTCACTGGGACTGACTGCGGACTCCTCGAGAGAGCCGGCTCAACACGATCAGTATATGTATAAGAAGCCGAAGTTGGTAACAGAATCCTTGATATATTAGGTGACACCATATTGATACTCTACGATATCTAAATTTAAATAATCTTAAGCTCCTTATATTGTAGTGCAGAGTGATATTACTAACCTTACTAGACTTCATCTAAAGGGCTGGGTTACAGGTTACAGATAATATCTGGTTGATTATACCAATCTAAGAATTCTTTTCGGGCTTCTGCCCGACTCCCACATTCCTACCCATATCACGATCGAAGTTAATGCCATATCCGACACTGGGCTCAGTACAACGACTAGCTTAACGTTTATTTTCTGGGACGGACTGAAATAAAGGAAGGGGGGCTTATGCTAGAGTATACTATATATGGAGTCAAAAGCTAGATGCCTTGCACTCGATATCGAGAGCATTCACTATGGAGATAGTCGTAGGCTCTTTTCAAACAAATCTGCGATTACGAAATAACCCACCGTCCACCAAGTCTCAAATTTGGCTGTATCAACTCTATCTTAGTGTATCCTGGATATTTCAATCCGCCGCGTCTCGCACACTTTGAGATTCTCCGCAATGGGTTTACAAAGAGCGGCTGCGCCATGAATATAATAGCAGCTATCGGTTTGCCATTGAATGATGAGTATTGTAGACAGAAACTTGAGGAACAGAAACAGCCTTTGGTGTTTACTAAGGCTAAAAGATCAAGGCTATGGAATGGTTGTGGGAGGAGCGACTGGTATTGGACCTACAATCGAAGCGAGAGTGGGCGGTACAACTTTCAGAAGCGTCTTCCATATACAATTAGTAAGGATGGGCTCAACATTAGTTGAGTTGTACTATGTGGATCATAGTATATTAATCTAAAAGGGATACCTTCAGTCCCAGTATTTGGCTACAAAGACATAGTGGTCAGTGACCCGGGGCAGCCTGGACACCTCACCACTCGTGGAGTGGATATATTGAGAACGTTGAAAGGCTGCGAGGATTGGGACGAAGTTCCGCTGGACTTTGAAGCTCTCCAGAGACATGCTATAGAGGATACTAGTTGGGTTTACTCTGGGATCTTTATGACAAGCCCTATATATGGGCGTCGCATTATACGCGAAGGTACGTTCAATCATTACATATTAAGGTTATAATACAAAACTAAGTAATGTGGTTCCAGATCTCGATTGCACTAGGAACATAGAGAATTCCTTCTTTAATGAAGCTGTTGAAGACGGCAAAGTCGTTAGGATATATCACCGAAGGGACAATCTAGAATGCACTCACTATACGTTTTGTACCGACGAAGTCAAGGATAATGGAAATCAGCTCGACACGAATCTGGGATGTAATCTAGTTAGGCCTTTCACAAGAGCAGCTTCTTAAGCAACTGCAACAACTCGTGTTGTATCCAGAAATTTTTCTCGATTTGCTATCACAGAGATTCTAGCGGAACAACTACAGAGGATTCAAATGAAGGAGAAGAATGAAAACAGGTCTTATGTCAGGGCGGGAAGAAAGTGTCACAGCGTAGATCGTGAAAGAGTTTCGATGCGAGTTTTGACTTGAATAGATTTAGTCTACAATGAAACGTGAGCTTGCAAGCTCAATTATATACTGCTGATAACCCCCTGACGTATCGTGACAGAAAATGACCCCTCTAAAATGCCAACTGCCACGCCGGCGTCGTCTTCAAAATAGCATCAAACGCATCAATAGTATCAATTAGCCTCTGATGTCTCTTCTTATATTCCACCACTTCTGCTTTATCCTCATCGTTAGGCTTGGCCGCGTCCCTCGCGGCCTGGTCCGCCCACTGGGCCTGCATGCGCGGCAAGATATCTTCAGTTACCGTGTTCGACTTGCTAACGACCAGCAACATCTTGTCCGTCATGAACGTATCCCACTTACCCTTCAGCCCCAGAGGCTTCCAGGGCGTCCAGCCCTTTTTCTTGGGATTGGCGGGCAGGATCTCGGTGTCGAGACGTCGGAGCACCTCGCCCACCCGCTCCTTTTGGGCTTTGAGAATGGTCGATATGGCGGGGGTGTTGTGGTATAGGCGCGAGCCGAGGATGGCGCGCATCGACTTCATGATCTGTTCGGCGCCGCCTTCGGTGGTGATTTTGCTGGTGCCGGGGTTGTCCGGATCAGCGCCGATCCATTTCTTGAGATCAATAATTTGGATATCATTTCCTGAGTCACTCAATCCGGCCCAAGCGTTCCCCTTGGCTGGGGAGTTGATGTTTTTCTCGAGGCGGACGTACTCTTCCTTCCTCCATGTCGAGGTGGGGAACTGGTTGACGACGTGTTTAAAGGCAGTAAGGATGGCGCCAGTCCCCGAGGCGGTATCGAGGTTCGGGATTGCAACCGGAACGCTCCAAAGCAGTTTAACGTACGTGCAGAAGTCGATCGTATTATCCGGGTTTACGTTAGGGTCGGGGTGGGGGAAGCGGCCGACATTCTTGGCGACATACTCGAAGAACTGTTTTATGAGCTGAGCTTCGAGAATGTGCTCGGATTGGTAGGTGACACCAGCGACATCGGCCGAGAGAACGCTGAACTTGAAGTCCTTGCAATCGGTCGTTTGAAAGCCATAGATCGGGCTGTTTAGAGCTTTGGCTTGGGAGTCTGTCGGGTATTCGAAGTTGAATTTTACGTCGCAGATGGAGACCGGCTTACTGCCCCGTTTTTCGAGGGTCCGCCTTAGAAGTGCGTTACTCTCGTCCTCGTCCCAGGCGTACCCGATCTTGGAGCAGACGGTGCCCGGGCCGGCGCTGTCATCGGATTCGGGCGGGCAAAAATAACTTCCCACGGGCACGCTGAGTACTGGACCCCAGACTGCCGCTCGTTTGGCCAGGGCGCGGCTGCTGTGGGTGTGGCCATGTTCATGGCTCAGACTATTGTGGGTGTGGGTGTGGGTGTGGCCATGGCCATGGCTATGGCTACGGGTGTTGTTGCCATCGATGGTGAGGTACATGGAGCCAAGGTCACGCTTCGTCGGGAGGGGTCCCAGGCCCGGACATGTGCCGCCCTTAATTATGGGCTTTTTATAAGCGGGCGTGATGGCCACCTCAGCTCCTGGCCACTTGAAGCCAGGTGAGGTTGCGCGCGCAAATAGACGTGCGCCGACGTCGACCCCAAATGTAAAGGGGCAGGTATCCTTGGTGGAGATGCCAACGCCCATCTTGATCATGACGCTGGCCTCGGCCACAATGGCTGCGGCGGCTGGTTTGACGTCCCAGCGCTTGTCGAAGCGGATGCCGAACTCGGCTGCCGCCGAGATCTTGGCCGTCGCATCGCCGATGGCCTGGGCACCGGCATAGAAGGCCGGCTCGTCCAGGTCCTCGTTGTCGCCAGTGCGCTTGAGGTCTGGGTCGCCAGCACCAATCTCTTTGGGCGTGTAGTTGCTGTCGCCGTTGTCGGGAAGGACTTGGCGGACCTCCCAGTTGGCGAACTCGAGGCGTGTTTCAACCTTGCCCGACAGGGTCAGCGAGGCGTCGATGCTGCCCTCGACTGTCAGCTGCGGGCCGATAGTTGCGATTCCCGGGATTTTGAAGGAGGCGCCCGGGAAAGGGATGTTCACGATGACGTCCTCCTTATGATAGGAAAACTTAGCAACGGCTTCGAGGGTTAAAACTCCTGTGATCTCACCCTTGTTGTAAAAGGTTAGGTAGCTTTGGGACATGTCGAGGGGCGGGGTCAGCTTTGTAACGATCAGAGTAAACCCGAAGCTGGTCGCTATGTTAACTTTAAGGAGGGCTTGGGCGAGGATGTGACCCTCGTAGCTGACGTCGTTGCGGGTGCATTGCCAGGTCTCGTCAATGAGTTTGGCTGTGAAGGTGTCCTGGTAGTTGTAAGTAAACTCGCGCGTGATTTCCGGACGGACAATGCGGGCAAGCCAGTCGAGTACGCCTGAGCCGAACCAGCGCTCCTCGAGGTCACGGCGCGAGAGGCCTCCAAAATGGTAGTCGTCGCGGTATTCTTCCTCCAACCAGCGGGCGTGGTTGCCCCCAGCCTCGGCAAGGGACCGTTTTATTTTCTTGTTGGTGTTTCCGGCGGCCAAGACGACTGTGTCCCAGTAGTCGTCCTGGTTGCTGAAGTCGATGCGCATCTGGGTGTCGCCAAGGTCGCGGGGTACGCGGGTAAAATCGTAGTCGAAGGTCAAATCGTAGACGACGGGGGCATGGGCGGCTGAAAGGTGTTCAAGGTGGCGGGGGAGACGGACCTTATCAGAGGCTGGGGTCATGTCTTTTGCAACGGCGTATTTTCCGGGGCCGCACCTGGCGGGCATCTCCAAGATGGTGCCAGGAACGCCGTGGCCAAGACCAATCTTGTGACAGTTGCTGCCCTCAGAGAAGTCTGTGCATACCATCTGCACCGTGTGGGGGCCTTCATCGCCGATGGCCGAATCGCAGCCCGAGAAGACGTCCCAGTGGGAGCCGTCGCGCTTGTCGATGGAGACTTGCAGCTCTTCGGGTGACGCGAGCACGACAAACTGGAAGGCTGCATCATTGGGGTTCTGCTTCGTGTCTGAGTCCTTGTCCGTTTCGAGTGAGAAGTCTGTGTCGACACTATCACTATCCGGCGGGTTCTGGAAAAGATTCTCCAGAGGTACAGGCAGAAATAAGTGGTCCTCGGACGGCTCGCAGCAAAAGGTGCGCACGCGAGAAGACTGCCCGCCGCAAGTCTCGCCGCCGCCGAAGTAGCTGTCAGTCAGCTGGGCGTATGTCATGTCCGGGCAGTGGCCGTCGAAACAGCTACCGGGCTCACCGAACCAGTCGCAGTTCTTCCATTTGGGGATGTCTTCTTTAGGGCAGCAGTAGTATTTGTCTGTGTCGAGGTCGAGTTCGTCGAGCACTAAGAGGAGCGCTTCTCCTGCCAGGGCGGTGAGAGGAGAGGCGCGTCCGACGATGCGGAGGATGACCTTGGCCACGTCTTCCAAGATGGTCAGGACGGAGCCCGAGAAGGTCAGCGGTAAGTCATCTCCGTTGCAGGAGCCGCCGACGCCGCTCCAGTAGCAGCTGTTTTCCTCGGCGAGCGGGCTCTTACAGCAGTAGGCCTTGTTACCGTCATTGCACCCGTGGCCGTCACCCCACTTGTTCATCTCCATCATAACCTCCTCGTCATGGCAGTGGCCGTTGCACAAGGGGGCGGTGCCACGCCATGCGCACTCTTTGGGGTCCGGAGCCCCAGATAGCGGGCAGCAGAGCTTGCTGCGCTTGTCGTCGTCGCCGCAGGGTTGGTCGGTAATTTTGATGTCGCCAGCGTCGCAGTTGCCATCGCAGGATGTGATGTAGCAATGCTTGTTGGAAGATTGCCAGTCATCCTTGTCGCCGGCCGCGCCCAAGTCACCTAGCTTCTTGGGTGAGATGACGGCCTGCAGTGCCGTCAAGTGCTCGTCATCCTGATCGATGGCCCAGATGAGGTAGCCGCCCAGCCCCAGGTCCTTGGCCAGCTCCTTTTTCTGGGAGAAAGTGTCCGCGTCGTCGTACGACACCCACTCTACCCAATAATGTTAGCTATATTATTCTTGATGCGGGTAGTTCGGGAGCAGCCGAGAGTAAAATGACCCCCGATGACTCCCTAAAGGGGGAGAACAAAGATTAACGTACGGTCGTTGTTCCACGTAATGTACTTGACGCCCGCCTTCTTGTCATGTACGGGCTTAATCTTTTTGGCATCGATAACGGCCATAATCTCACGGTAGCTCAAAATGCCCGACTCCCCGCTGCAGCCTCCCTTGGTAGCGCCGCCCTTGAAGCCGCACCCCGGCTTGCTGCATGAAGGCTCCTGCAGCTGGAAGGCGCGGCCGTAGAATCCGAGGGCCATGTTGAGCTTGTTGGCGGGAACGTCATTGCGCCAGAAGAGGTCAAAGGCCTGCTCCATCTCAGTGATATTGGTGTGCCCGTAGATCTTCTGACCGATTGGGTTCTTGCCGTCCCAGACGCCGTGCAGGTCGTAGGACATGACGTTGACAAAGTCGACATGGTCAACGGCCTTGAGGTTGAAGTGGCGCATGTACCAGTATGAGGTGGGCAGGGTAAAGGAAACGACATACTTGACGGGTTGCTTCTTGTTGGCGGCGTCGAGTTCCTTGAGGAATGTGACAAAGTTATTGCCGTCGGCGTCGATGCCGCCGCGGTCATCAGCGCCGGGGTACTCCCAGTCAAAGTCGACGCCGTCGAAGGCGTACTCGCGCAGGAAGCTCAAAAGGTTGTCGATGAAGGTCTTACGGGTCTGCGCCGAGCCCACCATATCACTGAAGACCTTCTGGGTTGGGCCCGGGTCGTTGAAGGTCCATCCACCAATGGCGATGACGGTCTTTAGGGCGGGGTTCTTCTTCTTGAGGTTGGTGAATTCGGAGAACAGGGACGCGGAGATGCCATCCATAGGCGCGATACTATATGTGTCCGGGGTTATGGACGCAAAAGAAAAGTACAGGTGCGTCAGGGAGCTTACGGGGATGTCCTTGATCCCCATGCCCTGGCAGGCACTGTTGGCTCGCCAGCCCTCGTAGTAGCCGATGACGCGGGACTGCGAGCTGGCCTTCTTCTTGGGGCCAGGCTGGTCGCAGTTGGACTGGCAGCCACCGGTGGCACCGTTATCTTCCTTGTCGCAGTAATCCTTGGTCATGCCGCAGAAGCCCCATTTGCCGCAGCAGACGTTGAGCGGGCATTTCTGGCCGGGCACTTTGGCGTCCTTGCCGCACTCAGACTTAGCGTCACAGTTAGACCAGCAGACTTCGTTAGGAGAGATGCCCGACGTGCCGCACGCCTCCTCGCCATAGTTGCATGACATCGTGGCTTTGGGGCAGCAAGCTTTGTTGGCGCAAGGCCGGTCCGGACCGCACGTGTAGTCGTCGTCCGTGGCTCGGCCGCTCAACAGCGACGGCGTGTCCATGGCGCCGAGGAAGGGGGTCAACCCGAGACTTTCGTCGCCGTCCCGACACAGCGGCAGCTCATATTCGCGTCTGACCTTGGCTGAGTAGTCAAACGGTCTGCGGTAATCACGGATTAGACCACATCTAGTGAGACAGCTCAAAAGAGGCAACAAGACACTCACGACACGGGATTCCGACACGTTGTCCGCACATCAATAACAGCGGCACGATCTGCTGACTGGTGCCAGGGCAAACCTTCGGCGAGCCTCTGCCACCAAAAAAGACCAAGGACAATAGGATACCGCATAGCCGTCCGTCACGGGTGTTGTACCTGCTCGGGGATGTCTACGGCCTGGACAGCAAACTGCCGCCGCATCTTCTATAAGATAATATCTTGAAAACGTGGAATTCATTGCCACTCCACTATCCCGCGCCAGGCCTTGCACTCGGCACCGATGACAGTTCGCCTTCGTCTTCTCGTAACCGAGGGTAAGATCAAGGTCCGATCATCCCATTATAGACACCCGATCGGGCAAGTAGAAGCGGAAATGGGGGCCTTTTGTGGGTATCATTGCATTTGAGCATCTCTCTGTGGTAATTATGTGGTCCTTTTCTTGTATCGGAAAAAGCGGAAATGCCGAAGTGATGCCTTTATCACTGAGTCTAGATTTCAACGAAGACATGAATAAGCAGCCCCCATATGCAAGCTACTAATACAAGGGCAAGTCCCTTCAAGGTTCACAATCCTATAAAAGTTCACAATCCTATAGGATCGTGGGAGTTGCAATATTAATGGGGATACTATGAGAATGCAATCTCGTCCTTTATTACCCGGAGTTATATTATCTCGTAAGTCTCTTCTGCCTTGGCGTTGGACCTTTGGCGTTGGACCTTGGCGTTGGACCTTGGCATTGGACGCGGATCGCTTAGCCAGATTAGGACTTAGACTTACATTTAAGCAAATGTACCTGCATAATATAGCCTGCGCTAGTGAGAAATAGGATAATTGTCCGAGAATGACAAGTCTTAGCGCCCACGATGTAAAGTTTGATGGCCTGTGACAGCGGGAATAGCCGTCCCTTGCTCATTGTGATAGGAGCTGAGACAGGGATAGCATCCACCCTACGGCCTATCTGCCAAAGGACAGGGGGGGAAAATGTTGCTGTTATCCGAATTACGTATTCTTGTATGCTGCTTCCCTACAAGAGGCTAGAAGATGCTTAACAACCTGCCGAAGAAAAATGTCTTTCTTTCGATGCAATGCCGCCTTCAGCCGCACGAAGAGCCCCCTCTCTTCCTCCCCCAGAAAGCAGTTATCCCCGCTGGCTTGTCTCATTAAAGGTCCTAGGGCAAGCTGCAATCGAGGGATTGGGCTTGAACAACCTTCATAATGCAGACCTTCCTCATCAACCTGCTTCTCTCTCTCGGGATTGCATCAACGGCATCTGCCACGGTGCTGCTCTACCCAAACAGTCTTCCCTCGACACTTACCGTAGAGTGCACCGATGCCCTGACCGTTGACATCACAGCCTGCGACCCCCTGGTGAGGGACCTCCGCCCAGATGTATTCTACCCGCCTGCGTCACTGTCTCGAATCTGCACCACCGGTTGCTCATCCGCGCTTGAGACATGGCGGTCATCAGTACAGTCCAGGTGCTTGAACCAGACCATCACGATCGATCTTGAGGTCGAGGCCGCGGCTGTCTATATTCCTGGCGCGCTGCAGTTCTACTTTCAGAATGCCTGCCTCAAGGACGACGAGGGGCGTTTCTGCGGGCCAGTTGCGGCCCTGGCCGCGGCCTTCTCGGATCCCGGTATTAGCCCTTTCAACTACATTAGCAACATCACGGACCAGGTGCGACCCGATGACTGCGATAAGTGCTTGGTCGAGCGGCTGCGGCTGCGTGAGGGGTCGCCGTATGGTGACGGGCCCATTGCAGCCAGCATGTCGCTGTACGAGAGCATGACGGCGAGTTGCAGCATTACGGGACGCCCCATCGCAACAACGACCATCGACTACTTCACGGCGACCCCTACTCCGACAGCCAAGGTGTGTGAGGGGTCAATCTACACCATTAAAGCCTCGGAAGACTGTTACACCATATCCAAGAGCCAGGGCGTTGGCACCAACTGGCTGCTAGCCGACAACGACCTAGAGGCCTTCTGCAATAACTTCCCCGCCGCCGGCACCTCTCTTTGCATTACCAACCAGTGCACAACAGTCACCGTATCTACTAATGCGACGTGTGAAGCCGTGGCTGCAGCAGCCAACATCACCGAGACTCAGCTCATTGCCTGGAACCCTTCCATTAGCTACGGGTGCGCAAACCTCCCCAAGATGAACGGCTCCGAAATCTGCGTCGATGCTCCCGGCCGCAAGTTCGTGGCCCCCACCGACACCTCTGCCTTGCCCCCTCTTACTCCTACCACTGCGGCTCCCAAGCCCACTGACGCAGCAGACGGCTCTGGCGGTGCCAAAAAGCCTTGCGGGCGGTGGTACTCGGTACAACAAGGCGACTATTGCAACCTCGTTGCCATCAAATTCGGCATTACCCTCCCCGACTTCTTCTTCCTGAACCCAGCCGTTAATACCAACTGCACCAACCTCTTTGCATTGGAGTCTTACTGCGTCGCCGCAGTGGGCGATATCAACACCTATACGGGCCGCCCTGGTTTCGCTAGTGTCACCCTGGACCCCTCGGCACCCTTCACCGGAATCCCCTACACCGAGCGCCCCGATGCCACCGAGACCCCCTACCCCCGTCTGTACACGCCTCTCCCCGAAGCCACAGGCACGCGTGACGACTGCGTGCACTACTTCGCCGGAGACAACTTCCAGTTCAACCTCACCGGCTCCAGCTTTGGCAGCAACTGCCAACTCGCCGCGAGAACCTACAACGTCGACCTTGAGGATTTTGGCTTGTGGAATCCCGGCCTCGGCAACGTCTCGGATCCGGCGTGTGCATTTGAAAAGGGCGTTCGCTACTGCGGCTCGTGGTATATCGGACAGGACAATGCAGCTACCCCAACTGACGACTCCGCGACGCCACCAGGTCCCACCATGTCAGGCTCGCCCGCAGACTGCGACGAGTGGGTCCTCGTCACGGACGGGTTGTCCTGCGCGGACCTGGCCTCCGAAGCTGGCATCTCCCTCGCGCAGTTCCTGGCATGGAACCCAGCCGTCTCGTCAGACTGCTTGACCAACTACTGGGTCGACGAAGCCTACTGTGTCGGTATCTCGGGCGACGATAGCAGTCCAACAACCACCGGGTCCCCAACAAGCACCGACGGTCCCACGACCACAAAACCGACACCGCCCGGCCCAACCATGACGGGCTCGCCCGCTGACTGCAACAAGTGGTCCCTCGTTAGCGACGGCCTCTCCTGCACAGACATGGCCACCCAGGCCGGCATTTCCCTCGCGCAATTCCTGGCGTGGAACCCGGCTGTCAGTTCCGACTGTCTCACAAACTACTGGCTGGGAGAGGCGTACTGTGTTGGTGTCGCTGGCGCCTCGACCCCGACGACGACGGTCAGCCCTACGACGACTGCGCCTACGACTACTACTAAGCCCACGCCTCCTGCACCAACCATGTCCGGCTCGCCAGACAACTGCAATAAGTGGGCTGTTGTGACTGACGGTCTGTCCTGCACGGATATGGCGGCCCAGGCGGGGCTTACATTGACACAGTTTTTGGCGTGGAATCCGGCTGTGAGTAGCGATTGTGTGACGAATTATTGGTTGGGGGAGGCGTATTGTGTCGGCGTTAGTGATCAGTAGGACTGGGGGGGGGCGAATAATGCTGCTGGCTGGTAATATCTTTGGCAGTTTCCTTGATAGATAGTTTAACCATGTGGAGAGTAGATAGATATATAGACAAGGATCGATTGAAGAAAATAAATGTTTTCTTTCGTGCTTCCCCGTAGCTGGAGTGCGACTGTCGGCCTTTCGTTGGAATGTTGAAAAGAAGTGAGTCTGCTCTATCAGCCCGTCCTGTTCATTCTGTAATAGTTACCTAATTAGGTAGGTCTCATTAGACATAGGCTTCCACATCTTCCTCCCTCTCCTCCATAAACTCGAAAGCTTTCCACTCCATGTTGTCCCCCTCCCCGCCCACAAGATCCTCAAATGCCTTAATGACTTCGTCCTCCGGCCGCCAGTCCTCACCGACCTGCCAGGTCACTTTTCCTTTCCCATCTCCTTTAGGCGCATCATATCTCACCCCCCATCGGAACATAACGGTCTTCCCCACATATGAAGTAGGAGGCACCTCATCACTCCCTTCGTACTCTTGAACCCGGTCCTCCGAGGGCCACCATGTAAGCCACGTAAACAGCTCGGCGTCTTGAAGGGAGGGCATTTTTTGCCGTTGCAGAGACGAGGCAAACGCTAAGAGCAGAGGGTTGATGCGCTCCACGATGGGGCGTATACGGAACAAATCAGGCGAGTAGTGTTCGTATATACCCTCGTCACCCCAGTTCTCTTCCTCGTCGTCAGACCACAAGGCGTGCGTCTCGTCGTCGTATTCCGAGCCTTCGGGCGGGTAGTGCTCCTCTCTCGTGATGGCGAATCCTGTCGCGTGGGGATTCTCGCCTCTTGGGCCGGAAAAGTACCAGCTGCCGTTAGGCGCGCACGGGTGGAATTCTACTTTGAGGTGCAGCATTCGTGGCCATAACAAACCGTCACCACTAGAATGAAAAAGATCAGGGGTGATGAGGGCGTTGACGTCTAGTTCCTCCAGGCGACTCCCCAGGTCTCGCAACCCAAGAGACACAGGGTCCCTGTCTTCAAACTCGTTGGTCGATGGTGACGACAACGACGCGCCGACAAGGTCAGGCATCTGCGCCGCTTGGTCGGCCCAATCCCCACCGGGATCAGGCCTCCAGAACCAGAGACGGACCTTGGTGAGGGACGACGGCAGCAAAGGCATGAGATGACGCACACCTCGCCCGAACTCGACGCGGGCATCGCGCCAAGGGCCTTCCCAGACGTGGGAAATTCTGCGCATAGCCCGAGATGTGAAGGCAATGGGTAAGCGCTCCCATAGCCAGGGGCAGTCTAGCTCACGAAGGTGAGGGAGGCGGGTAGCGAGTTCGAGGGGCGTGAGCATGGAGGCGGGCCGCATGTTGGCCGGATTTGGGGTGTAAGCCCGGTCGCGGCAGATGCGCAGTTGGATGACGCGGTTGAGGAGAGGTAGGCTATCTAGGTTTTGAACAGTGAGGCGTCGAGTGTGGTAGACGCGGTGCAAGCACTCTTGGGGGTTGTCGAAAGACTGGTCGGTGATGCGGATGACGGGCTCAAGCCATTCGCCTCGGCGGAGAAGTTCCAGGTCGTCCGAGGACGGTTTGTCTGCCATATTCTCGAAATCGTGCAGTGCGTTGAAAAAAGCTTGCACTTGGGCTGAAAAGTGGGCGTTGACGGCCTCAAACACGGCAGGAGGCTCCCTGCATGCGAGGGGCGCGCCAGGCGAGTTCAAAAGCAGGGGCATTTCCGCCTTGAGTTCACACGTGGCAAAGACGATCTTTTTGTGTCCGGGTGGTAGGCGCGCATTGCAGTAGCGGACGCTTTCGAGGAAGGAATTGAGCATGGCGTCTTTAGACGGCGGCGTGGCTCGGATGTGTTGGGACGCCATTGTTATTATCTCGGTACTCCGTACCGTCGCGATGGCTGACAGGTGTTGTGTGATATTATATATTGGAGAGAAGTTTGATTGTGATTCAAGTATGTAAAGAGGAGAAAGGGCGGGTAAGATTAAGTTTNAAATGCCCCCACCTCTTCATCCAAGGAGTGCCCCCACCTCTTCATCCAAGAAATGCCCCCACCTCTTCATCCAAGGAGTGCCCCCACCTCTTCATCCAAGAAATGCCCCCACCTCTTCATCCAAGGAGTGCCCCCACCTCTTCATCCAAGAAATGCCCCCACCTCTTCATCCAAGGAGTGCCCCCACCTCTTCATCCAAGAAATGCCCCCACCTCTTCATCCAAGGAGTGCCCCCACCTCTTCATCCAAGGAATGCGAAGGTCGATATATCCCAGTTGGAAATAGTCGAAATGGCCCATCTTTAGCGCCTAAAATATTTGGATTAGAATACCCGGACACATTCACGAGCATGTATAATCTAGGAATGGCACTTTGCAATTAAGGAAGCTAGAGTATTTACTTATATAAGAGAGAGTAAATATAGGATTATATATTTTCAGGGTAATCAAGGTAAGTATAAAGTTGAATAAGGGGTTATACTAATTCAAATACAGCAAAGTTTGGGAAATATAAAAATATAAGGCTAGGTAACGTCAATAGAATTTATAGGGGTTTCGCTTAGTAAAAGGTTAACGAAGTAAAGAAGGTGATTTAGACGCAACGGCTACACGTGTAGTTTTAGTCGTGCGAGTAGACATTACATATAATTAAGGCTCCCCGGTGCTTGAAGGGTGAGGTAAGTTGTAAGTGAGGGTAAGCTAGGTGAGCTGGGTGACTAAACGTAGGCAAGTATGCGACTAAACATGGGTAAAACTTCCGAGCGAACTTGAACGCAACTTGCGACCAAACCTGCACGCAACTTGCAAGTGAACATGGGTGGAACTTGCGACTGAACATGGGTGGAAACTTGCAACTGAACATGGGTAAACCTTTGCGACTAAACACAGGTGAGTACGTGACTAAATCCCTGCTACCTATTGTGGGTGACTTGGGGGGATTTGATCCCTACATTGAAGAGTAGGTGACAAAGGGATTTTAATCCTAGCTACCTACATAGGGACAAAGGTAAAGCCCCAACCCTTGCTACCCTGCTATAGGTAGCAACGCCCTCCTACTTACCGACCGAAACAATTTATCCGCCTCGACCCAATTAATTTATCCTCCTCGACTAAAACAATTGTCTTCCCGACCAGTTTCTCTTCCTGGCCAGTTTCTCTTCCTGACCAGTTTCTCTTCCCGACCAGCTTTGCTTCCCGACCAATTTTTCTTCCTCGACCCAAAACAATTTATCTTCCCTAACTTAGACACTTTATCAAAAAAAATAGGGTTATTTTAACCTCTATTACTATATCGCCTATACTAAGGCAGTAATTCAAGAACACTTACAAGTGCTAACACTACGCTTTCTGATAATATAAGTATCGGTATCTATAATGCAGTAAACGCCATTGAAAGCGCTAGACAAGCTATGTGACTGGAGATCTAGAAAGTGGAGTGTAACGCTGGGTCTTAAACTTATAAGACTCACGGGGTTTCTTGCGTAAGGTTTAACTTATCAGAGGAGGCAG
>LNAS01000027.1:214233-277174 GCA_001630605.1 Pseudogymnoascus pannorum | reverse complement strand
AGCAGGGTGGAGAAGGGGATGATGTTTTAGTGATATACCCGAAATGAAACAATTCTATGATATAAAGTGTCTTTCCTGCTTTGTGATTGTTATGGTCGTTGGAGAGGTAGAGTGGTTTTAAGGGGGGAGGTTGGAAATATCTCCTTTTGTTTCTCCTGAACGATGTGGGGATCTACTGTAACAATATGCAATAACAACAATCAACCACTTTTACAACCAAGGAATCAAACGTTTTACAGACTAATGCATGGCTNATGTGTATGACGGCGTGATTGGGAGGTTGTTGGTGGGTTGGATGTTCATAGCTTTTGTATGAGTAAAGACGGAGGGACGGAGGGAAGGAGGCAGGCGGGTGTTCGTACTTGGTAACGCAGCTTCACTCGTTATTGCAGGATAAAGGGGTATTTATTTGGTTTGGAAAGTTCGGAAAGTTGGAAAGATTTCGAGGTTGAACTGTTTCAGTTGATAACGATGAACAACACACAAACCGGGCATAAACCCAATATTTTATATACAATCCATTGTATGAACAATTCTCCTCACCGTTATACCCAGTCCAGTGAAGTCTCACGTAGCTTCCGACTTCACTTTCGACTTCACTTCCAGTCGCGAGTCTCACTGTCTTACTTTAACTTGAAGCTAGGCATAGCTCCTTACCCGCCAACCCGTATCCACTACAAACAGGCTGAATAGAAGAAAGCATACTTTTAAACATCTAATTCTCCCATATCAAGGTAGCACATCCATACATCCATTATAAACAAACCCAATCCCCACAAAATCGCCCTCAACCTCCTCTACTGCAGACTGGGTATCACAAGCAGGAAAAGCGACTCAGGGATAGCCATAAACGCAGAACAAAGCCCACGATTCATCTCAAAAGATTCTATTCCCACATCAGTCTGTTGTCTATCTCCGGCTCTCCGTTTCTACAGCGTTGTTCCAGCACCGACACCTTTACCCCTATCAGCCCTATCACCCCTACCACCTCCATCCCCTGAACCCCTTCAACAAAAAAAGANCACCCACGCCCGCCAAAATAATAACAACAAAAAGCGCCCAGTACAATAAAAGACAGACAGCATAGTAGCAAAACAAATAGACATGCATAAAAGCGTAAACAAAGCCAGTGCCAGTGAATCCCCGGCATCAGCAGCAGCCACGTCATCAAAAAAGCCGCTTTTTAGCACAACACACGCGCCTCCAACTCCTTCCATCCCAGCCCCTAGCCCAAGACTCCATCTCTCATCCAGTCAGTCAGTCAGTCGATCATTCATCAAGCAAACTAAAGCATAGTCCCAAACCCCCCGTCACCCAAAACACTCTTCCTCGGGCTCTCCCCCCCTTCCCCCCCAGTCTTGCGATGGCGGAACGTAAACCCTACAAACAGCGCCTTCCCCATGGCGCCCTCGCGATCCGCCATGCTCTCCAGCGCAGCCTGTTTATCGTGCACCTCCTTGTACTTGGCCATGTCCGTCTCGTTGCTGAAGTCGTCAAAGTAGCCCGCGTCGGTCTCGGAGTCGAGTTCGGGGACGAAGGGAGCGCGTTGGGTGCGTAGGGTCGTCCAGTCTACTTCGGCGAAGTATTGGTGTGTGTAGACGGCTTGGATGTTGGGGAAGCGTTTGGTTTTTGAGGCGATGAGGCTGCGGGTGTTAGTTGGGGGTTGCTATAATTAAAGGGGTTGGGGACTTACTTTGTGATGAAGTTCCAAGTGCGGTTGCTGATGAAGTAGTTAGGGTCTTCCCAGGTAGGACGCTTGAGGACTTCACGCCAGTGCTTGAGGTTCTTCCAGGTCTCATCCACAGTTGCTCCAGCGAATGGCGGGAATCCAGTGAGAGCCTCGAACAGCATGCATCCCAGACTCCAGTAGTCGACCGAGAACTCATATTCATCACCCTTGAGAACTTCAGGGGCCATGTAGTCAGGTGACCCGACAATGGACTTTGCGTAGTTGACGTCCTTGTCGCGCATAGACCTGTAACCCTCACGACGCTCGGCAACAGTACGCTGTTCCATTGGCTTGCCAAAGGGCACCGCGGTTTCTCCGACCTGTTCGAGCTTGATGCGCATGGACTCGATCTTGCCAGGAGCGAGCATACCAGCGGCGAGCCCAAAGTCGGTGAGTTTAACGTGTCCAGTGGAATCAATGAGGAAGTTCTCTGGCTTCAGATCTCTGTGGATGTATCCGAGCTGGTGCAGAGCATCAACAGAGCAGAACATTTCAGCGATGTAGAATCGGGCGTGGCGATTAGCTAGAACGCCCGTGTTGTTCAGAAGTGTCCTGAAATCTCCTCCTGGAACATATTCCTGGATATAGTTAGTAATGACCTTCAAGCTGGACATGTCTCCTTACCATTGCCAAGTAAATGCTCTGCTCATCCTGGAACGAATACAGAAGTCTAACCAGCCACTCGCTCTTGGCGTTGGTGAGAATATCTCTCTCCGTCAAAACATGTCTAATCTCATCAAGCTTGAAAAGAAGCTTCTTGCTCATAACCTTCAACGCGCAAACCTCCCTCGTATCCTTCTTCTGAGCCAAGAACACCTGACCATACCCACCCTGGCCGACCTGGGTAAGAATCTGGAAATCACCTTGGCGAAGACGAACACGGCGTTTCCTTAAATTGGCACGCTCACGTCCAGTGTATTTATGCCAGAGGGGATCATACGTCTCCTCCGGCGTCGCAGGTGGAGCCGGATATTCAGCCTTGAAATGGTTCAGCCGAGTCTGGCGCGTCCCAACATAAGTTAGGAGATCAAAGTAATAATCAAGGAAATCTGCCATTCCGTTAGCCACAACCACCTAACCAACCACCTCATACCAGAGCACCAAACTCACAAAGCTGCGTCACATTCGCCAACCTCTTCACATTCGGCTTCTGCAGAATCTCCAGCTCCTCCGCCGTCAACCCACGCTGCGTATTATACTTCCTAATCGTCGGCGCCCCCTGATCCCTCAACTGATAAACCTCCTGCCTCGACAACGCCGCCGGATTCTGCGTCAGCGTTGGCGTCTGTCCCGCCGCAAACTCCCCCAACCTCCCCCCAGGAGACGTATTCTCCTTCCCCTGCTTCCTCGTCGGGCTCCCTGGTACCCCTGAACCGCCCGTGGCGGGCTTGTGCAAGATCGACTCGTCGCCTACGCTCGATGCCTGCGCGAAATAGGAATCATCGACTGTTGGGGCGAGGGCGTTGCTCTTTCCGGGGCTGAGAGGGCGGGTGGAGGCGCTGAGCTTGGTGGGGCTGTCGAGGGCGGCGGGGGCGAGTCTCATGGCTGCGTCGAAGGCGGAGGGGAGGTCGATGGCGCCGGGTGGGTTGCGGTTCTTCGACGGACTGCCCTGGGGTGTCTGTGTGGGTGTGATGAAGCTTGCTCGGTTGGTGGGAGGGGTCGAGGGGCGCTCTCCGTATGCGTCGTTGTGAGATGTGCGGGTGTGGAGGGGTGGAGGTGCAGCGGGGAGACCGTCGGGTGTGCTGGGTGCCTTCCCGGATTGGGAGCTGGCGAAGAGGTTTGCCATGAAGCTCGACATTTTGGGTATCGAGCTGAGGGTTGGCAGAGGGTGTTTGTTGGAGAGATGGGTGATGGTGAGGTGGTGGGACTGGGGGTGGGATATTTGTTCGGAGCGGAGAAAGTTGTGCCTTGTTGGCAAGCTCGTTTGTGTAAATAGACCTTATCCACTTCTCGTCCCGCCGCTGACTTGTAAACACGGAGACGTGGGGTCACGGGTAGAGTATTGAAAGGCGTACAATTCGTAGTCAACGCAGGACGTTGGATTTTTGAGAAAGCCTGAAGAGGCGCCAGGTGCTTTCGGGGACCAGGGTTGAGTTTGTGGGTTTGTGGTAGTGTTACGACGGTACTGTACTGTACTCTGTATGTGCTTGGTGGGGCGAGGGGCAGGTACGTGGAGATCAACAAATCGAGGGAGTTTGGTGTTGTTGCGGCAGCAACCGACGAAAATTAAGGGACGTATCACACGCTTATTTTTGGTAATACTCATACCTGTGCCTGCGTTGGTATTACAACATATATGCGAATAAATGTAAGATTAATTTGGACGTTTCATAGTAATTTTGTATTTCCATTCGAGCTATATTCAGCCCTATAATACATAATAATACATTCCTAAATTCTATGTAAGTAATCTCTCTCTGTACTGTCCACTTACCACTTGTCGAGTCGTACTATTCAAGTTAATGAACCATCACCGACCCTGAGAACGCCTTGCGTGCCTTCCGCTTCGTCATCGCATCATAGTCCAATAACACAACTTCCAACTTACCCACCTCCTCACAACTCAGAATCTCCAAACAACCCAAGGGAAGTAAGCAAGATAAACAAAGCAGCACAATAAAATTCAAGCTAAGGAAAGAGCTCATACTGTACTGTACAAATATAAAGCTCTACTAAAGAGCTACTCCCCTCGCGCCGAAGATCCATCCACCCACCCCCACCTCCGGATATCCCCTCTCAAAACGCCATCGACCGAAACGACAAGCAAAGCCACAGCACTCAGCACGAGTAGCAATCAGAATCAAGAGAAGAAAAGCTTTCACTCTTCAACTACGATACGATAGATGTACATCATACGTCCCCAGCACCATCAGCTATACACTCTCCACTCTCCTCCCCATCCCCTCATCCCCTTCCTCCCCTATCACTTTATCACCTCCGCACCACCTCTTATTCTTCTTATTCTTCCTACTTCTTCTTATTCATCCCCACTCACTCACTAATGGCTCCTCTACCTCACAGCAGGAGCCTGTGCCTCAAAACACTTATTTAACAAAGAGGACTGATACACAAGAGAAGCGCGCGTACTGCAGACGCGCGCCCTCTTCGCCGCCACCGCCGCGGTCGCCACAGCAGCCTCCCTCACTACCGCTTCCACATTCCCCAGATCAGCATCGAGCTTCAGGATCAACGCGCGCCAGTCCGGTAGCGCAGGCGCGCCCATAAGCGCGCCCGCAGCTGTCGATTGGCTCGGCGTGAACTGCAGAACGACGTCGGTCCAGCGCTGGAAGACGGCATCGGTGATGTGGAGGCGCCAGTTGACGGCCACCAGGAACGCCATCTCGTTCTGGTTGATCTCGTGCGTGCTGAGACCGCAGATCTTGCTCCACGCGCGCGCGGAGTAGTTGCGGTCTTGCAGGTACTTGGAGGCTAGGATGAGGGCGGACAGGAACATGCGGCGCCCGCACTGGAGGGCGCGCGTAGCGTGGCCCTCGTCCGGCTGCTCCATGGTGAAGTCGAAGCTGGGGACGTGGGGCTTGATGAGGATGAGATAATAGAGCGCTACTTGGAGTGTGGAGTAGCTAGTTTGAGACCGCCGCAAGGTCTCTTGGATGAAGGTGCGCAGGGGTAAGACGCCTTTAGCGCCCATCTCGCTGCGGCACGCGACAGAGGAAAGGGGCCAAATCGCTTCAACGATTTGAGCTGATGAATCTGAAGGGGGGAGGTTTGAGTAATTGACTTGCTTGCAGGGGTTGATATTTATCTTACCGACTAGGCTATCGACAAAGCTGACCTTTCGGTCGCACTGTCGAACCAGAGAAGGGGGTGAACGCGCTTTGCGCGAGGCGAGTTTGGAGGTGCGCCTGGGATGCGGACGTTTTTGAGGAACGCTGCTCGCCAGGACGCTTTTCGGCCAACATTCTGTCGGTGTAATGACATCGCATTGGTCTAGTGATTGATATGATGATTGCCGGGTTGTACGACAGTAGGCGTCCGATTGTTCTGAGTCAGAAGATCCTCCTGAGTGTACTGACGAATCGTCCGAGGATTGAGAGGCGGCATCTGAGAAGACAGACGCGCACGAGGATGAGGCGGAGGAAGAGAGTGACGAGCTGTATGGCCCATCGAGATATGTTGCGATAAAAGGCGGCGACAATTCATCATCGCCACTGTTCATCTTGAATTAATTTGAGGTTTATGAGACTTGCATCGAAGACAGAGAACACAACTCCGTAAAGGGACGCAACTCCAGTCGCCGTCTATACAAAACCAACCGATAATACCGTTTGTAGACTATTCCCTTGAGATTCCTGACTTGATGCTGAACTCTAAGACGTAACACGTGGTGCGTTACCGTTTAGAGCTTGTATGATCGAGTTCGAAAGCAAGAGGCTAGACAGAAGAGACCCGCGCAATGGAGATCTTTTCAAAGACGATAGTACCGGTGGACAATGTAAGAGCGGCGACTGGAGAAGAAAGTAGAATATCGAGGATCATCGTGGCCTGTCCGAGTTCAAGCAAATTCGAGGTGGTGGCTAGAACCCAGCTACCATCTGAAAGTGAAAGTGTTGATTCGAGTTTAGGTTGAGGTAAGGACGCGTTGCTTTTTTAAACCAGGACGCTGATATACATATGAAATAAAATTAAAAAGACTGTGACTGAGGGGAGTTTTTGTATAAAGGAAATGTCTCTTCTTTTTGAGTACGTGTTAAAAGGTTGAAGTTCCAGGCAGGAGGTGAGTAGTGGCGGGGGCGGGAGGCAGGCGTTCGAGGTTGTGACTCTGAGAGTGGCAATCATGGGTTAGCCGACAACACTCATTCCAGGCCCGCGCGGACAATGGGGCAAACCGCCCATCTCTTGGGGGGAAGGGAGCCTACGGTTATGTGTAATTCGTTGGTAGAAGCGCTTTCAAAGGACTTTTAGACGCGCAATAATAAGATGCTGCCTTAAAGGTGTATTTTTTTTGTTGGTTTGTATATTTTTTTGGGATGTTTGTTGTAAGAGAGGTTTGTGGTTGGTAGTTTTTGGGTGTTGTTGGTTGCGCTTCTGGGGCCGGGTTTATTTGCCTTTCGTCGCAACGAGGAGGAGGATTGCTTGTTCTTGCAGCGGGAAAGACGCAAGAAACGGATTAAGAGTTGTAAATAAGGTTGACAAGATAAAAGAGGATTGAGAGGAGGTTCTTTTGCATAAAATGTATTCAAGAGCAGACTTCTGAGAGCCGCGATCTACTGTTTGAAGTCGTCCATTTCTGCGTTGGGTAGCCAGAAGGAGGAGGGACTGGGCGGATAGAAGGTGAGTTTTGTTACTTTTCGCCAGCATCAGAGCGGAGGACGGGAGGGGAGGGGGGGTGAGGGGGGGGACCAGCCAGATCCAACAGACCAGACCATTCAGAGATGGAGGGTGGTGTAGGGTGGAGGGAGAAGAAAGATGGAGGGTGGGTGTACATAGTGGAAGTACATAATACCATACATTAGTATGGTATTATGGGAGTGGAGGGATGAGAAAGTGACTTGTTAATAATAGTAAATTACAGTAGTAACACGAAGTACCACCGACATAACAAGTGGCACAAAATAACACATAACACATAGTAAAGATGTGTAAAGTATGGTACAAAGAACGAGTAACATGCACACCCACCACACACCCTATGGATGTACTACATAATAATAAAAGGGTACATAGTAAGAAAAACGGTACATAAGAATTGCATCAGTAAGGCGTGGCAAGCTGGGTATTTCTAAAGATACATGGGTGGGATTTTGGGGGGGGGAGGTAGAGAAGGAGGGTGTGAGATGAGAAATGGGGGTGGAAAAGAGGGGCCAACAAAGGATCTATGGGGTCTTATTGGCTAATGCTAGTTGACGCTGGTTGACGCTGGTTGACGCTGGCTGGCTCTTGATGCTGGTAATCAACCAAGGGGACCACAGAGAGGCCACCAAGGTGCAAGGCTACCGGGATGTGGAGTGGATGAGATGGGTGTGGTTGGTGTTCAAAGGGGGCGTGGAACTAGCCCGTATAGTCAACAGCTTGCAGTTACTACCATCCCAGGTAGAAATGGTCGGGTTTGGCGGGAGTTTGGGAGAGGATTGACTCACTCTCGAAGCAAAAAAAANCCTGTCTCTCGCCACTTTCCCCAATGGAGTTACAATCAGTACTGTAACAGTTCTGGTTACCGTCACCGCCTGTGCCTGGTACTCGTTGTTCTCTCTGTCTGCCACTTGTCACCGCCCAGCCACCACCAAATCTGCTCAAGTTCTCTTTTGTAATGACTCCAATGACTGGAGAGATGACACGGCAGTGGCACTCGCCACCCAATGGCTGAAGCTAGGGATCATCCATCGAACGTTTCTCTACGGCTGGTCCATTCCAACCTATTGCGCATTTCTACCCTTCGGTCTTCACCCTTTCCGGTTACTTTATTCGCCACTTCAGCAACTATCAATCTGCACATCATTGGCCCTTGCCACCTCATACACCACTTGCAGCCAACCATGAGCGTCTGCTTACTGCCCTACACTTACTATAGTACAAAAAAGTATACGCCATGACAACAGCCACCTTTCCTGAAGCGCCCAGTAGAAACTCCTCGCCCCCTTCCCAGTCTACACCACACTCTTCGTGTTTGGAGCTGAAGAGACAAGGGGGGATAGTATCATAGTTGCCTTGTGGGATGACTGTACTCATTCCCAGGCCTCTTTGTGCCTTTGTTTTAATTCAGCTTTTGACGACCGATGACCTGCATTAACTTTAGGCGTCAGTTGGGGTGGCCGAGAGCGCATCGTCTTTTTCCATTTTCCCCACAGCCATCGGTAGATCAGGGGATGCAACGAGGCGATGCTGCGGCAAACACGCGGCTGTGGTTGCTATTCTTGTGTCTACCAGGCAACATTAAACATTCACAGCCTCCTCCATCTGCCCCTCACTTCAACTTACCCCTCACAAACAATCCCCAAAAAAACCTGATGATGGGATCGGAAATCCCACATCTCACATCACACGCCTACCTTGTTCCCTTCTCCACCTAGCCGCGATGGACCTTGCCACCACCACCCATGACTAAAGTTCAGGCTACATCGGATATTACAGTTCTAAACTGTAACTAGGCAGCCCGCGTAACCCGTAAGTTACTCTGTATGCCACTATGCACATCGCATCATGAGATGCCACGGGTGCTCCGTGCTGTGTTCCATGCTGCTCACAAAGCATGAACTCCACTGGCAGCAGCTGCGCCGTTCAGCATCGTGGTCGCGCACCCAAGCGCCAGCCAAGGCGGCAACGCACCTGATCCCTCGCGATACACGTCTCACGGTCCTTCGCCATCCGTTTCACTGCCGCCGAATGCCTCTCACGAATCCACTGTAGCTGTGGGACAAATAATCGCTGCTCATGAGACGCTCTATTGCGCCCCCTCTCGGCTTCGGACCCCGAGGCCAACTGCCTTTACTCCTATCCGTACTCTTTCTTTGTACCTTGTTTCCTTAGCTCTTGACGTGAGGGGTGGTGAAGAACGTTATCGAAGCATCATCACTCATACTGTGCATCGCATCCCTCTGGATCCGAGAACCCTTGGCCCACACAGCCAATCCCCACACCTCTATTTCCATGCGTCGCATTTCCCCGCCCGTATACGCGCCTTCTCATTGGTCGATCGATGAGATGGACAACACTTCAATATCATATCCGTGCAAGCTATGTGTGTGGTGCTTGAAAGTATGACATTGCGGCGTCGAGCAAGCAAGTTCATAAATCGCGGACATGATGGATGGTTTCTGCAAGTTGAGTTGGTGCCACAACTGGTTGCAACGGCTCGTCGCACCCACGACTTCTGCCGTTTGCGGCACGGGCTGGCCTACGTGCACCAGCACCTGTATCGTGAGCGACTCCAAAATGAGCAGCTGTACTCACAGCACTGACTACCGTAACTTGCTCTCCCTTTCGACTCACAAACCCACTCTATCACGATGAACTCCACTCCTCACCCGCGTACCATGAACAGGGAAAATAGCATATACGTGTTCGCCCTCCGATAGCGCGACCAAAGTCCAGCTCATCGGGTCAGGCTGAGCACCAGCGACGACGACGACACTGTGTGGCGGGGCAACGATCTCATTGAAGGTGGGTGTGTGGTGATGACTCAAAGTTGCTTTGTTGTCTGGTAGGTAGGTGCCGTGCGGAGCCACTCCGAAGATTCCCCACTCGACCTCTGCCTTGCGGCAACCTAGACGTTACAAGGCCCTACAAACATCGTCCAGTCGTGGCCTGGTATGCGACAGGGGGAACAGGTACGGTACCCACACATAGGGGGGTTATGATATCGCTGTGGATTATACCGTGCTATGCGTGCGGATAAGCATGCGTCTGTTGACTCCACAGTGGTCATCGAGGGGAGATGGATGGAGGATTACAGGACTGAATTCCTCCGTATGGGGATGATTCAGTACTGCACAGCGCGTACGAGCCGCCAGACACTTGAAATAACCACAAGCTGCGTTCGAGTATCGCTGTCCGCTCCCGACGATCAAGCACCGTTTATGCATAGCCTCCACATCTCAAACGACCCGAGACAAGACCCGGAAACGGATGAAAAGCAATGATGACTATACGTGTATGCCTTGCTGCCTCGCCATAATCAGCACAACCTACCCCAACCCGCCCACCGTACCCCCCGTGACGTCCTCCTTCATAATAGTTACGGAAGCCTAAAAGTGGCAAAGTAGCAAATTCAAAGCAATGACCACCGTCATACGACTTTCTTTCGATGCCTAATCCACCCGAAGCCGCACCCAATCTCCTACCCAAATTCGCGAAAATTACCCGGACACGCCGCACTGGCCCAGCCAAGACCGAGAAACAAGGCAACCCCTTTCTTTCTCTATCACACACACATGTTATAGTATGACTCTTTTTTTCTCATTTCGCTCGCCCTCGCCGGCGCCGGAGTACAGTACAATATTTCGCCACCACTATAACCACTACCAAGACAAGCGCCGACGTATCCGCGCTGATGCGGATTTTGGCCCCGTTCACAATGGGTGCGGAGCACATACGGAGTATACGGTACCTATTGTTTTGGGCATACGAGCCGCCCCGCTTTGGGGTGAGGGAGTAAGGTAGGTCCAGAAGGGGGTTAATTTATCATATCTACAGTATCGATCTTGTCATTCGGGCTACGGACGAGGTGAGTCCGTCGTCGGCGCTGTCTGGGTGAGAGTCACTCGGTTGCAAGCGCTGTCATTCATTTCCTCTCCTCGGTATCACTGACACAGACGGGACGACGCAAGTGCGACATCGCTTGGGGGAACTGTCACTGTGACTATCGTGCGGGTCCTCGATGCCGCGATCTGTTTAGTTACAGTATCTATCTGTCACGTTTTGAAGTTATCACGCACGCCCTTCAGCACGCCCTTCAGTGTTTGAGGGGTATGACTCTTACTCCTCCTCCTTCTCCTCCTCGCGGCTGGGCACGGCGCGGCGCAGCGGCGCAGCATTCCTGCCTCCCTTCCTACGCTAGCCGGTGGGAAGCGATGGGTTGAGTCGAGTCGAGGTAGGATGAGGGGAGTGACAGATCGGCTCAGCTCAGCTAAGCTCAGTTACCCCTGCGTAGGTCTATTTCCATTCGTCTCGTTCTGTTTGGTGTGTTTAGTCATGTTGGGGGCGAGTTGGCGTTATGCAAGGGGCAGGCAGACGCGTGCGAGGCTGCCTACTAGGTACGGATTACGCGCAGGCTGCGGGTCATACTTTGGCTTTGGGGTGGCCGAGGGGGTGGTCACGGCCGGCCGGGTTGGTGGTGCGGTTGTTGGGGGGGCAGGTGATTCAGCCTTGTGGGAGGGGGGTGGTTGTGGTTGTGGTTATTTGTTTGTGTCTGATGTTGATGTTGTCGTTGCTGCTGTTGCCTTGTCTGTCTTGTGGTCTATAGGGGGAGTGCTTGGTGGGAAGTTGGTTGGTGTCACAAGCTGTGAAAGGGGTTGGGAGGATGTTATCGATGGTGTCGATGGTGTCATGTGAAGGGGGCGTTAGAGGAGCTGATGGTATACAGGCAGGCAGAAGGATGTTCAGACTCCTTGTGGCTGTCTGAGACACGCATGTGCTGCTACGTAGGTAGGATGTGTTGTGTCGTCTTCTTTGTTGTTGGAAGTTTGGTCGTGGGACGAAAGGGGATATCTGAGACCACGAGCAACTTCTTGGGTTGGGGATGGTGTTTGCGGCATAGTTGCCGTTGAAATACATGCTCTGAACCATTTTCGCCGTGTGGAAACATTAGTGCTGGAGATACTGGGAGTAGGCAATTTTTTTTTGGAAGCTTGGAATGGGCCTAAATAGGGGCTGGTCTCATT
Organism: Pseudogymnoascus pannorum; assembly: GCA_001630605.1. Lineage (NCBI taxonomy): Eukaryota > Fungi > Ascomycota > Leotiomycetes > Thelebolales > Thelebolaceae > Pseudogymnoascus > Pseudogymnoascus pannorum. Next base: position 265,108 of record LNAS01000027.1, on the reverse strand, counting down.
TCTGTCTCTCCTGGTGGGTGGTATGTGTGTGCTCAGAATGGTCACACGCTACAATGCAAAATATCTATCCCATTATTATGTTTCCTGAGCTCAGCCCTGATGAAATATTTACACAGAATTTTTTTTTTTGCATCACTAGTTCCCCTCTTGAGGTCTCGAGTGATGGTTCTAGCAGCTAATCTCTTAAACCCACCACTATTATAGGTGTATCTTTGTTACGGATAGCCAAAAGCCACACCTACCAACCCCATCAGACGCTCCAGGGAATTTCCATCAGAGGGGACCTGGAGTATAAAGAGGTGGGTATCCCCCTTTACCGCCGCACACTGCCCGAATCCAACTTCAGAGTCTAGTCCCCGTTAGAGAGTTTGCCAAAGAGGGCGGCTAGAAACATATACCGTGCTTTGAGAGGGCTGAGGATACCTAATGTAAAGAGCAGAAACTGACGCAACCGGGGGGGATTATTGACTGAACAGGGCGAGGACGGATTGACACCCAGGTCACTCCGGTTATATGTAGCCGGATGTCTGCTGCGTCTTTTACAATCCCTGACCAATGTGCAATCTTTGCTGACAATATGGGTTTACGGGAGTGGTATATTATTTCGGTGGAGGTTGAGAGGAAAGGTGCGGAGCTGCGGTGTTGCGGTCATCTATGGAGATGTAAGTGACGGTAATAGTGAGAGGGAGAAGTGACAGTGAGAGAGATAGGTGACGGTGAGAGGGAAATGATGGTGAGATATATGAGTTACGGTGGGTCTACAATTTTCGTATTGGTTCTCTCGAATGCTCCAGAGAAAAGCGACAATAGAGAGGAACAAGTTTCATGGCCACCATAGGGCAGTTGAACATTGGCAGTGATATTTAGTTCTTTGTTGACAGCGCCATCATCCACGGGCAATTTATCTTGAAGTGCTTATATCTTATTCTCTCCAGTGTTGCGATAATGAGGTTGGTGGCTGCTCATCGAGGTAAAGTAATGTTCACAGATGTCATCTCGAAGGCAGCAGCAAAGGGTTATTCAAGAAAAGGACTCCTCAAAGGGTCCATCTGCCCACCTCGCCATGACTCAGCTTCTTCGTAAAAATTGATGTGGAGCACAGTCACGGCTAATCTCAGATTTGGGATATATATTTCTCAAAGCTCTCTATGGCTACTATCACGACTACAGCCAACAACAACGAACATGGCCGCACTATCACGCAAATTCCGCCCTGGGCAAGATTCCACGCATTTCGATCCTGAAACCGGGAAATGCTCAAGCGAATACTATAACGCCCGCAAAGACCCATACCGTGTTTCTTCTGACAGAACACCTGCTGGTTAGCCTTGGATTGTCAACAGAGCTTCAGAAGCTGGGCGCACGCTCTTTGATCAGCTTGAAGATAGGATTCGAAATGCGCTTTCGGACTACAAGATCAGAGCGATATCGGCCTCTATAAATTTGCACCACGACATACTCCTGAGGATGAAAATGATACGATACTCATTAGAACTCGTGAAGAGTTTGACATATCGTGGGAGAAAGCCGTTGGGGAGATCTACTCCGAGATAGTCGAGCCGGCTGCCAGAGCAGCTCAGATACAGATGAGGGTAGAGATACTCAACGGAGATAAGATGTATAGGGATGCATCCTACCTGATCAAGGATGATGCAGCGATTGACTCTATTGCTCGAATCCAACACTTTGTCCTCGGTGCTGTTAGGGAACATTGTCCTGAGAAGTGGACGTCCATCGCATACCACAACCGTGGATCACCAGACTACAATAGCGAAAAGCGAATCACGGCCAATGTCTTCGTTGAACCAGGAGCAATACATGCATGGGGAGAGCTCGAAGAGGAGATTATTGACTCTATCCAGCTCCAATCTACGGTTTTCTTAGGAAAGCTCGATATCAATATAGAGATTCTGCCAGGGCAGATTTCACTTACATAATCGTCTTCTGAGAAACCACAAGACTATCACAGCCTAGAATGCGTACCCAGCTACTAATCCACCGATCTCAAGATTTCAGTGGATTAATACTCAGGACAGTGTCGTTTAGACTAGTGGGTGGGCGTCGCTGCCCTCAAGTGTTTGATGCTCTTACGATAATCTGATTGTTTCCCTTAGCTACCTGATGACAACTACTTAAAGTTACTTTACATATAATTTACTATGTAAAGATACCTTGTTAGTATATGCTTCTACGTTCATTCTGTTTTTGGTGTTTCTATACGTTGCTCGTATCGGGAGAGAGTATATCAGGACAAGGAGCCCACATTTGCATAGAGGTCTAAGAGTTCTAAAGACAAGAGACGATCGAAATAGTACATATTTTATTGATCCCCTGACGAAGGAGATTTTCTATGAAAGATAGAGATGATAGCGACAGACATATTGTAAACAGAAGGGACAAGAAAAGCCAAAATTTAACATGCAGACACGTCTGCCCACAATATAACCTTGACTACCCAAGCCTCATTTGGTTCAAAGAAGCTTTAATAGATGGCTCAGTTGAAGAGCTTGCAGACACCAGACTCGAAGGTATAGGCAACGCAGGAGGGGTTGCCCTTGCAGGCTGTAAGGCAGGCGTCCAAATCGTCGACCTTAGGGGTGTCGATAGGTGCTGGTGAGCCTTCTGGGGCCTCATTCAAGGGGTTGGCATGGGTTCCTTGAGCTTGTCGGGTGCGAAGTCCGCCTGGGTTGGCAGCTGTTGGGACAACAGAAGGAATAGATGTGCAGGCGATATCATAGGCAACGAGGTTGGTTTGAGGAGGGAGCGAAGATGCTGGAACGGAGTAGAGTATGCATTTGTCTTCGCCATCAACAAGTCCGAAGAGGAATGAGAGACATTCTGGGTTACCCTTGCACTTAGTAGCGCAGTCGGATGCAGTAGCTGCTGATGTTAGAAGTGTCAAGTGGTTGAGAAAGAATAGGGCTCACTGATTCCAGTTGGCTGCAAAAGGGGAGTCTGAGCCACAGTTCCAGAAGGAGCAGCACCGCAAACTTGGCGAGCAGCAATAGGGCCAGCGGAGGCAACAGAGAGCATGCTGAAAGCAGCAATAACAGTGGTAGAGAATGAACAATGCATTTTGAAGGTGGTTGTAGTAGTGGATTCTTAGGAATAATTTAGGATGAAGGAATGAATGTAAAGTCGCGTTTGAAGCTGAGTAAATAACTGTGAAGATGATGATAGATAACAAGAGTAAAAAGAAAGCATTTGAGGGGAGGTTTCCATTACTTTAATACTTCTTGAGGTTATACTAAATTAGCTAAGAAGAGAAGCTTTTGACTCCTTGCCAGGCGTAGATATTCTAGAACCTATGCGTCGTTACTAAAGACGTAAGCATTAAGGCGAAGCTTTTTACAAAACCTCAACTACATGTGTTATTTCTTACTATTGAGAAGGTTTAGGTGACGCGGCTCTTGTTGGTTACAGTATGAAGTTGTATGGGGTTGTGTAAGTACTCTACAGTTCTAGAAAAGATTGGTAGATGTGGGGTTATAACGCTCTTCGGGTAATGCCGTTTTATTGAGATGTTCACAGCTATTACGACTCATGCGTACCCCTTTCACATGCGTACCCCTTTCGGGTAATGCCCTTCGGGCATTGCTGTTTTTTTAGATGTTTACACATAATCTGTTTTGCTAGGTACTTCTCTCTCTCATCATCTCATACGTACCCGTTTTCTTTAGATTCTCACAGCTATTACAACTCATGCGTACCCCTTTCGGGTAATGCCTTTCTGGTATTGCTGTTTTCTTTAGATGTTTACGCATAATCTGTTTTACTCGGCACTTCTCTCTCTCGTCATCTCATACGTACCCTTTTGGTAATGCTATTTTCTTTAGATGCTTGCACACAGTCTGTTTTTCTCAGCACCTCAATTTAGTAAGGGCGCGAGCCTTGATTATCATGGGCTTCTAAATATCCAAATCACGTGACCTTGACAATAGAGTCACCCAGCTTAATGTGGCTCAGATTTATAGCCCATAAATGCCGGATCATAGAAAATAAGAGCAAGGCATACCTGAACAAGGTACGGAAGCTAAAACAGCGACATTCTGGCACTATTACGAAATTAACACAAGACAGGTACGAAATTGACACGAAAACGTTACGTCGCCTCACCCCGCTCACCCTCGCTTCGCCCCAAGATCTTCCTCGAGATCGTCCTCAAGGCGGCAAGGGCCTCAGATTTCACAATTAGCACAATTGAGAGTATCAATCGACAGATTCTTAAGCTTATGTATGGCAGAGCGGACGGGGTGCTCAGTGCTCTTAAGTCTATAGTCGTATGACTGTTCTAATACTCCTGGCAAATAAGTAGGACACTACGTTGATAGTCCAATCGCCAAGTAGAGTATAATGATAACCTTATTGTTTACTAGGACAGATTATAACATTATATCCTTCAATAATTACATCCTAAGAGACATAATATAGAGGATCTATTATAATCCCCCTAGCCTGCATAGCAATACAGGCGCCACTACCGAAAGTGGATGGGGTGTTGTTATTAAACGACTTGATGACATCGCTGCCGAAGGTTATATTGGCAGTGTCAATTATGTATCAGGTTATCGGATTATAGATATAAATCACAGAATGGACTGGGCTCTCATAGAACTCGATTCAGGATGGCCTATAAAGAACCTCCTACCATTAGACAGTCGGTTTAGGACGCGATGTTTCCACGGGATCCCCAAGTACGGGGTCGAAGAAGGAGATACCGTCTCAGGAACTAGCAACTGCCTGAGAAGTAAGTGGTACGGCAAGGTCGGTCGAGGCTCAGGTTGCACGGCCGCGGAACATGGTGCGATTAAGCGGGCGATCGCGTAGGAGTATGGTGAGATATCTCATGGGTATGAGTTCATGTCGATAGATGAGGGCTCGAAATTCGCAGAAGTGGGGGATTCAGGCTCGTTGGTGTTTAACTTGGAGAACGAATGGGCCGGCATGCCGTTCGAAGCAGATAGGAGTTCGGGCATTGGATTCGTTACGTCGGCGTATGAGCTCTTGAGGGACATCGAGGAGACTACAGGGGTAACGATCGAGCTTGTCTGAGTTTGATGATTGATACGGCAGTTGTAGATTTGAGTAATTGAAATCTTTTATTTAATTATAGTTGCTGTACAACTGGCCGTTACGCCCAGTCCCTCTGAATACTATTTCGGCGTATAGTCACCAGCCCTTTACGCCCCCCAACAACGCCACTTCCAAAACCACTCCGCTCTTCATACACTCCCTCCTTCTCCCATCACCTAGCATCCTCATCCTCCACCTCCTCCACAGTAACCTTCTTCGGCCCCTTCCCCTCATCCCCCCTCTCCTCCCCCCCACCACTCTTCCAATAACCCGCCCTCTCCAACTCCTCCGCCTCCGCCTCCTCCACCAATCCCCCCCTCCCCGTAGCCTTCTCCATCTTCGCCCTCACCGCCGCCGGCACAAACGCACTCACAGCCTCCTTCCTCAAATCCCTAATCGCCGGCGCAGCCTCATACACCGTCTTCGCCTCCACCGGCACCGCGGGCACCCTGGGCGTCCTCCTCTCCTCCACAACCTCCCTCCCAACATCCCTCGCATTAGCACCAAGAGGCATCGCATTCGCGCTACTTCCCTCTCCCCTCCCTTCGCCCCTGGCGGCTTGCGGGTTATTAGCAGCCCACCGATCCCGCCGCGCTTGGTACCATTTATCCAACACCTCCTTCGGTATAGGCGGCGGTGTATCCCTCGGCATCGGCACCCCCTTTACCTCCTCAGGAACATCACTCTCGCTCTCCTCCGCACCCCTCCCCCCATCTCTCCTTCTCTTCCCCAACACCCCTCCCCCCCTCCCCCCATCTCTATCCCCACCCCCGCGTCCAAACGCAGGCGCCTTATCTCCCAACGTCTCTCTCGCCTTCCGCACGGCTTTGAGATCTTTTTCTAGCTCCTCTTTTAAGCGAACCTCGTGCGCGGTTAGCTTTGTGCCTGATTCCTCGATGGCGAGGAGGGAGGAGAGCTGCGATTGGAGGCGTTCGGGGTTGCGGCGGGCGAGCTTTTCGGTGCGCCGGGTTTGGGCTTCTGCTTTGCCTGGGGGAAGGTTAGATATGTGCCTGGTATGGGGAGTAAAGGGGGTTGGGGGAAGGAGGAGCGGACCTTTTTTGACAGCTTTGGCTTTCTCGGCTTTGCGCTGAGCTTGCGCTGGGTTTATGGATTTTTCTTTCGGCATTGTGGCGGCGCCTTTCTGCTTATTCCCCCGTCTTTGCGTAAATATATTCCTTCTTTGAGACTTAAGTGCTTTTATTCAGTTGTCGGGGAATGACTTCGTTGTGAAAAGAGTCAACAAGGTTACGCTCTACAGAACTCAATGATAGCCCAGACTCTTTCAACGACGACGCGACTTTACGGCCCCAGCTATCGGTTTAAGGTAGGTACGCTAATATTGATTTGGTGATTTTGCCAGGCTCACCGCTTTTAGCGGGGTTGTGTTATCACGTGATTTGTATGATTTTGAGAGTGTAATATCTCCAGAGATATTAAAACAACGGTGAAACCTTCACTCGTTGGGCCGGAATTATGGTTACGTTCATGCGGTGCTCTGGCGGATACTGGTGGGACTAGAGAACCTTGCATTTCTGCTAGGGTCGAGGTTAAATTTTGGTTTGTGCATCATTTTTATTTTTATTTTTATTTTTATTTAGGATGTTCATTTAACGTTCAGTAAATATTCCCTAATCCCCAAATCTTCCCCCCGGAATCAGATTTTCCAACTCTAACGACACAATAAAACAGACGAAATAAGATAAAATGCACACATTCTATTCATGTAACATCCGTTCCCCCATCATCATCACAAGAAACCTTCAATCTCCAGCCCGCCGCCATTCCCCCCAGCACAACCCACCCCGATCACCGCCCACCCCTACCCCAACCAGCCACACGGCACCTCCCGTCCCCCCACCACAGCGGGCGGGGTAAACACAAAAGTAAACTCCGAACCAAGTACCTGAGCGAAACACTCAATTTCTCTTTACCTCCCCCCTCCCTCTTCCCCTGCCCTAGTGCTGCAAGACCTCGGAAAATACTTCGCGATGACGATATATGTACGTACGTCTGTATGTAGGGTCTGGTTTGCGCGCGATACGAGTGTGGGAAGTTCTCTGATCGAGACAGGATGAGATGCGACAATTGTGGCGTGCGTAGCTGCTGTGTGATGAGACGTGCATGACATGCGTCTGCAGGTCGGGCAAATTGTTTTGTCCCCGTTTGGTTTGCATTGCTTACCTGCGTGATATCTGTAGTGGGTTTTCTGTGCCGTTTAATTTTGATTTGAGAGGGGGAGGGGGTCTACAATTGGGTCTTTGGAGAGCGGGAGGATCGATAGGCGTACATGACGAAGGGTAGTTGGCACGTGGAAATAAGAAACGCAGCTTCAAAAGGACGAGGTGTGATGTGATAACAGCCAAGAACTAACAGTCCGGCGACATTCCCTAAAACCTCCCCAATCCGAAATGGGTATCTCCCCCCCCCGCGGCCATCTAAGCCCTCTTCAACCTCGTCTCCAACATAACCGTCGCCCCCAACTCCGACGGCCAAATCTTAACCAACTCCAACCCAACCTCATCAAACATATCCGTAAACTCCTTTAACGTCTTCTCCTTCCCACTAATCAGCATGAGCGCGAAGTCCATCCAGTAAGGGTGTGCGTTGCCGCCGACGTCGACGGGCTGCGGGATCACCATGTCGCAGACGATCAGGCGCGAGTCAGGGCCCATGGCGGGGACGGTGTTCTTGAGGATCTCGAGACAGAGGGGGTTGTAGAAGTCGTGGAGGATGCGGCGCATGAAGTAGATGTGGGCGTCTGGGGGGGTGAGTTAGCAGGGGGGTTCAGAGTGCGGGTCCTCACATGATGGGGCAGGGGAGGGGGGAGGGCAGCCGCCGGGGAGATCGGGATGAGGGGAGGGAATAGGTGGGGGGGATTATTTACTTTTCACTGGCTGCGGGGTGAAGATGTCGTGGACGGTGGGCTCGATGTTTGGGATCTCATCGGGGGTAAGGGAGTCGATGACGATGGGGAGGTCTTGGAGGATTAGCTTTCCGCCGAAGGCATCTGGGCACTCTTGCTGGATAGCTATGAGTGCCTGGCCTCTACCACCAGCCATGTCAACGACGAATGGCCTCTCGGGCTCGCGCTCGACCTGCTCCTTGAGAGAGGCAAAGGGAAACATTCCGAGAATCGGCATTGCCTTATCGGCGACCTGCATGGCCTTGTTCCAAATGTTGCGCTGCGTGACATCAAGGTTCAGCACCTCGTAGTACGACAGGCCCTCCTTGCCAACCGAGAAGGCGATTGGGGACTTCTTGAGATCGTACAGGTCCTCTGGTGCGTGGGTCTTGAAGTACTCAGGGAGCGCCGCCCAGCCCTTGTGCAGGTCCATGCTGAGCAGGAAGAGCGCGCCGATGGCATCGGGACGGCAGATCTCCGAGATGGCATTGTGAGAGTACGCGTCAGGTGAAGTTTCAGTGACGAAGCTCTTGTTAGCGAGGACGCGCATGCAGCGGGTTATTGCGGAGACGTCGACGTTGGCTGCTGCGGCGAGATCTGCGGCGGTGATGGAACTGCCGTCGCTGGGGAGCTTGTCTAGGATGCCGACCTCAATGGCCATGTATAGGGCGCCGGTGAGGGCGAGCTCCTCGAGGAGACGGTTCACCGAATCGAACGGCTCCTCGAGCTGGGTTCGGATCTTCTCATTCTGGGTGAGTAGGGCGAGGTGCTCATTCGTGGTGCCCTTGTAGTTCTTGAGAGCCTCGACGAGCTTCTCGGCCTCGCGGAGGGCGCTGTTAATCTTGTGATCCGTCATTTTGCAGTTGCAAGGTCGTTGTTTGGATTACCGACAGCGTGGATGTCTGTGCTTGGGAGGTCAAAAGGGGAGGTGGGTTGGGAGCTCAACGGGAGAGTCTCAGTTATTGGGGGGCCAGCCAACCTGACGGTGAAAGTGAAAAAGTGGGCACGCGTGGAGGACAACATGGGGCGGGATGGGTCGGGATGGGAGGTATGGGACGGTCCAAGCCATGGCGGGAGTGAATAATATGGTGGTAGAGATGCAGAGATGTAGACTGTAAGGAGCCTGTGGGCGTCTTTGTCTGAGGCAATCACAGCCTGTCGTTGCCCGCCATTGCCCTGTCGTGGACTGTCATGGGCTGTCGTTGGGCGTTGTAGGATGTCATAGCCAGTGGCAGTCTGTCTTGTAGTCTGTCCTGTAGCCTGTTTTATTGATTCTCCCCTCTCCACTCCTGATCCCCCGATGTTGCTCGATCCCCTGTTTAGCCCTTTGCTCCGTGTGGTGGTGGTGGTGGTAGTGGTGAGTATTCTACACTACCAAGCCATCTCCGCATATAGCCCGGAGCGTTGTGGAGCTGAATGATTGACCCCTCCATGGATGACCGAGTACTGTACTTCTTCATATCAACCCTAGACCACCATCAGCTCTCTGACCAACCTTAGATCAACCTCAGACATAGTAAATCACTACCACAGCTATTCTCCTCGTTCCTCACCGATATTCCATACCCATATAATTCGCACATATGTCATACCATACCATACATACCATCTGCCGTGTGCAGTATCAGTCCAAATAGTCGGTATAATCCCAGTACTCCCACCCCTACTCTACCCTCACCCTTACATCAACCCATGCACATTTCGCCGTGTAACAGTGGCTGGACCAGAGCTAGGTGCATACGCCTTGACCTTGACCTTGCCTGCATGCATAATTCTTCAGTGGAGATTACCGTTTAAACCTAATGCGTGGGATAAGTGTGCGGAAGAAGTGGAGGTGGAATCTTCAGCGGAGACGTGGTCAGTTGTGGCCGGTGATCGTTCCTTCCACTCGGACACCCTACACACACAGACATACCCATAAACATACATAACAACACATCAGTTGTATCAGCGATATCAAGGATAACTGATAACCCTTGGGATCCCCCCACTACACCCCTCTACAAAGCAACATACCCCGCCCCACGTGCCACATCGGTCAGATCTAGTACTATCCCTTGCTACTCCTCCTACAAAGCTGAGTAGTTGTAGAACTCCCTCCCAGTTATTCCTAGTTTTGCCTTTGACTGACTCTAGCTACAGTACTCTAATTACTCTAACTACTACATCTCTAGCTAACTCTAGCTAACTCTAGCTAACTCTCTAGCTAACTCTATTGCTAACTCTACTGAGCTACTTCTACCTGCTCAATAGCTACTCTAGTCTACCGAGTTGACCCACTCCACCACCACAGACAGCACACATCGCAAAAGCCACATAAACCACACACACAGACCGCACAAAGACCCCTCACATCCCTTCGCAACCTCGCAACCTCCTACCACCAAACAAGCCCCTCTTTTGCCCGCCCGTTCATCCCGTCCCTATAGTTGCCCTTCCTGTTCTCCCTAACCTCTACATATTTGATACATAACACTGCCATACTCTGTGCTCTCCTACTCTCCTACTCTCCTACTCTACAACTCTTTGACCTCAATACGAAACCCAAATATTATCTATGCAAACATATCCCTACAGACACATGCTTCGTATACTCGTATGATCCTACACAATACCCACCCCTCCATAGATTTACCCCTTCATTCACCATTTACGGCTAACAAACCGGAATCCTCCCGCCGAAAACTCTACATTAAGTCTGCATAAACATGCAACACATGCAACACCCTTCACCTTCGCCTCCCCCCATCACATCCCTACCCACTTCAACATTAACCTTGCGGAGATTATGATCGCAGCTATTTCAGCCAACCCTTCGTCATACCTGCCACGACGGCCGACTTGAGGTGCTATTTGGTCCTGCGGGAGGCGCGAGCCGTACCGGATTTTATCGCTGACCACGAGTGAAGCCTATATTGCGAAACGTGTTGCGCCTAGGAGTCTGCCCTCAGCGATCTACTTCTGTACTCCATCCCCCCACTGCGACTTCGTTTTTCAACCTCCCGTCTCCCCTTCCCTTCAACCTCTCTCTCCATTATCCCTCCCCTCATCTACCTTGCCATGGCCGAACCATTGGCGCAAGCCGCTACAGCCGAGGCTTCCACCGCCGCACCTGTAGCCATTGATGCTACTACCGAACCTGTGCCCGCTACGGCTGTTGCGGAACCAGTGGCCGCCACTACTACTGCTGCCGCACCTTTTCCTCCAACTGCCGCAGCAGCATCAGAGGCTCTCCCAGAGGAACTCCAGGACGACATCTTGGTGGACGAGGTGAGCATTAGCGCTAGAGTGGAGGCAGGTGGGCCGCGAGCGCGCACGATATCAGAGAGAGACTTTAACCTCTCTAACACGATGCGACCTCATGGACCCACCTCACCCGCACTCTCCTCTCCCGCACTTACCACAGTGCTAACAATTGTCGCAGAATGACGAGCTGGCCGACTTCGATGATGAGGTAAGACACCGGCTATGACCCCATTGTGTCGGCTGTGAAGCTGGGTAGCTATTGCTGCTAACGCGCGAATCATCAGGCTTTCGACTCAGGTAGTTCTGCTGGCGGAAGCGCCTTCACATCGATAACATCATCTATACTGCGCGGCGAGGTCGCCGAGGGCGGCAGGACGTACGCAGTGTACGGGAAAGAGGGTAAGCAACCCATCAATGCGCTCCTAACTCACTCACAGCGGCTAACCGCACGGGCGCATCACAGAATATGGCCTCCCCATGGACGACAAAGAGTTGAACCGTCTGGACATGTCGCACGCCAAGTACTACGGACTCATTGAGAAGAAGCGCTTTTTGGCCCCCATAGGCGACTCCCCGCAGAAGATCTTGGATCTAGGTTGTGGAACTGGTGAGTTAGCCCTGAATCTCATCTTTGGAGGAGCACACGACTTATATCTCGTTTTTAGGAATCTGGTGTATCGATNGGAATGGTAACCCCCCCCCCCCCCACCCAACCAACAACCAACACGACCCATGTTTCCGGTTTTTTGGCCCCCAATACTGACTCCGCGCTTAGGGTCCCCCCGAATTGCCGCTTCGAGCTCGATGATATGGAGCAGCCGTGGATGTGGAGTAAGAACAGCTTCGATCTCATCTTCCTGCGCGACTTGATCTACTGCATCCGCGATTGGCCTAAGCTGATCGATCAATGCTACACGTATGCCAGCCCTTCCCCCATACCCTCCCCTCTCCGACCTATAAACTAACCTCCTACCCAACAGTCACGTGAAACCAGGCGGCTGGGTCGAATTCCAAGGCATAACCGCCATCCTCGGCAGCGACGACAACACCGTCCCCAAAGGCGGGGCCCTAGAAGAATTCACCAAGAACCTCATCGACTCCTCGCGCATGTTTGGGACCCCCATCGACGACCCGATCCGGTGGAAGGGCTGGTTCGAGGAGCGCGGATTCGTGGATATCAGTCTTAAGATCTTTAAGCTGCCTATCAATACTTGGCCGAAGGATACGCGGATGAAGGTCCTGGGGGCGTGGGAGATGGAGAATCTGTTGAGTGGGATGGAGGTTATGACTATGAGGGTTTTTGTGAAGGCGTTGGGGTGGACGGAGGAGGAGGTGCAGGTGTTTTTGGTTAATGTGAGGAAGGAGGTTAAGGATCGGAATATTCATGCTTGGTGGCCTTAGTAAGTTTTCTTCTTCTTCTTCTTCCTGTCGTTTGGGGTTTTGGACATCGTTGGAAGTTGTTTGGAGAGCAATGCTGACGGTAGTAGCTATGTTATCACGGGTCGTAGACCGGAGGAGGGTGAGACGGCGTGAGAGGGCGGGACGGGCTTGTAGGTATTGGCGCTGTTGAGGGTTGAAAGGGAGATATACCTATGAATGTATGGCGTGGTTATGTGGTTGGGAGTAAAAGATACCATTAGAGATCATAGCAACAAGATCTTTCGCGTGTTGTTTTGGTATGTTCCTGAATTTGGGTTACAACGTGGGTGACCTTGTGTCCTTGAATTTGTTGATATTGGAAAAGTAACACTGTCGTGTGATGTGATCACAACATTAGAGGGGAGGGGGAAGCAGGCTGAAGGAAAGGGGAGGCGAGACGAGGTGGACACTGAGGAGGGGAATTACACGATTAAGTGACTGGCTTGCGAAAGAAGGGATTGTGATCATTTGATTCTGAGTTCTATGTTTACAGCGTATCCTCGTTATATTATCTTAGAGCCTCGTAATAACCCCCCTGAAAATGACAACCCAGCGCAATATTCCATACCCTTGACGCTGCAAAACACCACACTGGTATCTATCATATCGCTATACATCATAAACTCCAAGCGCCATACCACATGCCCACCCACCATCCCAACTCCAACCACTCAGTTCATCCCCATCATTACCCCCCTCACCTAACTGGCAGCATAATCGCCCTCCGGCTCGCAATCACTGACTTAATATCCAGCGTCTTATGGTCCTTAGGCATATGCTCTCCACTAGCAATACACAGCACCTTCATCCTCCTATCATACCTCAGCCCCGTCAACAGCTTCGGCGTAATCAGGAAATACTGGCTCGTATGCTCCTTACACGCAATATCCACCATTCGCTCATGCACCATCCTCTCATTCCTCGGGTCCATGCCCTGGTTAATCTCATCCACAACCCGGAACGGACTACGCGCCAGACTCTGGAGAGCCATCAGGTAAAAGATGGTACTCACACTACGCTCGCCCCCGCTCTGCCGATGCTGGTCTAGCAGCTGCAGTGTCTCGTTCTCGCGGAACTTAACCCGGATCTCGATGGCCCATAGATCGAAGTCCTCGTCTTTGTGCACACCGACTTCGCCCGCGCACCCGATCTGCTCGAAGTTGTGCGCGAATGCGGCGCTGATGGAGGCGATGAGCTTGTCGAGCTCGGGCTCCCATCGTGCGCGGAGCGTTGCGATGGAGCTATCTACCGACGCGAGCTCGGCGCGCGCGGAGGTGATGGTGGCGGTGAGGCGGTCGATGTCTAACTGGCGGGACTCGAATTCGCGGAGGGCACCTGGGTTGCCATCGTGGATGTAGTCAAGTTTGGATTTCTCGGCGTCGATGTCCTGCTCAAGTTGCTCGATGGTGAGGTCCTTGTCGATGGTCTCAAAGTACTCCTTGTTATTGCCCTCTGCTAGGATGGATATACACTGGTTGTGGACAGCGATGGCTTGTGACTTTACGTTTTTGTATTCTTGGTTTGCGCGCTCAAAGTTTTGGCGCTCTTCCTCGACGCGGCGGGTGATGTCAGAGGAGTGTTCTTTGAGAGACTCGACATCGGATGCGGCTTCGACGAGACGGAATTTGGCTTCCTGTACTGATAGATGCGCTGTTCGGATGTCTTGGATGAGGGCTTTGTATTCGATGGATAGAGTGTTCTTCTTGAGGACCAGCTCGTCGGACTGAGCCTCAATCTCTCGCATCCGCGCACGATAGCTATCACTGACCTCCTTCATTGACTGGTAGTTCTCTTTCTCTCGCTCTAGGGGCACGTTAGAAGGAGCGCTGAGAACGTTTGCGGTTGGTGCGTCATACCTATTTTGCCTGGGAGTGCCTGGAATCGCCCGGCAATCAATTGAGCTTCATTCTTCTTTGCTTTGAGGATTTTCTGGATGTAATTAGTAAAAATTCTGTACCCCGAGGACAAAGTTTACATACAATAGCTTCCAAGATGGTGCTTCGCTGCTCGCCCAATTGGCGCAGCTTCTCCTTTAATTCCCCAGATTCAACCTTCATAACTTGAAAGTTGTCCCGCAAGCCCTTAAGCGTTTCTTCGAGTTCATGCTTGTCATTAGTGTCGATAGGCTGCCCAGTCCAATAGCGAGCATTCTGTATAGACTTTGTGGTCGTCGACGTTGCTCCCGGGCCATATTCTCGGCGACGCTGAATGCTGTAGTGAGAGCGCCCTGTAACAAAAGTTGTCACAGCACTCGACGTAAGTGCATTGTATTGGCTCTCGCTCAGATCATTTAGCCCCACGGCAATCCTGTCTAGTCTTACGGCACCGCACAACATTGCAAGAACTGGCTCGGGGCCATCGACGTAATCCAAGGCCCATCCGTCCAAACCTAAATTCTGCAACTCTGAGGTTGATAAAGGTGAATTTCGGACCTGGCCAAGGCTCCTAGATATGGTCCTCAAGTTGATATCAGCGAGTCTGAGGTTAGAAGCTCCCAGCAGCTGTTCGTCCAGTATTTTAAAGTCTCCGCTTGTTTGTGCTGTGATAACCATGAAATCATTCTTTTGGAAGATAGATTCAATGGCGTTGGCATATCGGGGGTCCTTGACTCTGCATTCAATGAGCGGTGGCCCAAAAACATCCTTCTCGAACTTGTTGCGATTTGCCTGAATCCATTCCCACGCCGTTGCGGCATCTCTGGAAATACTTCTGAGCAAGCTAATATTTTTACCTTGCTGAGAATTGAGAGTGGCAAGCTCTCGCTCTTTCTCAGCAACCCGAGCTCTAACATCGAGGCCTTGCCTGTCGAGATCCTCGCGTTTTTCAGTCACTTGGCGCTGCTCGGCTTCGATCTCGCGACATTTATGCTCCTCAGCTCTCTATGAAAGACAGTTAGACCGGGATACTCTTTGTGCTGGTGGGAAACTTACAATTTTAGCGTTCCATTCCGGTCCATCAAACGCTGGGGGCTCATTCTTTAGCTGGGCCTCTAAAGCAGCAATCTTTTCCTTTATGGCAGCATATTGCTGCTTTCGTTTCTGCTCTCCATCTCTCTCTGACTTGGCCTTCTGCTCCAGCTCCTTGATGCCTTCATTCGCTCCCTCAACTTGCGTGAAGAAGTTGTCTGCCGCACGTTCGGCATTTTGAAGATCCCTCTTTCGCTCCTTCATAGCCACGTCGATTCGTCGATGATACTCCTCCTTATTATTAACTGCCTGCACCGTTGGGGCGAACTCCGCCTCTAGCGCTACGACTTGATTCTTCGCCTCTTTAGCTCTTTCCCTACACTCAAGATAATGGCGTCTCTTGACATTATATTCGACGAAAGGGACACTTGATTCAAGTAATGCGATTTTCTCTTGTATTTGAGCCCTCTCCTGTAGCCGCTCAACATCGCCGCGAAGACCTTCCTGGCGCTCCTCTTGTGTACGCAGTGTCTCTTCATCAGTTTCGAGGTTGAGCTGAATGCCTTTCTGGTTCTTCCGCAAGTCCTTGAGCTCGTCATGCCACGTGAGCATCTCAGGAGGCGCGGCAGCTCTTTGGGTCTCATGCAAGAGCGCTACTGGGCTGAGTCCAGAAAACTCAGAGACCCTATCTTGTGGCAAGAACTGACATAGATTGTCCACCTGAATTCCAAGACCTCTGACCAACTGTTGTACATTCTTCAACGGAACTTCAGAGCCGTTAATCCACCACTTCCTTTTATCACCCTCTCTTGTAATGCGGACTTTGATTATATAGTTCGAGCGATCTTGGGGTCTTCTTTGTAGTTCGATTTCAATCGTAGCCTGGTCTTTGCCGTGCTTCACGAATTCGCTAAATTTTGCCGCCCGGCCGAGGTTGGATGCAGCATACCCAAGGCCAATACAGATCGCACAAACCAGTGAACTTTTTCCTGTGCCGTTTGGTCCAATAACCATATTGAGATTGGGGCCTGGGCTGAAGACGGCGTCCTCGTAGGTAACAAAGTTGTTGACCTTGACTCTGGTGATGGCGCCCGGCTGGAATCCGTCTTCGCTGTGGCCATTTCCGTTCGGGTGAAGACCTATGCCATTCATTGCACTTTGATCCAGGTCGTCGTCGGAAAGTGGTGAGGAATCTCGTCCTGTCTTAGCGCGTTTCGATGAGCCGGATTCCCTGGAATCTGTCGGCGCGGGAGAGTCGTCCCCTTCATCGCTGGTTTCAGGATCGGGCACCCGCCGGCGACGATGACCTGCCGAAAGTGACGGCATCGTTGTTTGTTTTGCGATGAGGCGGCAGTGGTGGTTTACCCGGACTTTGAATTTTGAGGCTATCGCGCTTGGGGCAGCTGAGACGCGATTAGAGACGCGTAGATGATTTGATGCAGGGCCACCGAAAGTGGTGGGGCATGATTGGCTGTACGTACCACCAGATGAGCGACGGGGACAGGTTTGGTGGGGCTTCCAGGAACATCGTCGTTGGGTGCCAAGATTTTAGAGACGACGACAGTTCTTGGTATTTTATTTCCCTCTATATTTTATTGCAATATTTTATGTAGTAGGTACTTTATATTATTTCCTTGCGTCCTTTTTCATGTACTATATTTATTGCTCAGAGTAGTATTTGGGTCTCTTTACTATCCGTACCCACGCCCATTGGAAGAGGAGATGGTTGCAAGGGGCTCAGGGTCGTCTTGCCCAACTCGTCATTGGTTTATATGTTCAGATACCGCTGTGCTCATGGTACTAGAAAGTAGCCTATGATACTAGGTTGTCCTTCTCTTGTCTGGGGCCCATGCTACCCGCCCTCCGTGACAAATTGAGAGGGGATGCCATACTGTACAAAGAGACAGCAGTATGTATGAGTTGCGCAGCACCACTGTAGTTACAGTAAAGTGGCTGGATATAAAGCATCTATTTTCCATTGTAGAGAAGTCTCTGAAACAGGAAGAGCATATTGTTCTGCTTATGGCCATGTTTCCCTCCCGTATTGTGAATATATCCCGAGTATCCTGGGGATTCTCCGTAAGTCAGTTGTGGGAAGAATCGAAACTGTACCGTACAAGTGTATATGGCAAGACTGGCCTACTAGCTAATCAATCGGATTATTATTTGCTCCTCTCCGAGCCCTTCGCTTCTCGGTGTGTTCTAGTTAACCCTGGGGGGTAACCAATCCGCCCACAACCTTTTTTATCCGTTTACCCTGCCGCGATACCTTCATTCCATAAACTTACCTCGATAACCTCATCTGGTCACGTGTTTGTCACGTGCCATCAATTCTAATTCAACCTCGCTCTTTGCTCATTGCAATCAATTCTCAAAGGGGATACAGTTCAAGACTGGGATTCAAGGTAAGAATTGATCATAGATCACAGATCCCAACTTCGCATTCAGCATTCGACATTTTGAGTGCTGCAATACTGCAATCAGTGAACAAGACTTCTCTTGCTAATACCATAGATAGAAATACAGATCAATACAATTGAAGCTTCTGAAATAGACTGCTTTGATTACTTCCACTGTCTTCATTGAGAGAGATCACCTGGCACGGCATCCGGTTGGCATAGCGACGACGGCATACATCCAACCCTATAAGCTTCAAAGCTTCAAAGTTTACAAGACGTAACCCAAGTCCACAGACACAAAACCTGAAAGCTACATTACCTTTACCTATCTCCCATCATGTCCTTACACATGTAAAAAAAAAGTATGAGCGCCTCAAATTATCGTCGGCCATCTACTGCTCGGCGCCCCCTTGGAGACGCCGCGGCACGCGTCAACAATACTCTGGCAACATATTCCTCGCCGCTGGGAAAGCCACCAGTAACAATGGCTCACAATGAGAGAGTTCTTTATGGGGAAGAAAATCCTTACAACCACTTAGACAGCGAGTCGGTGCAAGATCGCGAAATTATCATAACTTCCCGACCAACTAATGCCGTCGACCCTCGCTTATCTGCCATCTCAAAGGGGGATGTAGTTCACAGACCCAACCGAGACTCCCAGATTTCAACCGCGTCTACTAATGTATCCGATGGCAAGAGACGCCGCAAGACCCACATTGGGCCATGGCACCTGGGGAAGACTTTGGGAAAGGGGGCCACCGCGAGAGTTAGAATGGCCAAGCACTCAATTACCGGCCAGCCAGCAGCAGTCAAGATCGTACAGAAGAAAAGTGCTCTGTTGTCACAGGCTGGTAGTCTAGCATCCCTCAACAAGAAAGATGCAAAGGTGAAGGATGCAGGTGAGAACCGTAGAATGCCGTATGGCATCGAGAGAGAGGTTGCCATCATGAAGCTTATTGAGCACCCTCATATCATGAAGCTGTATGATATCTGGGAGAATCGTACTGAGATGTGAGTATAGACCTATACTCACTATATAATGCGGCCGCTAATAGTCATTAGTTACCTTGTCCTTGAGTATGTCGATAATGGCGAACTCTTTGACCACATCAGCATCTGTGGGCTTTTGCCTGAAGAAGAAGCAATGAAATACTTCAGACAACTCATGAGTGCGGTGTCATACTGCCATCAGTTCAATATTTGCCATCGAGACCTCAAACCAGAGAACATCCTTCTCACCAAGGATGGCAAGATCAAGATTGCAGATTTTGGGATGGCTGCTCTCCAGCAAACCCCTGAGCACCGCCTCATCACTTCTTGTGGCAGCCCTCACTATGCTGCACCTGAAGTCATCAAGGCCATCCCATATAGAGGTGACAAGGTTGATGTTTGGAGCATGGGTATTATCCTGTATGCTACCCTGTCAGGCCGTCTGCCATTCGATCACCCATCTGTGCCACGCCTCCTTCAGGCGATCCAAAAAGGCAATTATCGAATGGCAAGCGCCATTGGCCCGGAAGCAGCCAATCTCATTCAACGAATGCTACAGGTTGATCCTCGTGATAGAATCAGCATCAACCAGATCTGGAGACACCCTCTCATCAAAAAGTATGAGTATCTCGATACCTATAGAGGTGGTATTAATCCCAGATCCCCTGACGTTCAATATTGTGAACGCCCAGTGGATAGAGTGAGCGACATTGACAAAGAGATCATGCGCCACCTAAAGTCTTTGTGGCATCAATTTGAAGAGAAGCAGCTCGTGAGCTTGCTATTGGATGACAATCCAAACGATCAAAAGCTATTCTATGGCCTTTTCCTGAAGCACCGTGAAAGCCAACTGGAGAATTATACCCCTGAAATTGGTTATTCCAATAGCGACTACCACCACGTCCGTCCTCTTGCCAAGATCAAGAAACTTTCTACTCGCCAGTTTACTCAAGTCGGTCCCAATGGGTACAAGCGACAGATCTCAAGATTCACCGTCGTCAGCAATACTGGCGAGAGAGAGATCAAAGGTCATGCCAGAAAGAGCAGCGGCTATGCCGAGACCGAGTCTGCAGAGACGGTCAAGAGCTACGATCCATTCAAAGATTCGAGACATCAGAATCTTACAATGAATGGAACTGCCAAGGTTGTCATTCACCGCAACCCTATATCCCGTCTCCAAGAGGATACGCAGATCTCTCGTGCGGGAGGCTCAAAGGCGAGCTCCAGACGCCATGGCATGCAATCTACTTTGAACCATCCACGCTATGCCTCGCGCAGCTCACTTGCGAGCTCCACGAAGAGCCATGGCAGCAACCCTGTTCGTCCTGGGTACCAAAGATACAAGCGTGGAGTTAGCTTCACTAACATCCGCCACCCGGCTATGCGAACTGTATCCGAAGCTGAAGCTAATGATAGAACTAGACAGCGCTCTAAGCTCATGGAAGAGGTCCCCGAAGATTCACCAAACGTGACTACGCAACAGCGATCTCGAAAGGAGGCAAACACATATGGTCGGCTGCCCCAGGCTTACAGAAATGGCCACACGAACCATATATTCGAAGATGTGCGTCAGTTGAGTAGCAGTTTGGCTAAAGATTGCGATGAAGCATTTAATACATCGCATGGTATTTCGATGCTCTCAAGCTCAGCCGATTATGGCTCTGATAGCCATTATTCGACGCCATTCACCTCCTTCGAATACGGTAATACAGACACTGAGCTATCTCTCTTGCAACTGCAACAGTTGGAGACTGCAAAGGCAGTCGGCCTTCAGCGCACGTATGAGACTAGGCCATTGCCAGTCCCACCAAAGAGATCTGAATCTGTGGAGCAAGAACTCGCTGAGGCTCGCAGAGCTGCTCACAACCGTAAGGTTACAGGCGATGGAGTCCACTCGCCTCGTTACCTTAATCGCATGGTTTCTCACATTGATCGCCTCATGCTCCCGAACCAGACCTATCAAAGTGAAGGCGAGAGAAGAACCACTTCAGCTCCAAACCCGACCACCAAGAGTGGTAGAGGTATTGAGGGCCCGAGGCCTTTGCCAGACCCCCAGAACTACGCTCGCACGAGAGCATCGGACCGCAGTGATGGCTACGGACAATACCTTCATCGTGAGCGCACCAACAAGGTGGCGTCTCAACGAATTGGATCAGCCCCCGAACCCTACACGGCGAGATACAACGACCGTGAACTCTATGTTACAAACCCTGATCACCGCCCAGTTACTGCTAGAGCTGTAGATCTCTCCTCGAGCCCAGTCAAGATGCCAGCTCCTCTTAATATTCGCAAGGTCAAGAAGCCAGTCCAGCCTCAGCCCCAGACCCAGCAACCAGTGGAGACCCCTTTGATGACTGGTGCTTTGAATGCAACCAAGGACGTCTTCGCTAAATTTGAGCAGCTCACACCAAAATTTTCTAACGAAATTAAAAAGCAAAAGAACAAGCAGGACGAGGACCCATTTAGATATGATGGTGCCAAGTATAATGGTTTCGGTACCATCTCGAAGAAGAAAACTGTCTGGTATAAGCGCAGCTCCTCTAAGGCCGATGATAATAAGTTCGCACCCGGAGAAGTGGAGATCAACCCAAACTGTCTCCCCGACCCAAAGAAGAAGGGTTTCGCCCTGGTCAATATCTTCAAGAAGTTTGGACCCAAGGAAGATGAGGGCCTACCTCTTGGAGGTAAGTTGACTGATCCCCCACCATGTGCCACATCTACTAACACCAGCCTAGCATTCAAACTGTACGATGACAGAAATGATGCCGAATCGGTCACGGAAAACCAGGGCCATTACCTGCCCAAGCAAGCCAACTACCGCGACGATCCGACCCGCCAGATCGAACCCCAGCAGAACTGGCTTGCACGCCTCTTCCTCGTCAAGCCTGCAACTAGCTACCTGTGCTTCAACCTCTCCAAGCGCCGCGCTCGCCAGGAGGTTGCCATCCTCATGAAGGACTGGAGACAATTCGGCATCAAGGACGTCGTCGTCAACAAGCCCGCCAACCTCGTTTTTGGCAAAGTTGCACCCGTCAATTGTAAGTCCTCTCGATGCCACTTCTGGCGAGATTAAAAGCTAACTGCCAATCTAGATCTCGAACTGAAGGAAGTTGCATTCGCCGTCGAGTTCCTCACAGTGATTGAGCACGGCAAGAAAAACCAGCTAAGCATTGCCAGAATCACACAGGAGACCGGCGCTGCGAGCAGCCTGTACAGAGTCGTTGACACTATGGAATCTGTCTTCACGACGCGTGGACTTTTGGTCGGCGAGGAGCGCAAGAGAAGAATGATGATCAAGACCCTGATGAGCGCTTAATTTGGCACTCGGGTAATCGATCCTATTTTGGAACACGCGAGTTTTGAAGAAGTCACTTTGCTGGCCTTTGGATGCGGTTCCCCATATTTTTGTATGTTTTTTGATGGGAAGTGTGCTTTTGTACGTTTTTAATGGGCTTTGTTTGGGTATTTGTCGAAAAATTATTGTTTAAAGTGAAAGAATCGGGTTTGTATGGGCATACTATGGGGGGTAATGGGGGTGGTTTTGAGTACTTGGGGGTGTTAATGACTTGTTTGAGAGGAGGGAGTCTCGTACGATTATTTAAAGCGGACTATACAGGGGATGAGGATATAGAGGATGAGAACTGTTGGGCGGATTTACATTCTGTATCATGAGAGGATTAGAAGTAGATAGCTTTAGCTAATTCTAATAAAAAATGTAAAAACCAAAATCATGAGGTGACAGTATTGTGTCGTCAGCATACTTGTAATTAGTTCCTCTCAGGATTTTACCATGCCTGCATACCAACCAATCACAGGAATTTTGCAGCTTAATATTCCTTAAATTCTTAGTTAACTAAATTTACTTTTATAGAATAAAGCCACTTCTCGGGGTTGGAGCTGCTAGATTTAGCAACCTCCATGCACCAAGATCCAGGTTATGAGACTATGGATCTTAATGATTCTCTAATACACGACAGTAGCTGGATAGCTTCGTTAGACCTTAATAGGTAGCACTAGTCACCGGCGGTGTCTTACTGGTCGAGACAACTTGAGATGAGCGTCGCTCCACCACCAACATTTTCCTAGAAATTAAATATTGAGTCAACTAGAATCCTACGGGTAATTTAGGTTCTTCCCACTGGTTTGGAGGCTGAAATGGATGACGATATTGTTTGCGAGATTGTGGAAGGCCAGGACGTTGGCGTGGAAGTGTCCAAAGTCGTAGCTCTAAGCTCACCAGTGAAGCCCGAATGAGAGAGGGCGGTGGATGGCGAGGAAGATATTATCAACAGCGTCACTCAGGATGATGTCTGCACAGAAGGCTACGAATTACGGCTAATTTTCTAATAAGTTCGATATTGTAATATAATCCAAAGGAGTATATAGCATTCACGAATTGGAGCAGCGAAAAATGGCCCTGCCACAACGTCGACTGTTATGGGTCAAGGCTCACGCTGGCACTACAGAGTTGTCTATTTACTGTGTTTTCGTGCCTTCAGCATCGAGTTTTACTGCCAGACAGCTCAGAGTGGGCCCAAGGTGGCATGCATTATATATTCTCTCGTGCGTCGTCACGTTGTAGGGTTTTGGCATGGACTAGGGACGGCCGAATAGTGACATGGGCCGATGTCCCGAAATTAAGAATTTAAATAACTAACAGACTACACAGTTTCTCCACCCAGTATGTCCCTGCGATTTTAGCTCCGGCAATTGGCGACCACAAAAATCCTTCCACTCCCACATCTTCATTGCGTCTGGTGCTCCCCCTGGCTCCTTCCACTCATGTCGCGGAGGGTAGGGCGACTTGTCAAACGCTAGACGAAGTGCGAACCTCGGAGTATACTGGTCCTCCTCTGGTAACATGGCGTCATAAGGTGTAAGGAAATTGCCTTTCTCCAGTCTGACAGTGTACGTCTTGGGCAGGAAGGCGGCGTCGGTGAGCAGCGACTCGTTTATCCTCCACCTTTGCGTCTCGGGGCCTCTCATTCTCGGAATGCGGTGTTTCATGAGTGTCAGGTCGATATCGAACTGGCTTATAGGATGCGGATCCGTACGAGTGCCACCAATGGTGCTGATGTCGACGACCTGGTCGAGCGACTCCATCCCCTGGGACTTCCATTCAAACTCGGCAGCGATCCATATGTTCAGCTCGTGACGACATACTAACTTCAGGTTGTTTAGCTATATCTCAAAGACGTACATCACGAAACGGACTCACCTCGCCTGTGCCATTCTTGTTAAAGGTGATCGTGTTAGCGTTGTTTGAGTCCCAATACCAGAAATCCTCCCCGCAAAGGATAGAGAGAAGAGTCTCGCTCATGTTGCAAATATGGTAGGGAAATCGTGGTCGAAATTCAAGCGTGGATTGGATTGAAATTTAGTTGTGTGCATGCCCCCTTATTATTGTTATGGCCGTTTCAGTCAAATGCTAAGCTCCGATTCAAGATTCTGAATTTTTTTCTATTTCAGTGAATTTCAATCGAAAGAGTTTGTGTCAAAAGCGGGCATTAGGAAAGCTGTACGGTCAAATGGCCCTGGTCATAAGTAGAGTCAGCCGCAGCACACAACCTCGACAACGCTAAGAAAGTGTGTCTGGGGGCTCAGCCTTGGTGGCGTTCATGCCTGCTCTAGCGTTGTGAGATGACGTCAACGAGGCTATATTAGCTAGGCGTTTCTTCCAGTTCAAGCCAAGACTGTAATAGCGTCCTTCCGGCCCCGCTATTAGGTTAAAGCTAACAGATGTCAAGATCGACATGAGTAACTTTACCTACAAAACGCACAGTCCTTCACCCCACACCAATGACGTCCTCAGTTAGACACATATCCAATCCTCCACCTTGGATCCCCGGATGCTTGATATTCCTCCGACCCCTACTCGGCCATCGGTCCGGCCCGAGCGATCATCACTATTGGGAGTAATTCCGGAGTATGGGGATACACAGTTAAAATTGTATGGCAATCCCCGGTCACCGTAATTAGTCTCTTGACAGACGGAACAGAGAAGCTCCACAGTAACAGTAGATATAGAATATATTAAATGATTGAATTACTACACTATTCTAGGGAACACAGACACAGGCTGTGGGATACGGTAGGCTTTTGGCCCTGAATAAGCAATTATTCCCAGTGTCATAGTCTGGGTCCCCCATTGGTATGGTGTGAGGCAATTGTCTCGGAGCACCACTATATGGAGGAGCACTGCAGTCAATTGCTCAGCTACTCAGGGTCAGAGTAGGACCCCCGAGCGAATACAAATAGTACATAGGATCCGTATAGACTGACAGGAAACCCAATGACCAACATGTCAAATGCCCACATATCATTTATTCAATGGGATTTAATGATACAAACCAGCTTACTATCTGCGGACGTCGAATCACGTAGAAATTGCGGAGAAATTGCTGGGGGCGCAGAGATGTCTGGCACAAGAACAATCTTTGTGGAGATCTCCGGGTTACCTGTTTAGGCAACAATCACCTAGTCTATCTATCGGCGATGTGACAGGCGTGACTGTTTTCACAAGCGATCAAGGGACTCAAAAGCGGGACAATAGTTGGTTCTAACTTAGTTGGTATGGTTGTATCCACAGATATGCCTTAAGGTTATTCAGCCGCTATGGGTTTAACCCCAAGGCATTAGGTGATGGGCAATCAGCTTAGCAGAATCAAGTTTTTAGCTGGGAACAGCGACAAGGGCGTCCAGCAGTGAGACCAACAGCTACCCCGCTAGTTTCGTCATTCCATGGAGGATTCAGACTCCCTGTTTGCTCCATTGTAACTGCGCTAGGTGGTGAGCAAAGGTATCGCCTAATGAAGAAGGTCAGGTTAGTTCATGCAAATGTTCTTCAAGGTACTGACTGTTTAGAGTATAAAAGAAGAGGAGTTGACTCTATCGACCTCAGCATTCTGGTACACACTCCTTCCTCTCACGCATCCTATATACACTTCCACAGCTTCTCCTACTTCTTCCTTCGACCTCTCTCAGCATAATGATGTTCTCAAATGCTAAACTCTTGACCTTGACCTTGACCTTGATTGGTTGCGTCGCCGCCTCTCCAGTCGAGCTGCACAAGCGCGCACAGAATGTTATCATCGGCTATAGAACCGTTAGCCCTGTATATTGTCCTTTTTCTTTCTTCCTTCGAGCCACAATGCTGTTTAGACATAGTAATACTGACTGACTTCGTTGTGTGCAGGCCCAAGCCAAGAAATACAATGACGCTGGCACCCTCACCGACGACCCAAACAGAATCGGCACCCAGATCGGCAAGGGCGTTTACACCACTCCCGGCCGCGGAGAGTGGCAAGGCAGCCCCAATGATTGGTTTGTAACCGCTACAATGCTTACCTGTTTTCGATTTCTCTTACATGATTCACAGGTTCTGCGTTATTCTCGCTGACTCCGCGGCTATTGACCGCGTCTCCAAGGCATGGGTGCCCAAGCAATACGACGGGTCGGAGCTGTGGTTCAAGTCAGACACGGTCATCGACGGCTACATCAAGCAGCTGGAGAGTTCGTGGGACCCGGCTGCGACACTGCGTATGTCCATCATTGATGGAAAGGGCTACGACGACGTCCAGATGGTCATCCCACCTGGCCTGCTCAATTCCAACGGCGGTGGTATGAGTATTACGGCTTTTTGCAAGGAGAATATCAATGATATTCCCAACCAGCGGGTCAACTATGATGACTGGAATAACAACATCAAAGGCAACAGGTAGCAAAATGAATTATGGCTTCGCTTTGATGCCTAACGAAATTTGACTAAAATGGACTCTGGTGACTTCCCTTTGTTGTCTAAAGAAGTTCGAGTAATTAGACTTAGAGACGAAAAAGACGTTTCGTTCTGAGAGACTCCGTAATCTTTGCGCTCTGTCTTCATTCCGCAAGTATGTTGTAGGTGTAAATACTAGTAATCCATTGTTCAGTCGGTCGCGGACCCCATATGGCCCCACTACAAGCTTCCGTGGACGTCGACTTGTAGTCCATCAAATCTCCTCGCTGCACAGCTACTCCTCTCGTCATCCGGACTCCATTCTTCAGGCTGAAAATTAGGATTGGTGTAATGTGCAGTATTATAGTGACTATTTTTAAACATGCTTGTCTAGAAGATCTGTGCCAATGGATCGTCTCAATCACTGTTGTACTCGTACTTTGAGTGCTGAAACTGGTTGCTCAAACTAGACCGAAGAACTTCAAAGGGCTTCATCTGAAAATTGCGAGTGCGTTGTGGTCGTGATGGTGCGTTATGGGTTGATAGAGCAGCAGCCGGGACGATTGGCGTTCCAGAGTCGTGAGGAAATACCGCTGTTATGTGCAAACATAGACCTAACCCGTCACTGTTTAGTACGTATTTGTCCCTTTATAGTAGCTGTTACATGTGTCTTAGTTTACCCTTCTTAGTTTCTACTACCTAAATTAATATACCTTACATAAAGGCTATATAGCACTTACCTACTATATAGATAACATATTAATTAGTATCACCAACTAATAGAGCCCTATTACTTACCTACCTGTACTAAAATCAGCCCTAACTCATTAATAGTAGTGTTCTGTGACCTAGTTTATGCTTTTAAGACATTTACAAAGTGACATCAAGAATTTTCTCTCTTACTTGCCTTAATTGCTATAACACATTACGAAAGGTCTCTATATAGTATTAGCAATTACTACCTATTCTATAACTACCTTTATTAAACCGTTTATGTACTAAATCGGCCCCGAGGCGTCGTCATCGCTATTGCTAACCCCTGTCGCAAAAGCCGCGATGCGCAAACCCGCCTCGCTAAATAACCCGCCGAACAACGATACGACTATGCTGTTACGGGTTGCACGGGTAGTTAGCCGAGTCGCCGTAAGAATCCTGGCCCTTAGCAAGGTTCGCCTTCGCCTCCTCCGCATCGCAGACGGGGATTCGGATGAGGCCAGGCTTCCGAATGTCCATCTTATTTGCCTTGTACTCCCCGGCGATGTCCCTAGTGTTTGTCATCAATTGTGATGGGTCCATGATGTTTTTCGCCTGGTTCGCGAAAAACGTGTTAAGGCCGCTATGAAAATATAAACAAAGGTTAGCCCATTTCTAAGTAAAAAGAGTTGGTGGATTCTGTTAATACACACCCCATAATAGGTCGGATACTGTGACGCCAGCCCAGTTTGCGGTGCCACCCTCTGGGATCTTGTCCGGGATGCTATCGATACCAGGTAGAACGTTGAGGGTCCATTGATATGAGCCAGTACACGTGCCTTGGTCGCCGGAGTTATTAGGCAAACATATTTCCTGACATATATCACGGACGCCGGCGAGGATGAATGAGTTATTGTTGATGCACCTCCAACCAACGTTGTACCTGTCAGGATCCACAGTGCCAAAGTACTTGCGCGCGTCAATCTCACAACCAGGTCCAAAATCAACAATTACGGGGGCGGGGCCATTAGCAGTCCAGGCCGCTGGAATCGCCGCCGCGTAAAAAGCTCGCTCGAGGTTCCTCTGCATTGCCCACGAAGCAGTGTGGTTGCTAGCGATGGTCTCCGCATCGGCTTTGCCATCGATCATCATGCCGCCGGAGAAGAGGTTTTCTAGTACCCCCAAGCTTATATCGTCTCCCTTGAAGATCGCTGCGATGAGCAGGTCGATTTGAGATTTCCAGTTATCGATCAGCTTGCTATAGATGGTACTAACGGAGACATTCTCAGGATTCTTCGCGGCCGCTAAAAGTTTCTCTTTGCCGATGGATTCGGCGGTATCGATTAGGCCGGTGACCTTATCCTGCATCGCTGAAGGATCGCTGGAGGCTTTTTTGAAGGCTCGCTGCATCATATCTGTCCTAGTTAGCCTCTTTCTTACAGTCGATGATTGAATGCACGCAACATCACTTACCAATTGAGAGGAAACCTGAGATCCCTGAGCTAAGTGGAACAGGAATCAGACTTAGTAAGAGGCCGAAAAGCTCCGACAAGTCCAATGACGTTGGGGCGAAGGTTTTCATGAAAGTTTCTTGGTTCGCTGTAACCGCCACTCCTGAGGCACTTAGGGCAGCGTTGTAGTTTTTCAGCATCTACCGAAATACACGAGTTAGCAATCAACACAGCAATTCGGAGAGCCAAGTCTAGAATAATCTGGGATATCAAAATAACCCATATATTGCTTACCGCATGGGTAGTTGCTATCGAGTTCCAAATTAGGAATGCGCAAGCCCCCCTATTTAACTCAGGATTGGCCAGGGTGAACGGCTCTGGCGTCTTGCAAGTACCAGTATGGCAGTTGGTTTCTGCGGCCAGGTCATCGCATTGCTACGTACAATCACGTTAGTCACTGCATACCTTTGATCCAATGCCTAGGCTCTACTTACCGATCCCTCGGCCTCACCAAAGAACGCGGCCATTGTTTCGGTAAACGTGGGGGGAGGGACCCTCGTGGGCGGCACAGCGAGCCAGCCTGGACTACTCCGATCTCCAGATGGCTTTTGAACAGGCGCCACAGAAGCAGTTCTTCCATTTTCCAGCGATCAACATGACCAACGGGACGACAGACTCCTACGTTATCATGTGGGATGCTGAAATCCCACCACGTCATTGCTTCGCTAATGACTCAAATCCGGATGGCGGCCTCGATGGATTTGTTGCGTGGTCGGACCAGCCTGTTAGACTTCACTCTCGTTCCGTCCAATTCAGCACGGCGCCTGGGGCTCAGCTTCCTGACATCGAAGCCACAGTAAACTCGTGCCCGGAGCGTAACGGAAACAACTCGGCGGCTATTCGCATTACCGATGTGAAGACGACGCGTTATAAACAAGAGAGTTGTCCAGTGATCGGGGCAGTTATCAAGCCGGATACTTGCGTGTTTAAGTCGGCTGCTAAGGAGCTCGCCGCGAACGTCTCCAGGGCATTGCTCCACGAAATGAAGTGCGATAAGGGCGACTGGCGGACAATAACTGCGCCTTGTCCGAGGGGGGAGAGCATGGCGTTGCTGCAGAGCGCGGGCTTTGGTCTGGGATCGCTACTACTACCTCTGGCGTTTGCTATATCAAATAGTCTTTGAGCTGAATATACTGTACCAATTGCGCCAATAATAGACCTTAGGCTATAATATTGTGGATGTTTCCGCGTAGATCAAATATGTCTGGCTATAATTTGCATCGGACAATGCTCAGCAATCGAGTGGCGCATGAACGGTGCAACCGACTAAACTTTGACATGCAGGGCACATGCAGACACCACAGTCCAAGACCAGGCAAGGGCTTATCCGACCAACTGACACCGGGGTGTATGCGATGCTGTGATGGCTAGTATCAAGTACAATTACCGAGGTGCATTTCATTGCACTTTATTGTGTTGGTTTACTTATTGGTTGCTTAGTTCGAGGGAGAGAGGAGAGTGGTAAATGGGTAGAAGAATAGAAGAAACGGGTGGAGCCGTGCAGGGGTAACCGTCAGATCTTGGTGCAACAGATGACGCCAAGATCTAAGATCCAACTTTCAATTGGTTGAGAACCCTGTACTACTTATTTTAGAGATTAGCCTAATATATGGAGCCTGTCAAAACTAGTGTATCATGGCACTAGTGAGAGTCGGTAACTCTTCCGCGACTTAAACTTCCTCCAGCTTCGCCGCAGACCTGCATGGCACCATTAGGCAAGGGAACAAATCCAACTGCCTAACCTATCATGGAGGTTAAGTTGTTGGTTCGTTGAATTGTTAAGTCATTCTTAGCCTAGCTATCTGAATCGCTTCGTTTATAGTAGACCCAGCATGCAACAAGCAAACAAACACCCCCCTAGTTGAACCGGTGACCAATGCTAAATTTCCGTAAATGTTGGCTTGGCTTCGGCCAATATGCCGAATTGGCCGTTGGTAGAATCAATAATTGATAATGGATTGGTACGCTAAGAGAGAGATCATAGTAGCACAGGGACCCCAAGGCCGTGATATGATAATTCCAGTAGTAGGCAGGGCCCACAATGTCAAGAATTATTGTCTTTTAAGAAGAGAACTTGCCCAAAGAGACTCATCCTGACTATCTGGAATCAGCACCTTTCTTTCTCTCGCTCTCTCGCCCTCTCCACGGTCGTTGCCAGCTGGTTTCGTCGCCACGATGCTTCGTCTTTCCATTCTCGCCACTATCGGTCTCCTCGCCGCCCAAGGCGCTGCCATTAGCATAAAACGCTTTGACAACCCAGAGCCATTCTACGACCACGACCATAACACGCCCGCTGATTGTACTTTGTGGTGGAACTCGGACGATGGCCTTAGCTGCGACACGGCGCTCCTCATTGCCGACGTCACTATCAGCCAGTTGACTTCAATAGTAAGCTTAAACTGAGACCTTCTGCGCCCTTGAAATTTGTGCTGACACCTGCAACAGAACCCGTCGATCAAGTCTTGCGGTGACTGGAAGGAAGACTACTCCTACTGCATCCAGTCTGCCTCTGGCTTCCCGACCACAACCCCGGCACCTGGCACCACAACTCCACCGACCACCACTGTTCCGCCGACTACTACCACAAGCCTCCCAGGGAACAGCATCGCGACCCCAATCCCCTTCCAACAGGGTATGACGACATCCTGTAACCGCTTCCGTAAGGTTACCCTAGACGACCAATGCGCTTCCATCGTCGCCGAAGCCGGCATCTCTCTCGCAGACTTCTATAGCTGGAACCCAGCTGTGGGATCAAAATGCACGACGCTATGGGCTGATAACTATGTATGCACAGGCATAATAGGATCCACGCCCACCGAGCCTGTGGATAACGGCGTTGCAACGCCAGCCCCTACACAGCCAGGCATGACAAACCACTGCAACAAGTTATATCTCGTTAAAGCCGGCGACCAGTGCGGCTCGATTGCATCCAATCAGAGAATCAGCCTGGCTGAGCTCTACGACTGGAACCCCTCTATCGGGCGCACTTGCTCGTCGCTGTGGGCTGATACGTACATATGCATTGGCCTCCTTGGGTGCAGAGTCTCAACCACCGTGTCGGGACGCACCTGCGGCCGTGTCGGCCTTCCTGTCGCAGCCACTGGGTCTGGATAAATCTCGAAGCACACCATCGGCCCTTTCGTCGCGTCTGTTGAGAACTGTTCGGGTAACTGCTTGGGCACACCTGGCTGCACAGGCTTCCATTTCACGGCGGGAAGCTATTGTAGCCTCCGATATGGACCCGTGTCTTTCACACCTAATGGTAACGCGGGGTCCTCCGCGTATTATGAGGCCGCGTGTGCTACCTGCCCCCCTACGGTCCCGGTCGCCAATACATGCCCCCTCAAGTCCCCAGCGCCGTCGGGCAAACAATGCGGCCGTGTCGGCATCCCCCTCTTCAAGGATGGAATGGGAAACCTCCCAGCCCACACCGAGAATAGCGCCTATGTCTCCTCTGTAGGAGCCTGCGCTGCAAAGTGTCTCGACACCCCCGCCTGCACCAGCTTCTACTACACCCAGTCCAGCCGCTGCGCGTTATTTTGGGGAGCCATCTCCTTCGCTGCCAATGGCAACTCCGGGTCGCATCCATTTTACGAGGCGGATTGCTTTTCTTGCCCCTCAACTGCGAGCTGTACCGCCATGTCGCCTCCACCTGCGAACAAGCATTGCGGGCGTGTTGGTTTGCCCGTCTTTTCGTCCGCGTCAGGAACGCTTATCAGCTACCCAGCGGGTACAGCCTATGTAACTAGTGTCGGCGTATGCGCGGCGGTGTGTGAGAATCTGCTAGAATGTACAGGATTTTTCGTCGTGGCAGGAAGCAAGTGCAGTTTGCAGTATGGTCCCGTGGCGTTTAGTCTAAATGGAAATCCGGGGTCGATGGCATATTATGATGAGGCATGTTTTGCGACTTGCTAAATAAGGAGGCCTGAGGTGTAATAACTTTTATATTCTTGGGAGATAGTAGGGTGTATTATAATCTGTAACATAATGCAGAATATTAAGCTTGGTTGCTAGTGGATTTGCATCTAAGCTGTTGAACAACTTGACTAGGAAGCTCAACTCGTCACCCCAAGCACAGGCGTGGTAGAAGGTGCTATCAAAGTCTACGGCATTGAGTTTCTCTAAAGTTGCCAAATGCATACTCTATAATCATGTCTATTCAGAGCTCCCATTAGTGAGCCGAATAGCGCGTTTATTCATCACCTCTTCTGTGAATCCATCTTCAAGTCGAGAAACGATACGAAGATTTTAATACCTCAGGATTGGCATTATGGTGCAATCTGTAAGCATTGTTGCGAATAGTCAGCCCCATTCACTTCGCGGCACTTGGCACCTTCCCAATGGGAGTCGTGCCAAGTGCCGCGAAGTGAATTGACAATACAATCGTGCCTATGACTTATCAACGGAACTGGCAGCTAAAATTAAGTTGTAACCCATTGCCAGTTAGTTTACCTTGGCCCCGACAGGATGCCTACAGCTCTATCTTGGCCGTCCGAACAGGCAGTTCAATCTGAAGCATACAACGTATAATTAGCTGTTCTAATCAATATCATCTCTATACAACAAGACATTATATCACGTCTTTTGCTGGGCAATAGCGCAATGAGGCGAATGCTGTCAAAGGATGTCACGTTGAAAGGTCATAAATGCAGACAGTGTCCTGATGTCTAAGAAACGATCTTTTGCTCGAAGCGGAGTGCTTAAGACAACTCCACACGGGTAACGACGATGGGTTTTGCTTCATTCTGGCAAGACGCCAGGAAGTCGGGACAGCAATACCTGGCTACGCAACATGCTGAGTCACTAGAGTCAGTCGTTCGCGATGGTAATCTCGAATATACCAAGGAAACTGCCGGAAATGAATCTCAGCCATCCTACCAGGAAGCGTCTGGCGCACCCGTCGAGAAGGAATCACCGCTTGGATATGAAATCAACTGGCTCACCGTCATCTTCCTCAACATTGGTCAAATGATAGGGACAGGAGTTTTTTCTACCCGTATGCTTTCGCCTGGTTTTTAAATATCGAAAATACAATTGCTAATTACATGGTAGCGGGGTCAATTCTCAGCGGGCTTGGTTCCGTAGGATTAAGCTTATTCTTCTGGTTCATTGGCCTTTTGATCGCATTTGCAGGATTCTCTACTTATCTTGAACTTGCATCCTACTTTCCCAATCGTTCCGGAGCACAAGTAGTCTATCTCGAGCAAGCCTACCCTCGACCAAAGTACTTTTTTCCAACAGCTTATGCCATGTTGAACATCCTACTGGCATTTAGCAGCAGTAATGCGATTGGTATGCCGCGCTCTCGGGCTCACTTGACTTAATAGGAGCTAATTCGCAAACAGTCTTGTCAACATACACGTTTCGCATTGCTGGCACCGAGCCTACTGAATGGCAAGCCAAAGGTGTTGCGGTTGCTGGTTTCACTCTTGCTACGATCGGTTAGTTGACAATGGCGTAAAGAATTGCCTCTCAATATTGATTCTTGAATTGTAGTGGTCATCATCTCCAACAAATGGTCTCTCCGTTTTTCCAACGCCGTTGGTATTATCAAAGTCCTCACCCTGGTATTGTATGTTTCTCTCTAATAGACCTGCCTCAAAACAGCGACTGACCTCCCGCAGCATCAGCATAACTGGCTTTGTCGTTCTTGGAGGACGCGTCAAATCTATCCCTGACCCTGGAGCGAATTTCCGCGATTCTTTTGCAGGCGCCACTGGAGATGCTTCTGGTATTGTGAGAGCTCTTGTCAGAGTAAACTATGCTTATGAAGGATGGTCTAATTCATTCAATATGGTCAATGAAATCAAGGTAGGTCTTTCACTCCGGTATCAGGGCTTAGATGACTAAAATTATTAGAAACCTGTTAAAACAATTCGATGGGCAGGTGCCCTGTCACTCGCAATTGTCGCTGTTCTTTATATGCTCTGTAACATTGCATATTTTGCTGCAGGTAATCAATTATATAGCCCTTCACATACCTGCTACAATACTAAACTCGAATCATAGTTCCTAAGCAAGACGTCCTCGAATCGGGCACTGGAGTCGCTGCTCTTTTCTTCGAAGCTGTCTTCGGGCCAGGCAATGCTGCTAGAGGATTGAACTTCCTTATTCTCCTATCATCGTTTGGCAACCTCGTATCAAACTTGATTGGTTCCTCCCGTATTATCCGTGAATGTGGACGGCAAGTTGCCCAGCATTTATCAATGTATTTTTATTCCCACTAACATTGATTCAGACAAGGCGTACTCCCATACCCAGCATTCTGGGCATCGACCCAACCATTCGGAACGCCACTCGGGCCATATGCCTTCAAATACATCCTCACACTATTGATGGTTCTCGCCCCTCCATTCGGAGACGCTTTTGATTTCCGTAATACTCATCTTGCTCTTACTTACTTCTCTTTACTAACATGTACACCAGTTGTCGACTTGAAATCGTACCCAGATGCGGTGTTCACCGGCTGTGTCGCAGTAGGAGTATTCCTTATCCGCCGCCAGCGAAAGCGCATCAACGCCGAAAGACCCGAATTCAAAACCTGGGACGTGGTATTGCTGTTCTACATCGCAATTCAAATTATACTTCTCGTAATGCCTGTAATTATTTCTCCCCTATTCAAGACTAAACTACCACTAATTCAAAATCTCACAGTGGGTTCCTCCCGCAGGCGGAATCAATGCGGGAAGTGTCAGCTTCTTCTATGCCACATATTGCCTTACTGGTATTGGAATGTAGGTTTGCTCCAATTATCTCTTCTAATATTTCACTGACAAGTTATCTAGTCTCGCAGCCTGCGGTGTCTACTACTGGTTCTGGACGCACTTCCTCCCCAAGCGAGGAAACTATGCCATCCGCCAAACAGTTATCGTCTTGGACAGCGGCGCCCAAACCCACAAATTGAACAAGGTTCCCAATTCCGAGCTTGCGGAGTGGGATGCTAAGCACGATGCTGTAGGCAAGGAAATTTCTAGTGGAAGTAACGTGGATGCGAAATCTGGCAGTAGTGAAGATGGAGTTATTCGTCAACGAGTTCTGGATGAGAAGTCTGATAATTACAGGGAGGTATAAAAACAACGTGGAATAAGTACTAGAGGAATGAGAGTTTAATTTGTCAATAAGTATTAAGTATACATGCGTGTACTTAATTTATAGTGAAGTAGTGCTAAAGTTATGTGACTATATCACAACAACAATGGTAGTGGTCAGCTTCTAGAGCCTCACATAGAGAGTAGCAGAGTAGCTGCTAAGTCTTCTCCGCCCTCCAGACAGCTATTCCTTCGAGCTGGCAGCGTCGTATTAGTAATAGGCGGCCTTGGTAAGCCGTGTAGCTCGATGACTAGTTAGCT
Source organism: Pseudogymnoascus pannorum (assembly GCA_001630605.1). Lineage (NCBI taxonomy): Eukaryota > Fungi > Ascomycota > Leotiomycetes > Thelebolales > Thelebolaceae > Pseudogymnoascus > Pseudogymnoascus pannorum. The sequence goes on along the minus strand of LNAS01000027.1, from coordinate 228,906 downwards.
CTTATGGGATATGCGACTTGGTTGTACTATCGCGGCACGGTATGCAAGATCCTGATACCGGGGTAGTCATCGCAAGCCTTGAAAAACTAAGTGCTAAAATTGCTATTATCTCGGGTGACATAGCAGTCCCCGAAAGCCTCAGGTCTATTTTGCATTACCGAACGGCCCCTAAGTGGTGTAGTTCATACCGCTGGGGTGGTCGATTCGGGTACTCTACCGTTCCTGACGACACAGGAGGTGAGGATTGCTGGGTGGATTTACATTCTGTATCATGAGAGGATTAGAAGTAGATAGCTTTAGCTAATTCTAAACAAAAATATAAAAAACAAGCTCATGAAGCTCTGGTGACGGTATCGTGAAGTTAATATAGTTGTAATTGGTACATCTCAGGATTTCACCGTGCCTGCATACCAGCTAATCGCAGGCATCTTGCCCTCCCAACCATCCGCACCCCCCTCAACAGCATCTACGAGCCACTTTGCCAGCCCCGACCTAGCCACAGAGGATGACCATCCCACCTCACCAACCCACCCAGTAAATAGCTCTCCTAACTCCCGATCCTTCTTCCAGCTCGCCTCATCGGATTCCCCAGGAATCTGTGCAATTCGGAAAATAGTCCAGTCAAGGCCGCTGCCTTCTTCCTCGAAAACCTCCGCGACATTATGGATATAGCGGTAGATTGCGCTGGCGAACAATCGCATGAAGATTGGGACGATGAAATGGAAAAAGTTCCACTGGTCCTCGGGGTGTTTGATGGAGAGAGTGCCCATGGCGAAGATGCGGCGGACGCCATGTTGATGCATTGTAGGAAAGACGGAGGATTTGTAAATATCAGCCAAGACTGTAGGATCGATATTTTTGTCATTGATAGAGGGACCAAGGAGTGATAGGACAACTGAAGACTTGGCCATGGCAGTAGACAATGCGTTCGAGTCGGTCATCTGGCCCTGAATGATCTGGATACTTGATTGTAAGCCAAAAACCGCTTCAAATCCATGCCGGATTCGGTTTTGAACTGGGACCATTTGTTAAGGTGTGTATACAACTAACTTCAATGAGTGGACTGGTAGCTAAGTCGCTGGGAATCTTAGATGGGGTCCTGGCAAAGACGACAGTAGCATGCTTGCGATAGACAAGCTCTCGCAACAGACATATTCCCGCTGGGCCAGTTGCCCCAAGCACAAGGATCTTTTCCCTAGCCATAACGATGAAATATTACTTTTGAGGGAAGAAAAGAGAAAAAAATTAATGAGTAAGTTAAATAAGATGGGAGGATAGTGAATGCTTTTTAATAGTAATGCTCTCTTATATGCTACGCCCTATAGACCGCCCGCGCGGGAAGTCAACAAGGCGGCAATAGGGCGACAAGCATTAATCGTCCCGCGGTAGATCCCAGGTGGAGTCAAATGAGCGAGCAAGTCGTACTCCGCGCGGGCCACCCCACCCCGCTATTTAGCCCAGTGAGAAATACCCCATATTGTGACGGGCATGGTATGCTTTAAGAATATATCCCTTGCCGATTGTCCCCCTATGTTTGACGTATACATTCCCTCTGGTCATTTACACTAGCAAAGCAGTATACCCCAGGCTCCTTAAACAAGCCGCTATGTCCCAAGAATCAACATCAATATCCTCCCGGAAGCGCCACACCATCTCCATGATTTTTAGGGCCTCATGCATCGTCCCAAATTCCTGCAGGGCTCCCATTGAACTAACCAACCTGCGGACCACTGATTCTTGGCTCTCTTCAGCTAGACACCCCGTCACACAGAGAGGCCAGGCTAGCGTGCGCATCCAGCCATGTGAGGCTAGATGTGAGAACAGTTCAATCGTGCAGGAAACACCATTTCGTATCTCAATATTGGCTGGCTGCCAACCGGAAACGACGACGAGAAGGTACGTACGTGCAGCGTATGCCCATATACGAGTAATGGAAGTACAATCGTCTAACACGCTCGCTTTGTGGCCGTATAGCCCGTATTGCGAGAGTACATCAATTGGCCGGGGTCGCTGAGGACTATGCTGTTGCTGCTGTCCAACTTGGGAAAGGTTAAGACGTGCAAGTCCGTTGTCTAATTGCTGCTGGATCATGCTGCCCCTCCGAGCTAACTGCGTCTCTAGCAATGTGCCGCCTTTCCTCATTTCCTTCTTCCATCCATCAAGAGCAGCGATCTCGCCAATTAATACCATTACCCAGTTCTGACAGCCGATAAAGCTTTCTAGCTCCAAGGGCGCAAGCTCTTCGGAATAGGGGCCACTAGATAGTAAATAGGATTGATATTTATGCAGTCTTGGTGCTCTTTCTAGCGATGTGCTAGAGACGATGTCGTCCACTAGCAGTATAGCAGAGAAAAAACGAAATGCCGCCTGGTCGGCATTCCAGAGGGAGGAATTAGATGGGGTAGTGATGAAGGATCGGTGGTTCATCTGGGCTAAAATATGGGACAAGTCCAAGGAGGACTGGTTCATGCCATGATACTGGAAGATCTGCTTGAAGAGTACAATCGCGGCGTCTAGGTGCACTTGCCAATTTTCCGCTCTAGTGATAAAAGCCTCGATATTTAGTAGTTGTATTAAAACTCTGTAACATGTATGCGCTCTCGAGGAGGTCTGCCTGCACGCCTTGATGATTAACATGCCGCAAGTGTTGCTGCACTATCTTTACAGACAGGTCTGTCTGCTTCTGCGGTTGTTCCCAAGTTTGAGACGAACAGACCTCGCGTGCTGGCTCTGAGATGATTGGTACCACGGAGAAGAAATATGACACCAGGCTAATGACTGTATGAAAAAGCCCTGTGTTCTTCATGATCTGCACTAGCAGCCAGCTGCGACCGCCTTCAAGTATAGACGGGTTATAAAACGGGAATAGGATTGGGAACACATAGTCAAGATACGCCATGACGAAGCTTAATTCCTCCTCTGTCCGCTGCGGCAGAGGCGAGAGGTGTACATTATGCGCAATAGAATCCTCTCGGGACTCTTGTCGCGCCCAATTGATCGGGGAGGCAGCGGCAGCGCTTGAGGTGTTGGGTAGAACGGCGCGGCCATGTGAGGAAGGGGAGACAGAAGCACGTTCGCCGAGTGTCGTGCCTGACCCCGGCTCTCTTGCACTTTCTCCGTGCCTCCTCGCCTGGGAAGGTGTCGAGAAGCTAATATGACGTGAAGCTGACGAGATGGAAGGAGATGGGGCTTCGTGCAACTGCGATGGAGTACCAGATTCCGTGTCGCTCATCTTCTCCATAATATTTTGGATAAGTCTCTCGCCTCGACGCCGTTTAGCACTGCGCTTGACCTCAGCTTTAACCTGTTCAGCCATTTCCCGCTGCCTCTCCCCACTATCCATCCATTCTGGCTTCCTCAGGCTGAGATGGCAGGTGATGTTTAAGGCTTCGCACACCTCGCACACCGGAGATGAACCATCACACTTCTTGTGACGAAGCAGGCAGGTCCAGCATCCAATGTGGCGCTTCGGTCTGGGCATTATTCTCCGAAATATTAGACGTGTCTCTCAGGCGGTTTTATCATGCCTACGGGCGTCCTGACGGTTGTGTCGCGCGCGGAGACTGTTGCGCGCGGGAAATATAGACACCAGGAAGCATTGCACGCGAGAACTGTTGGTATTATTCCATCAAACTAGTGCACATTATGACACGGCAAGATATAAAATTTGAACTCTCGTTCAACCAAAAGTGCGAGGAGTGACCGACGGTGAAGTGAGAGTTTGATAATTAGGGTCTATAAAGTGGTGTGCCATATGTCCGGATGACTGCCGGATGCTCTTCCGGCTCACCCCGGTCATCCTGTCCCTTGTGGGGGGTGACGTTTGGGGGTCTTGGCAAATTGCTTCCGATGAGCCCCGAGGAAAAAAAAGTTGGAGCTCCCCCGAAACCTTCCCTTTCTTTCTCCAATTCTCCCAATTTACACTTGTTTTAATATCCAGAGCGCGTTCATCGCAGTACTTCGCATCTCCCCTTTCTATCCTTAATTGCGCATTTCCACCGCGACTTTTCGTGTCTTTCTACTTCTTGTGCTTTTCGCATTGCTTGGATTGAGCCGCGACAAACCGCCAGAATGTTCCGGTCGGCATCAGCTAGCGCCGCGCCCGCAGCTCTACTCGCCAGAGCATCCTCGAGGGTGTCCTACCCCTCACTTCTCAGCGCCGCCAAGCTGAGCAACATCTCTCGGCCATCTTCTCTCTCTCAATCGACGTCTCGTTTGAATATCCGCTCGATACCGTCATACAGATCTTTCACCTGCTCTACTCGCGTCATGGCAGAAACGAGGGCTGAGACCGATGCCTTCGGCGAGGTCCACGTCCCCGCGGACAAGTACTGGGGAGCTCAGACCGAGCGTTCCCTCGAGAACTTCAAGATCAATCAGCCACAGGATCGCATGCCCCCACCAATTGTGAGAGCGTTTGGTATCCTGAAGGGTGCGGCAGCAACCGTCAACATGCAGTATGGTCTCGGTATGTGGTATACCCGACACTTGCGCTTGAACTCTACTGACGATGATGCATATAGACCCCACGATTGGCAAGGCTATCCAGCAAGCCGCTGCTGAGGTTGCCGACCTCAAGCTCCTCGACCACTTCCCTCTCGTTGTGTGGCAGACCGGCTCTGGCACCCAGTCGAACATGAACGCCAATGAGGTCATCTCGAACCGCGCCATTGAGATCCTCGGCGGCACAATGGGTTCCAAGAAGCCCGTTCACCCGAACGACCACGTCAACATGTCCGCGTCCTCCAACGATACCTTCCCCACCGTCATGCACATCGCCGCGGTCCTCGAGATCGAGGAGGAGCTCCTCCCCGCCATCCGCTCCCTCCGCGACGCCCTCCAAGCCAAGGTCGTCGAGTTCGAGGCCAAGAAGATCATCAAGATCGGCCGCACCCATCTCCAGGATGCCACACCCCTCACTCTCGCGCAGGAATTCTCCGGCTACGTCGCCCAGCTCGACTACGGCCTCGCCCGCATCCAGTCCTCGCTCCCTGACCTGCGCCTCCTCGCCCAGGGCGGAACTGCCGTCGGCACCGGCATCAACACCTACAAGGGTTTCGCCGAGGCCATCGCCGCCGAAGTCACCAAGATGACCGGAAAGCAATTCACCACCGCCCCCAACAAGTTCGAGGCCCTCGCCGCCCACGACGCCCTCGTCCAAGCCTCCGGCTCCCTCAACACCGTCGCCTCCTCCCTCTTCAAGATCGCGCAGGACATCCGCTTCCTCGGCTCCGGCCCCCGCTGCGGCCTCGGCGAGCTCAGCCTCCCCGAGAACGAGCCCGGAAGCTCTATCATGCCCGGAAAGGTGAACCCCACCCAGGCCGAGGCCTTGACCATGGTCTGCGCCCAGGTCATGGGTAACCACCACGCCACCACCATTGGCGGGATGAACGGCCAGTTCGAGCTTAACGTCTACAAGCCGCTTATCATCCGCAACGTCCTGCACAGCGTCCGTCTCCTCGCCGACGCATCCCGCTCATTCGAGCGTAACCTCGTCGCTGGCTTGACTGCCAACGAGGAGAAGATCGCGTCGATCATGCAGGAGTCTCTCATGCTTGTCACGTGCTTGAACCCACGTATTGGATATGATGCCGCTAGCCGCGTCGCGAAGAACGCGCATAAGAAGGGATTGACGCTTAGGGAGTCGGCGGTTGAGCTTGGTGCGTTGAGCGCGGAGGAGTTTGATAGGTTGGTCAAGCCGGAGTTGATGGTTGGCCCGGAGGATTATGTGCCTAAGACTAAGGCTTAGATGGGGGTTGATTGGGGTGAAAGAGGGGGGTTTTGGAAAGGGGGAGAGGAGGGATAGGAGGGGGGGAAAACAGAGGCGATTGAATGTAAAATAACGAAGTAACCAGTATCATCATCATCATCGCCATTATAGAGCAGCCGGGACCCAATATCCCCGGCACAAACCAAAAAAAATCAAAATCTCTACCTGCAGAACAGAATTTGCCATTGCTCTCTCCTGTCTTTAGAATTGTCATAATTGCCATTATGGAGTAGCTGAGTCCAATATATCCCCAGCACAACTCCCAAAAAACGAAATCTTTGCTTGTAGAAACGCAGACCCAACTCTCACTTCACTCTGTCTTGCTTGCCAGATATCCTCTTCCTCTCCCATTGTCCTGCCCACCTCCCCCCTCCCCTCCCCTCAACTCTCCATTTCTACCAAACTTTCCTCCTCCCCCCCTTGTCCCTCTTCCCCCTTCTCTCCCCTTCCCATGGCAACCCCATCCCATCCATCCCTGTCAACCACCGCCAAAACCCGACCCTCCGAACCGGTATCAAGCCCCNAAAACCCCTCATCTCCCATCAACCCGCCTTACCATCCACCTACAGCCCCAGCCCCAGCTCACAGCCCTGCACGGCACATCCCTCCCCCCTTCCGTTCCCACCCGCGCGCGCGGAAATTACACACCACGGCATAGCAACAGGGCATATTGATTACCTGTACCGTACTGTCGTGTACCACCACAGTACAGACAGGTCCACACTCCATGGACAGTGAGCACTACTACGCAAACCCCCTCCCCCTCCCCGGGGGTGGACAGACACCTGTCACCGACGGCGTGGCGTCGTGCCGGTGCCCGCTTCTGGGGGAAGAAAAAAATGGAGGGATGGATGGTGTGGTTTCTTACTTTCTTAGTGCAGTAGTGTGCCCCCCTGAGGCTGGGCGGCGCGGTGCTGTGTGAGTGTCGATCTGTGGGGCTGTTTGGCGTTTTTTATGTTGCCCTCACTACGGCTGTTACCACTGTTATTATGGAGTCTGTGTGATGAGAATGGATTTGGGTGAGTGGTGTGGCTACCACCACTTTGGCAAGATGTCACGTTGATCTATCTATATCCCCCATTCCTGGTACCGGGACGGCCGGGCGAGATGGGCGAAGAGTTGTTGTGTGTTCTGTCTCGCCATGCCCTGTCAGTTTGATATCTGGGCCGTGTGTCTGCGGTCGTCCCAGGAGGAGAAAGGTGGGGAGGGGAAAGGTTAAAACTGGGGAAAATTGTGTCTCGCGGAGGCGGATGGGTGAGGACCCGGGTTTTGTGATCTTTTGATACTCGAGGACTGGGTGAATGGGGGAGGGGGGGGAGAGATGGCGTCTGTCGATCTGGTTACTGTAACTGCTCTCTGCTACTCTACTTAGNGTTCGTATAATTCCTTCTTGTACCCAATATTCGGAGTCGGTGTCGGTGGTTTCACTCTCCACTGAATCACTGCCACTACTCCCTGACACTAAGAACCCATCTATCTATCTATAGCATTCTCACCACCCGAGCACGGCCTCATCGCGTCGTCTTGCTTATTTCGTCCGTGGCTTACCCTAGTTGCTCCTCAATCTATACTCCTAATTTCAGTTTTCACATCATGGTGCATCTCCCCAATCTCCCTAGATCTCCCGTTTCAGCCAGATTTTTCTTTTCTTCCAATCTGCCCTGCCCTTCTTTCCCGTTTTAGTAAACAACTCAATCTGCCCTGGTGCCCTGTTGCCATGCTGCCCCGTTTTTACCAAAAACCTCCCTCTCCCCCCGCTGATCCGCTTATACGCGCCCCTTTCAGCCTGCCCGTCATGAATCTTGGATCGCTCGATCTCTCTGTCCTAGTCTGCCATTTCCAGCCAAACTATTTTTTTTTTGCTTCTTCTCAACCTGCCCCTGCTGCCATGCTGCCCCGTTTTTACCAAAACTCTCTCACCCCCTGATCCGCTTATACGCGCCCCTTTCAGCCTGCCCATCATACACCTTGGATCGCTCGATCTGCCTACCCTGCTCTCCCTCTCCCGTTTAGTAACTGAGCGAACTCACACTTTGCTGATCCTCCCTCTCCTCTCCCCCTTCCCTACTGTAGCCCACCCGGTACTACCCTGTCCCCTTCCTCCCCCCCAATCCCCCGCAAACCATCCTACCATTATTCACCCCAAAACCCGCGACTTTCTCGCCGACTAATCTGCCCTGCCCGTTTGCCTGCCTCTCCCCCCAGCCCCATCCCCCAAATCTTCCCTGCCCTCAACAAAGATCTGCCCTACCATCCGCCGCCTCTGCACCTTTTCCCTGGCCCCCTAATGCACCAAGACTGCAGCACCAAGGCACGCACGGCCCGCAGTGGTTCACCACCTACGTATTTAGTGCGCGCTGGGGATGCACTAACCCCGTTCGGTGGAGGAGAGGAGAAAGGGGTAACCCGTTGACAGGACAGAGAAACTTACCCTCTCCATCGCATCAGATCACCGCCTACCCATCCATCCGTCTTCACAGATTTGAGCGTCTTTTGGCACAAATGGAGATAGATCTTCACACAAACTCCTGCNGCCAACCAGAGAAAATAAAATAGGGGCTCCTAAGTAAGCAAAACGCGTCCGTGCACTCACCCGCCCGTGCTTACGGCGTCCAGGATCATGGCCTCGGCGGCATCCTCGACGGCGCGGAGCTTATCTGCGCCGTGGGTTTTACGTACGTGTAGAGTAGCCCGCCATGTTCGCTACCGCCACTCACTGGTGCTGTGGTGAGTGGTGACGATGCTGGAGAGGGGTGTGCACGGTCGGCGAGGGAGGGGGTGATTCGGATGGTAGGCTGGCTGGGTATGTCGTATAATAGGGGGTAGGGGTAGGGATTATTGATTGACCTGTTGATCATTTACGAGGGGAGAGGTGTGAGCTGCTACGTAAATCCATCCCTGACGTACATACATACATACATGCATTCGTGAGGAAGTCACGGCTTCTTCGGGGTGCGTCGTGCTTACTCACCTCACCTCATGCTGATGGTAAACCCCACAACCTTTACAGTACAGTAGTTGTACTCTTACAGTAAGCAGTAAGCAACCCAACACCCAGCACCTCTAACGCGTCGCGCCGCCCCTCGCGTCCAGACTGCCACCTCCCACGTGCCTTGATGCAGGCGTCCGTATGCAGAACTGTAGTGTACTGTATTGTATTGTACATCTTCATACCCATCTTCACCTACCCTACACTTCCATGCATCTATCCCCATCTGTACTACACCACTCCCCCCAAACTCGTGGCCACTGTGCAACCTCCAGCCAAGCCAACCCACTCCACCGGCATATAACCACGCGCCGCGGCACAGCACAGCAGAGTAGTAGTGTAAGTGAGTAAGTATCCGGTTTCCTTGGCTGCCTGCCTGCCGTGTGGGGTCGGCCATCCACAGACCAACAAACAAATTATACAGTACAGTACAGTCGTACAAACATCCCATCACCGAACCGACCAAGATGTAAGGGTCACCCCAAGGGGTCCATCTCCAGTTCCAGCGTTTCAGAATGTCTCACCCAGAGCCCGTCTCATCTTCGTGCATGTCTCAGCCTAGGCGGTAAGGCGGATGTCAGTTGGTGGTGGTTGGTGGTGGTGAGGTAAGCGGTCTCGATGTTGGACGACGAGGATGGTGAGATGTAAGGTACAGATAGCACGCCGCACTCCAACTGCATTGTATGTAACTGCACGGCGGGTGGTTGTAATCACACTGCCAGCCTGCCTGCCTGCCTGCCTGGTGGTGTCTCTGCCTCTTCCGTCAGGCTGTCATCTCTACCTCCTCCCGTCATGATACAGGACACCACAGACAATACAAACACCACAACACCATCGCATCCCCTTGCGGTGAGGATAACCGATCTCCCTCCCCCTCCCTTTCCTGCCCAAACCCGTCTGCCCATACTAAATGCATACACCCACGCATATCGCATTCTCGGATCCCAATCCACCCGCCACTCATCCCAGTCCCAGTCCATCCCGCTACTCGCACCCAAATCCCTACCCCTACCTCACTCACACCACCACGCACGAATATGCCACCAGCGCCATGGCTGAGTGAGCTTAATCCCGCCTCGTGCGTTTGTTTTTTTTGTCGCTTCTTCGCTCCCTGGCGCCATCGCCACCAAGCCTAGGCAGAGGATATCCTAGCAACAAGGTCACAGACAGCCTGGCCCGCGCTATGGATCTACATACACTAGCACCTGCACGCCCGACGCCTCTCGTTTAGAGGGGAGGAGGGGTTTTCCGCTTGCCGGGCTTGGGGCTGAAGGGTTCTGGGGTGGTGGTACTCGAGAGAGGCACCAAGATGGGGTGGTCGAAGGGGGAGAGAGGAGGCGTGTGCACGGACGGTGTGGAAGGGGAGAGGAGGAGCAGGGAAGAGGGATGGATATGGGGATAGAAATGGGGGGAGTGACATATTCTGTGCGAGTCGTGGTGGTGCGTCTTGACGGGGGAGGGGGCAGGTGGTGCACGCGTGGTGTGCGTGGTGGGTGTGCATATGCCAAGTAGCTGTAGTGGATGGAGAGAGCCGTACAGTAGTAGTAAGTAAAGTAAAGTAAGTATGCCTTGCACACTCACTCACTCGCATCCAATATTCAACCCCGTGACACGAATCACAGTCAGTACCAGCGCTTAACCCCTCGTATCCTGAGCGCGCGTGTCTATAAACGAAGAGTCCAGAGCGGCCTTGAAGTAGCACGTGTGCGTGGAGGTATAGTATAGTATAGAGTGGAGTTGAGTGAGCACAATACATACAATAAGAAAAAGGTACTATACCGTTCTATACCGTACTATACTATAAAAACCACGGCACATCCCATACCCATACCCATACCATACCACGCTACCCTACGATCCGGATCCAGACGAGAGAATGACACGGCCAATATTTACCAGGGAGCATGGCCATGGGGATTGGGGGGGGGGGGATCCGCAACTAGGATTCACTGATTAATTGATTGATTGCATTGATTGAATGCATTGTGCTCTACGTGCCAACAGTTTTGTTGGAAAGAGGTGCAACTTTGATGTGTAGATACGTACCTGATCACTAGCGCACTCGAGCTGCAGCAGGCTAGCTTGCAGTTCCTTAGCGTGGGCGGGCTGGATGGGCTGGAGGGTGGCTTGCCTCTTTGCCTCGCCTCGTTCGGGTCTAGTACAGTAGTTTTTCTTTAGTTTCCCTGGTGCATGGTGGTCGGTCATTTCACCTTTCGTCCTCGACCTCGACCTCGGCGTTTCGTCTCGGCTTTCCCTGTCCGTCAATCTCTCTCGGTTTTCAGTCTTACCTATTTCTGGATTAGTACTTGGTAGCTTGACTAGCGCCTCCCTTCCCCGATCCGATGCCGCTGCACTGTGCGAAGCCTAGATGCGTGATCCGTATTGTCCGCCTGCGCAATTCTCCGTGTCCATCGCTGCAGTACGTACATACATAGAGTACAGCCAGTACGTACCATACCCGCCCATCCCTTCCCTTCCCACTTCCCATGTGCCCATCCCCCATCCCATCCACTAGCGCAACTTCACACAGCCCACCCCATCCATCCGCCCTAGAGTAAGATCGGGGCGTAATTACCCTCCCCTGCCCACGAACTAGTGGCTCCTGCATACATCTGCATCTGCAGTCGTGAAGAAAGGTTGTCCTCCTGGTGCGTGCTGCTGGTCGTCATGGTGTGATGCAGAAGACAAGGGGGGGAGCTTGCAAGTAAAGTGTGGTAAGCTAGTGTCGAGGGGGGACGGGTGGCGCGGTTGGTTGGTGTGGGTGGGTGTTGTGGTTGGGACTGGGGATGGGGAGGGGAGGGGAGGGTCTGGACCGGTGGGAGCCGGTGTCGCTGAGATGGGGAAGGCTGCTGCTGCTGCTAGGGTACTTTTTGCTTTGGAGCGGTTTACTTTTTGTTGTGTGCGTGGTGTTTTATCGTGCAGTAGTTGAAGACGGCGGCGCTGGTGGCGCTGGTGTCGATGGTTTGACGTGCGAATAGGCGTACCATAGTATATCTGCTGTGTATCTTGGGCCCTGTACTATGCTACACGCCTCCCAGACCCGGCATTCCGTTAACCTCCGCTGCGGCCATTCGGGAAATACAAGTTCCCAAGTCCCAAGTCCCTAATCCCTAATCCCTAATCCCCAACTCCCCAAGCCCATCCCCAGGCGACGGGTCGCCACGACCTGCACAAGGTACACAACAGACACTGTGGTACAGTACTGTAGCCCACCCAGCCATCCGTCCAGTCCACCGCCTACCGCCTACCGCACCACGCCCACAGCCCACCGCCCATCTCCGCGGCGCCTCCCATCTCTTTCTCCATCGCACAGAATGCGCGACGACGCACGAACCACCCGTCACTCTCCCTTCCTGTACAATACGTATAATGGGTCGCGTACTGTGAGTGGTGTATTGAATCACGACATCCACACGCGCAGAAAGATGACCCGATTCCACCTTTCTGGTATGCTGATTGGACAACACGAGGGTGTCCAGCCCACTACAACTGGAGAAAATAGACGAGGGAGATGGGGAGGGGAGGGTGGATGACCTAAGCACAGTAGTGTGCTGTACTGTTGTGAGGTACAGGAGCAGTGTCTGTGCGGGGACGGCTGGGGCTGAGGAGAGGGTGAGGGATATGATATGTGAGATGGGAGGGGGGCAGGGGAGGAGGGAGGGGATCGGCGTGTGGTTTGATGGGGAGTGTAGGGGTGTGTGGATGGATGGATGGGGGTGTGAGGAGGGAGGAGGGAGGAGGGGAGATCGAAGTGGTGATGTGATGGGGTGTGATCGGGATGGAAGTGTCTCTCGTCTGTCACTCTGTCTGCCGTCTGTGTGTGTGTTGGTATGTCTCTATCTGATGTGTTAGTATGTCTGTGATGAATCAAAATCAGGGTGCGTATACGGACTATCAATCAATCAATCAATTAATCAATCGATCAATCGATAATTACTCTCGACCATCGATGGGAAATCATTGTGAAAAAAGTACCAACTGCATGTACCATACCGCTAGTTCCAAGCTGAGTGTGGGGTTGGCGGTAGGCGGTAAGGGACTGTCACTGGGGCGTGTGTGCGTGTGGTGTGATGGTGACGGGGTGTTAGATGTGTGGTGCTGTAGGGGTACAGTACTTGGCTTGCATGTTTGTGGGTGTGTAGTGGGCGGTACGTACTACTAAAAAGTAGTGGACGTGCAGTGCATACTGTAGTGCAGTTTCTGGCACCGAGGTGGAACATCTTCATCTCATGTTTGTGTAGGGGGGGGGGGGGTTGTGCCTTATTTCGAAGAATGAGGTGGGATTAATTGAAGAGTCTTTAATTTTGACTGTGCAGATTTAGGATACTAGCATACTAGGGTGTTATTATACGACATACGATGATGGATGTGGTGTGTGGTGCGTGGTGCGTGCTGTATACTATATTCGGTATAAACACACACAATACGCACACAAAAGTGACTTACTCAGCTCTCCCTTTCTGCACGCTGCACCCTGCACCTTACACCCTGCACTACCACCAGTCAATTTTAGCTTTAGTGCCGTGCAATATTCAATATCAATCACTGTCCATCATTCTCCACTTCTTATCTTTTTTTCTTCTCTCTTCTCCCTCCTCCTGGTCGCATCGCGTCTTTTTCTTTCGCTTGACTGTGGCTATGCGCGGAAGTGTAATCTGGTAATCTGGAAACCTGGTAAAATCCCTGGTAACTTTTTTTTTTCTCTCCCTTTCTCTGTTCCTGGTAACCCTGTTCTCAGTGAACCCAGCCTACCACCATCGCTACGGACTTGGCTCCGTACTGTAGTTGAATGAATTTTGGATTTTACTGCTTTTTACCTTGTACCCCACATCCACACCCATCCACCACACACTCTGACCCTGGACCTCACGATGGTACTCACGACCACCACCCGCTGTATCGCATCATCTACCCAGCCTAGTCTGCCCTGTCCTGTCCTGCCATCCATGCCTCTGTCCCAAAGAGAGAAAGAGTGCTCTGGCCTCTTCTCAAACTCACACTCTCTCGCAGTTTCCATACACTGCCCGTCTACTGCCATTAAGCACACCATACTCTGCACACCACACTCTGTCCACACCCTACTGTGCCCTACACCCTATACCCTATCCTCCTATACTTCTCTCCGCTCTATACCTCAATCGAGACACCTACATTCGCTTGTTCATATTCTCGTTCATATACTCTCAGTTAACACATGTTCACACCCTCTCACTCTTACTCTTACTCTCACTCTTACTCTCACATCCACTCACTATCCACTTCACATCATCCCTACTCGTTATCTACTTTGCCACTATCTACCATCCCCACCCATCATCCCCATACCCACACTCATAACCACATTCACAACTACATTCACACACACACAGACATCCAAGTCACGAGCTCTCTCCCTTCTCTCGTCTCCCACTTCCCTTTCCACCCTTTCCTTTACCATCCCATCCTATCCTCGTACCCGCATACGCGAACCAACCACTCACAACCCTCCATCCACCATCGATCCCATCCCTCATCCATCATCCCCCCCCCCACCCCACCCAACCTGTCAACTCCACCCTTCGACCCATCACCCACTAGTCTCAATCCCCCAAATCCCCCAATCCCTTCCTAGTTAGACACAAAACTAACCCAAACTACTCTAGAGCACTTCTCTACAAATACAATCTAACTCCATACAAACCACAATACAAAAGAAAGTACACGCCCACTCCTACAGCAATCCACACTCCATAACCCACTAACCACTAATCCATTATCCACTAGCAACCACTCTATAACTTCCCTCTCCCTCTCCCTCGCCCCACATTACCGCCTATCACCACCCATCACCGCCCATCCATCACCACACACACACAACTTCATCTACATCTATACATATATACTTCTACCTCTACATCTACATCCATATCCACAT